>NW_019060743.1:447109-484255 GCF_000696155.1 Zootermopsis nevadensis | reverse complement strand
GTAAGAGGGTGAAGAAGAGAAGGAGACCAAGCCACCATCACGAAAGGTAGTGAAGGAAGAAGAGTAAGAGGCATTACCAACATCAAGAATGAAGGTGACAGAAGGTTTGTAATGTGAGACTGCAGAGTGTGCATCTCAAGAGAAAGTTGCAGGATGAAACGAGAAAATTGGTGGAGAGTGGAGAGGTGTGAGCGGAGTCAGCAGACCAGGCAGCCAGAAATAAAGAGGATAAAAGGCAGCCAATGATGTGGGAATGGTGCACATAATTTTATCTTCAAGTTCACACTGTGTTACAACCCAAAAGACCAACACAAAAATCTTCACCAAACACGGGAACCACAAATCTCGTATAATTTTCAGTTTACTGATGTTTAAAAGCAGTGTACACGTATGACTGTACAATTTCGACAATAATTTAAGGGTAAAATGCTAGTTTCTCTTAAATTACATATATCATGGAATTTAAAGCACTTTATTTGCAAAAGTGATTGTCGTAAGGCATTACTACTAACCTGATTCTACTCATGAAGTCATGGAAATTGTCTAATGTAGTTATATTATAGTTATTTGTCTCCAATGTGACATCAGGATTGATTGAAGAAAGAGTTTTTGCTGCAGCTTCTACCTTTGATAAGCCTTTATGGTGTGGCTGGAAGAAAAGCCTGTTCATGTTGGCAAGTTCCACCGTGTCATAGTCAAACAGTATTAGCTGTAACAAAGCAATTGGCATGTAGTTATTCTCCAAAAAAATGTAACTAATCTTGTACTCCAAGACATACATAACACTTAATTATTGTAAAACCTACATATAATGCAATCCAGAAAGACCTAAAGACATTTCCATTTAAATAAGATATTTACCTCTATTGTTACCAAAATTAAAAATTCCAAAATTCACTACATTTTGGAGACAAGCATTTTATCCAATTTCAGGCCGGACCGAAAGAAGATACATACTCTGTAGGGCAGTTAGATGAAGCTAAAAAAAAGTGTGGCTCCTCCTGCCTTAGCATATTTAAGGAGTTAACTATATGTGCATAACTAACTAACTAACTAGATGGCTTACCGAACCCGAAGGTTCATCACCGAATTAACCAAAGCCCTCCACCAGACCCTGTCCTGGGCCAACAAAATCCAGTCTCCTTCGACTCCTATCTCCCATAGATCCCGCCTGAGATTATCCTCCCATCTACATCTAGGTGTCCCTAGTGGTCTCTTCCCCTCAGGTTTCCCAACCAGTACCTGGTGCACACCTCTTGTCCCATCCATGCGCGCTACATGTCCCGCCCATCTCACTCTTCTCGACTTAATCACCCTCACAATACTGGGGGAGCAGTACAGATTTTTAAGCTCGTCATTGTGCAGTTTTCTCCACGCCCCATCGTCTTCCCTCTTAGGCCCAAATATCCTCCCCAACACCCGATTCTCAAACACCTGCAACCTGTGTTCCTCCCTCTGAGTGAGAGACCATGTTTCGCACCCATACAAAACAGCAGGCAAGATTATTGTTCTGTATACTGCTTTTGATTTTTTAGTGTCAGGTCGTTATCGATACATTTATTCACACTAAACAAAGAATCTTTTTTTTAAAAATTACCAAGGGACAAAAATATTACTAATTAACAAACAAAGTGTCAGAGACTAATTAGATTAGTGTTCTCAAAATGTGATGACAGGCGTTAAATAAGATATTAATGGACGTTATTTGATGTACTGATCCTCATCTGTAGATACAATATGCGAAAATAATAATAAAAACGGACCCAAAATATCGATGCGACCTACTAGATATTACTAAAATTTTCAACTAACATTAATTATGAGAAAGTAATTATCGAAAGTATAACAACATCGCTGAGGTTAGAAATTAATGTTTTTGCAGGCCGTATTTTGTACACTCCTGATAAACTGATTTGTATTCTAGCGCAAAGTTAAAGAGCAAGGGAGACAAAGCATCTCCTTGTTTTAGACCGTTCTTGATGAGGAATGTCTCAGATACATATTTACCTACTCGAATTTTGCTACAGGTTTCATTTAAGCACATTTTTATTAGACTCACTAGCTTCTTTGGTATACCAAATTCAATAAGAATATTATATAACACTTCTCTCTTCACAGAGTCATAGGCTTTTTTGAAATCTATAAATAATTGATGTACGGTCCCACTGAACTCCCATTTTTTCTCTAGTAACTATATGTGCATATGGTATGAGAATCAGAATGATTTTTTGGTGAAATCTTTTTCTAAGCAAATACAGTACTTTTCTTGATCTTGGAGTACTTGAAGGTTAACCTGGTGTTTACTAACCTTCCCTATACCACATCGAGTCAACATCTCAGCAGTAACACTGCCAACTCCACCAACTCCAACTATGGCTACTGTGAAATCTCGAATCTTCTCATAGTTGTCTACAATACCCATTCTTTTCAAGGCCATCAATCGACTGTAAGAACAAAACCAGACTTGAGTAGATAGGTACAAATACATGTAATCTTGAACTCCAATGAGAGCCAAACTCCTTGTGAAGCCAAGTCGATTTATACTGAAGTAGAAAATAAAAATTAGTGGGTCGAATTAGGAAAGCTTACAGTACTATAAAGATGGACCAAAGTAAATATTTAGTACTTTATTTTACAAATTTTAACTTACAGATTTATCACAAGATAAACATGGCTGTCTTCTGGGATGCAGCATCATGTAATCTGGTGGATAGTGACTATAGTATGCACAGTGTCACATCCCAGAAGACAGCCATCTTCATACTAGTCACCAGAAGAACCTAAAATCTCAGTTAACACAACTTTCCCTTTTCGTACCACATGGTGACCTGCTAGGTCAACCACCTCCCCTGTGCAGAAAACTTGGAGACAGAGCTGGAATGAAGTGGAAATAACTTTGAATCGAAATCTAAACTTGCGATTATAGGTTATTTTACTATAACACCAAATTGTGACTAATGTACAAATGGCGAGGAAATTCGCGACAAAACGTGCCACAATGCGCAAATAAAAATTAAAACCAAATGTCATTCTCACCTATATGGATTAGAGTCCACAACTTCAGAAGACATCTGAGCAATTTTTTCCCGAATAGGTCTAGCAGATTCGTGTTTCTGTCTCTCAAGTTCTAACTGTATCTTGAGTTCTTTTAACTTTAACTCCAATTCTTTCGTCGGATCCATTCTGTCACACACAAGAAAAATTCGAACGCAATAGAGTCCAAATCATACACTTCACACAAACATATGTTTGATCCACGTCGGAAACATTTCGTGTTCCTTTCCGGAAGTGGCCGTCCACAATTTCCATTGGCTGCTTATGATGACGTACTTGTCAGAATCGGAAATACTACCAACACTTTTAACTTTTAACTGACTGGACGATAGCAGAGGATTTCTCTTCTAACCTCTGCGTCAAGACCGGTTCTGGGGCCCACCCAGCCTCCTATTCAATGGGTGCCGGTGTCTTTTCTCGACGGCAAGCGCAGCCGGGGCGTGATGGTGGTAATGAGTTATAATTTTGTTCTTTTTTAGAGCCTCTGACATTTCTTTCCTGGATGGCGGTACTCTTCCTTTTGTTACCATGTCCATACCCAGTCTGCCAACCACGGTGATGTGTTGTGCCTATCAGCGTAGACATGATATCCAGGAGGTGGGTTGGCAGCATCTTTCACAAGAGGAGAACACATACTTTATATACTTTCACTCCTAATATCCTAGATAGATGCTATTTCATTATCATGCTTCCTCCTGCCATCTTTCATAAATACAGAAATGCACAGTAAACAAGAGCTTCCTGCAAATTATGAACACTGCCATTTGTTACAATGAGTGGTACTACAAATATTTCCTTTGACCATTAGTCATCTTCCTTGACATACAACTTATGGCTAAGTAAGTTTATTGGAACGTTTTGTATGCTCCGGATATATCCGGTTTCCACTCGGGAATCCAGTAGAGTATGGTGGTTACCTTTATTCATTAACCAGATGAAGAAATCTGTGACTTTCTTCTATCTTGTGATGCATGCCGAATACATTTTCTAAATTCTCTTTGATGTCCACAATTTTTTGCTGTTCCCTGATGTAGCATTGTAGAAACAGTTTAGAATTCAAATGGCTCTGAGTGTCTCACCCATAGTGGGAAATGACAACTCAACTTTTTGTTCCTCTTCCTCCACCTCATCTTCTGCTTCCTTTCTGCCCTTGTTTCTCATTTTTATGGCATTCTCTTCATCAGTTCGTGTCTGGGCCATACCAGTTTGTCTGTGGTTACAGACACATCAGTCATACTTACCCAGAATGCCACAATCAACATTCCTCACTCGCTAGGACAAAGATGGATCATCATCAGTGATGTTGCCTTCCTTCTCAGTGATGTCGACACATTCTTTTACTTGTGATGAAACAGAGCCAGTATGTAAAATAACAATTCTGATTTTACCATTTTACAGGTTGGTATGATGGGACACAAGGTGATGCCTGTTCTACTTGCAAGCTACTGAGATCAGGGCTGGTAGTCAAAAATAAGTTTAAGCTTCCACTTTTATTCCATACACAATTTTACATGCTGTGCCCTGTCTGGTGCAAGCAAGAATATCTATCCATCAAATATTCCTTCACTTTCTTTACATTATACCATTTTGTTGTGAACTAACATTACATTCAAATATAATTACTTTATATCTAAAAAATAGAATTACAGCTCAAGAGACATACAATACTTACAGTATAATAATGCTTATAATTACAATGGCAGTTTCATCTGCTTGATACAGGAAAATCTGTACATCTGTTTACAAAAAGCTACTCAATCTCATTTCTAATGTTTCTGTGTGGGAACTGTGAGTCGAGGCAATTCCACAGCTCTGTCCATTCATGTATTTGAAACCATTTAAAATAACGTACATGTGTGTTCAAGATTTTGGACAATGCCAATACTTAGAACACATGATTGTAGTGCGCAGTCTCCACATATGGAATGACTTATTTCCATTTTCTAACTATAAAACAGGGATGGTGTTCCAGTGAGGCAACATGAAACTTTGTAGTTCTATTACATACAATACTGCTTTCATACAATGATAGGACTAGATATGTAACTTCACTTCATTTTGGTCCCTCCATGTGAATGCCAAAAGAGTCGCTATTATTTATATCTTCCTCGGCTTCGTTCATTCATCAGTTGATGCTACATTACTGTCAGCTGCGTGCCACAGGTCACACGTGGCTATGCAATGCAGTAGCATGCTGCTGAACTGTTAAACCCTACGAATTAAAGACTGGTCAGCAGACCCAAAGCATGAGATTACTATTCTTTACTCCCATTTGATAAAGATTAAGTAACCCGTTAAACTGCAATAAGACTGATAATTTCTATAAATCACATAGTCATATTAATGTAAGAAAGATTACACAAAAAGCCTTTCATGTTACTTAAAGACACTGTATCAATTAAAGTTCTTGTTAATGTTAAATTGGTGGTGATGATTTATGGTGACTGTGAATGGACTGGACAAGAAGTGTCCACCTTGTGTATTTGGCATTCACCCGAAGGTCTAAGGAAAACAAGGAATGGCTGATGCTGATTGAGATTTGAACATGCATTTCTCAAACACAAGCTGAGTTACCACTTCAGCTACCCTGCTTAGATAGACAATATTTCAAACTTCATTAGGATAATACATGACGATGCATTACTCAAACCTTGCAAATAAGAATGAAGTTAATGATTTATGGGTTGCTTTCATGCAATTTCAGGTTGTTGAAAGGGTTACATTTTCTAATTAAATTAATTTAGTGACCAGGCAGCACAGAAAAACATAAATGCATTGGCAATGGAGCAGCTGTGTCATAATGCTGTGATGCCATCACATAACACACATTTCCTCACACATATCTTACACTAATCTGCTTCTCCTTCATAAATAATAATAAAATAGTCTGTCCCCTAAAACAAAGAGGTACAAGTTGAAATATACAAAATTACACAATGGTAGAGCTGGTGCTACAGTAATATTGGAACAAAGAATAATATTAGTGATATACAGACTTGCTTTTACATATAAAACTGTAGCATATAATATTCATAGGGGAGGGTTTTATTTCTTTTATAAATAACTATGTAAATACTATTATATGACTACTTTCTGCAAAGTTGCTGCAAGAAAGGTGTTACTTGACTGCTCTATCTTGAATCCCTGATATGTAAGTCACAGTCCACAGTGCAGTTGCTGGGGAACAATATTTTGTTTTTCTTTATGGTATGAGTTCTGAATCTACCAAATGACAACATGTTCTCACTTTGCTACATGCTCAGTGTAATTGGTTCTTGAATAAATTATGTTTTTAAATGTCTCTGCAAGTCCTATGTCAAGACAATAGATCTGTGAATACTGTGTCATGTACAACAGAACACATAACATAAGAATAACTTTGTCCGGCATTGCAGTAAAACATTAAGAAGATTAGCTCAAAGGAGAATTGGATGAAACTTGACTCCTTTCTTTCTTGCTATGTCCATATGTATCCCAATACATCACATTTCTCAAAGTACGAGAACATTTACTAAGCTGGAAGATATTTAAGAATTATTATCATTATGTTAATTGGCTATGCTCAGCTTATCGAAAATATGTCACTGTTCTGTACCATGTTAATGCAATGTTACAATTTCAGTTGGGTTTAATTTTTTTTGCAAGTTTTCAGTTGTGCTGAAATGAACACCACATAAAAAATGTAAATAAAACTAGAACTACTTCTGGGATTCCACGTAATATGCGTGCGAGAACATTTCAGCCTCCCACTTCCTGTAGTTACAAGAATTAAAAATGTATCACAAGATTACTCCAGAACAGTCCAGTAATCATCCCTTGCTGCAGTTACTTGAAAATAATGAAGCATAAATGCAGATCTCGTTGGGTGAATCTGGTTTCTACTGTTGGTGCTTAAATTCCTGACTGCCCTATGTTCCACTTGTTATTGTTCTCGGTTATAAACATGTAGTATTTGCTGTGTAAACCACAAACTATTTTATAATTCAGTTCTTGTTACAAATTTAAAAAAAAAATTGTCTTGTCAGATATTTCTTCATGAAACATATCATAGATGCCATTTACAAGTGATGATGAAATAATAATAATAATTGATTGACTTTCCAGAAATGTGTCGGTACTGTCAGGATATTTATTATTATCATTAAGTCTTCCAATTGTTCAGTTATACTTGCATAATATGGATGAAAGTCAAATTTTCCAAATGCTTAATTATAACGCCCATTCACAGTGCCTAAAAAATTCCAACCACAAACTCACACACTTGTTCTGCAAAGAGTCCCATTTTCCAGTCCCACTTCCACTTCCAGTTCATGTCAGAAATTAATGTGAAAATAGAAAAAGAATTTTGTATATGTGACAAATTTAATTGCATATGAATTTGATATGCAATCAGAATTTTGGAGATGATCTGCTGGTAGCCCAAATGGCCACTGCAGCTCACTGCTTACATGGATCATCAGTCAGTCGCTGGTCAGCACCCACAATTTGTAATGAAATGGAATACTTTTAAGCTTGATGCACTGGAAGCGTAGCACCAACAGTAGAATTTCCAGTGTGTGATTGATGTGTGAATGGGAACCAGGTACTAGACTGCTGTCAGTGATCAGTTGAACTGATCCCTGTTTATTATATAACGTACACTGCTTAGTTTATGACTGATGCCTTCCCTCATTGTGAGTCTGAAGGCATTGGTAACATATACATACAAGTTGCGAGTGTATCAGTCGGCTTGCTCCTCCCATCCTGATGAAGAGCTACTGCCAAAATGAAAGGTGTTTTTAAATGTGATGGCAGAACTCCACAGAAACAGGGTATCATTGAAATTTATGATATTTCAGTTTCAAGGAAATCTGCATCTAAATGCTGTGCTATTGGCAGCTTTTTAAGTTTGTAAAAATGTGCAGAACATTTAGTTTCTTTCTGCAACAAGGCCTCAGTACTAGTGAAGGAAAGGCAATTTTTAACTTGGAAGTCCAACAGCGGATATTTCTGTGATAATTTTATGTTTAATTTAAAACATGAGTGAAATGTATTCAGTGCCATGAAATAAAACTTTATGTTTATAGCTTACCATATAAAAATATGTACAAAGGCTACATATGTACACCACTAACAAATATTAAAATTTGTCTGCAATGCTTTCTAAACGCAAACACATACAGAGTATTTCTGAATTACATGCTGCCACTTCTGGAGCATTTTCTATGCACAAAAACAAATAATTATTGTAAACAGGAATCCTTCAATGCTTCAGTTATGACCCATTTTATTTTGGAAGGAGAAGAATAAAAATAAAGTATAAACCCATCCAGGAGAAAGTGTTAATTTATAATTTGCTGGTTGCAACTTACAGATAACTGCTTTGACAACAAATTTACAAAAAATGACTTAAGTGTGTTGTTCTTGCGCTTCCACACTGCTGCTCATCACACGCACTAAAAAGTTCCAGATGCATTATAAATAAACTCATATTTATCTATTACCACTGTTGTAGTTCTACCACATCATTGACTTTCATTGCATATGCCTGGAATTTCTAAGTATGTGAAGCAAACTTTAATGAAATGTGCAGAGACTGCGTGAAAGCACAAGGACGACACTTTGTGACGTCCTGGTAGAGTCTTAAAAACCAGCAATTTTCAAATACTCTCATGTGGATGGGTTTGCACTTCATTTTTCACCCCTCTTCCAAAATAAAATGGGCCATAACTAAAAGACAAAGCACCCAAAGACCCCCATTTACATAGACTTTCATAATTTTCTGCATAGAACATGCCTCTAAAGTGGTGTGTGTATCAATACTGACATTTAGTTTGGTTAACTCTATGTATCCACATTACTTCTGAGCCAGATATCATGAAGGTTGCCACTGAAGATGGTCTGATGGGACCAAAATGCGTATGGTGCAATTAACGTAGCTTAAACCATTGTATAACTGGTGTTGGTTGATTATTGTCAAATATTACTACATGAATATGATAGGCTTTCACACTGAAAATGACTTCTTGATATGAGAGAGTTTAATTTAATAAATGAATGTAATGAATAGCACGCAATCCCAACTACCCTTCATCAAACAGAAGAGTAGAGCACATTTGTTCTTAAAACAATTCTGGAATCTCAAGTGAGAACTTAGTCAGTACTCTTTTATGATACAGGAGGACGGAATCAGAGAATAAAATGTAGTTTTTCATGAGTAGGATAGCACTTCCAGAATACATAACCATTTACCTTATTTGTCAATTTTCTTGGTGTTCTGAATTTTTTGTTTCAGCTCTGTTTCTTATTTCAAAAGATATTTCATTTTGAGCTTTGATCATCAGGATGAGAGCAGTGTATCAACATTCAAGCCGTGTGCTAGGAAGGAGCGATGCCACCTCCATGTTTGCCAGAGTTATTATCTGAGGATGAGTCATGCTCTGAGCCTGAGCTAGAATCCCTGCGGAGACTTGAATGACTTTTGTTGCTGCAACTGCTGCTTCCCAAGTCATGTTCCACCGTTCCTATAATAAATGTAATATTTCATAACAGAGTTACCTATAAATAAAATTTACATCACAAGTTTCTAAATCCACTGTACTTTTCTGCCAAAATCATATTTAACAACAATCACAGTAATTATTATCATTATCATCATCATCAACACTACAACCACCACCATCACCACTACTATTAATGATGATGTTTTGGATATTGCATCTGTCCATTTCAATGCTTCCATCTCCAAATAAAGAGTTGAGGATATTTAATGTAGATTCCAATCAGGAAATGTAAATCAACTGTAAGTGAGGCATGTAAGCAAAATAAATAAATATCAGGCCAAATTCGTTTGGAAAATATGCGAACTGTACTGAATCACACATTTACACACTTGTTAGTTTCAAGACAATACTGAACACCTCTAATGACATGTGAGCAAGCATTGTGGAGCACGTAAGGTGCTCTGGCATGAAACTGCACCACCGCTGTGGATCTACAATCTGTGTGTCTCTTACCTGGCAGTGGTGTATGCACTTCAACCTTGACATGAGCAGTAGCAGTAACTTTCGTAGTGACATGCGACTGAGACCCTGACATGGGGGAAGCAGATGTCGAGGCATGACTGGTGCCACTGCCACCAGTGCTTGCATTCTAGAAATAATACATAATATAAGACATCCATTTACTGAACTATACTGATGCCCCCCTCCTAGCATTTTCTTACAGTTAAATCAATGTTGTCAAAACTGGATGGGCAGGAAAGTAAGGCAAATAATAAAGAAATGGGTTTTGGTGGGGAAGCCTCTTGGAAAGCGATCACTGTCTCCTGAATGCTATCAGTAATGCCAGCAATCTCATCCACTATTCTGCTACATCGTAAGTGATCTTCTTAGTATGAGACTGGCAGAGGAAAACCAAAGCACTGGGGGAAAACTTTCCCAAGTGTCACTTTTTCCACCACATGTCCCGAGTGGGCTGCCTAAGAGTGAACCCAAGCCTCTGCAGTGAGAAGCTGGTGACCAACGGCATCACTAAATTAAGGAAATTGCTTCTCGTGGTATTGTTAGGTCATAAGTACAACAGCTCAAATGGGAGAAACACAAATTTTAACCTCTTGGAAAGCAAGCACTTGAAACACCAAGATGGGGATATAAGGATAACACTAAAATTGATTTAATGAAATAACAGTGGAATAGCTCAGCCAGTAGAATTACTGGCTATGGACTGGACCTCCTAGGGTCAATTCCCACCAAGGGCAGGAACCTTTCTCTCTGCTACCACACCCAGTCAAGCTCTGTGAACCCAAGGGTAAAGTAATTTGAGCAAGAACCTGACAATTGAGATTCATCTAGTAAGACTGCATTAAAGCTTTATATCCAAGCCCCTTATATGCTTATATTCTTAGGTCCAGGAGGCAACTTAGGTGAACAGGTTCTGATGGAATGGATTGAACTGAGCTGTTTTTAAACACCGTATTTTTAGTGTTAATGCCAGAGAATTAGTTGCATGCATGTGAACATTCTCACCTGTGGAGTACCATATGTTGTGGTCTCTACCACCACCTCTGGCTGTACAACAATCTCATGTGTTGAGTGCCATGAATTAGCTTCTTCTGTTATTGTTGTGAGGGATGGTTCTGCATGTAGACGGTTGCACTGGATGCCACTATGACCTCTTCTAGGTGGAGGGGGAGCTTTGCCCACCCGGCATGACCCCACCCTTGCCTGCACTGGTGAGGGTGGTGGTGAAGGTGTTGATATGCGATCCGGGAACTCATATGGAATTACCTGAGGAAAAGGTGAAATTAATTTACATGATGCTTTATGTGAATATCGAGAAGTATAACTGCTAAAGATAAAGTCTGATGTAAAGATAAAATTAAAATGTATTTCAAGGAATTAGATTTTGGTAATGTGAAATGGAATGAGCTTCTTCAGGGTTATGTCCAGTAATGGGCTTTTGTGTTAATTCTGTGGGTTCTCACACCAGTAAATTGGTTACTTTGGACACTTGTCAAAAAGTATTACATATTATGAAATTCATTGCTGTTAACTATTAACATACACAAAATCGGAATTACAGTTCTGGTACCTTGTGGTTGCCAGCCAGATTTAATAGTTTAGTCATACTAGTGGTATGCTGGCGCAACACGTGATTAGCTATGACACACTGCTAGTAAAGGTTGATATACTTCTTTATGGGAACATATTTTGGATGCATTTCATTGTCTGAGGTATATTTAATGTGCATTATGTTTTGGGAGTTTACTGTATTCCCATCTTCAGGTAATTGGTTGTCATTATACTGATACATTATTATACTTATTGTTGTCAGTGATGATGGTTGGGATCAAACCAAATACCTTTCAAATACAAGTTTGTTTGCCAACCACTCGACAACTGGGATAGCCCAGAAATGGTTGTAGTTATAACTCTACTTACATTACACAACCAGTTTTCCCATTTTGTATTAGAGGGAACCATACGAACTTTCTTCCTAGGTAGTTCTTTGTTTCCTGGATTCCATTCTTGGGTTTAGTCTTCATAAATACACTCTGATGTGTAGTTCATGACCTTACTGAATATGTTTTACAATTCTTTTCTGATTCTGCAATATCCCCCAGATGTAAGGTACTACCATGGTCTCTTCTTTTATTTCCTGATTACTGGGGCAGTGCTTCTGGGTTTGGCTGAGGACTTCATTTATGAATTGTGTTTGGTATTCATTTCCTGCTTCTTCCCTTTTCAATGTCTCTTTGTCTGTGCACACAGCTTTTGCTCTGTTCTGCAGACATTTAGCAATTCCTTGCTGGGTACTGACTGGGTAACTGGAGGTGTCATGTAGGTATTGCACAGTGAGAATGTTTTTCTGTATACGCTTGTCTTGATGATGTTACTGCTCTAGCACATAACAGAATGGCAGAGTTTTGAGTTCTCTTTCTACAGTAAACATGGGTAGGTCGAAAATGTGTTCAGTTTAGATTCTCCATGTGGCCATAATGTGAATGTGTATTTCAGCCAAGTACTCTTCTGATCAACTCTCGAAGCACCACGTATATCTAATATATGTCAGAAAATGGACCGTGTCCAACATAATGTTCCTACAATGAATCAACCATCGTCACAAACCTTCAGAAAATTATTAACACAACTTTAATGAATCCTCCAGTTATAGTTAAACATATAGCAAGATAATATTTAAATACTATAAATAATGAGGCTTCTTGTTCATGCAAATCCAATGCACAATAATTGTAACTCTAAATATAGTTTCTCAACAATCCTGTATCAACTACAATGATTATATAGTACTGATGGAATGATTGTGAATTCTGAACTGGAAAGGATGTGGGACAAGGCAGTCTCAGTTATGGCCAACTTCAACCTTGCAGATGTTGATAGTATGTTTGTTTGAAGCATTGGTACCTAACGAGTCCACACAGCAACAAGTCCCAGAAGATCATCATTCTCACCAAAATAAGAATCTAAAATCTCTTAGCCATGGACCATTTTAAGGTAATGTTACATTTTCCTGGCGACACTAAACACAGCCACAAATACCGTCACTCAATATAGCTAGTTGCCTGGGCAGGAATCAAACCAATGACCACTAAAATATGAAGCAGTAATGCCAATCTCAACACAGTTCCATGTTCCCAATAATGGACTCCCCCAGTAGGACTGGCCTGCTCTCATTTTGTAAATAAGTACGGATGAGAGAGTATACCAATCATTTATACAAAATATGATTCAATATATTAGCCTTTAAAATGGTGTTTACGCCATTTACGTTAATACGCCAGGGTACTGGCAAGGCAACCACTTAAAGGAGCGACTGCTTCAGTTATTCTTCAACAATGCTCCCCAGTAATGTTGGGGCCTCTTTCCCGGGTAAAGGAGGGATGGATGAGGTGTCTTGGGAAAGGAGACATTCACTTGGGGAATTATAGTACAGGACAAGGGAAGTGGCTAGATGCCTGATAATTTAGTTGATGATTGGATCAAAATTAAAAAGAAAACATAATATTCCATATATATAAGCTGCACTTTTATTTTGGACAGCGAATTTTTCTTAAAGAAGTGTGGCTTATACATTCTGAAATACAGTAATCATTAAATGAAAACAATTCAGACAATGGGATTCAAGCTCATAAATGTAATCTTCATTTCAACGCTTGCCTTTGCAACTTATGTATGAGGTAACATGGCCAAAAGTTGAAATATAGCCTTCAGCTCTGCCTTTCTGTCAGAATTCATCATACAAGTAAGAGAAGTCCTTAACATAATTTTCGTTTTCCTTAAAATTAGGCAGACATTGGTGCCCTTATTTAATAGGCATCTCACATACATACTATAATTTTCAGTGTTACCAGCATTAATTTTGATAAAAAGCCAAAAATGTGTTTTAGTTTTACTTTCCACTTTTTACATGCATCACTAATGAATTTAATTATAGCAAATGATGACAAAAAATTTGCTCACCTCAGCAGCGGGTCCTATTAAAGACAGCAACACTGGGAAGAAGACTAGTCCAGTAATGAGACCCACCACTACTAGGGCCAGCAACACATAGAAGAAATACCTGAAATGACGGACCGCAACAAACATGAATAAGACATCTTGATCCAACAGATTATTTACAACACAATGCTTTTATTTCAGTCCATGTAACAATTAATACTTTGTTACAAGCACATTTTTATTTTGACATGTGATGTATTCTTCACTCTCTTCATGTAATGAATATAAATATTAGACAGCATTATTAGTTTTAATTGAATGATCCCTAGAAGCTGGAGCTCATTTAAATAATATTACTGCCCAGCCCTCGTAATTCTAGCGCTTTCGACTCGCATGGCATATTCATCACCCTGATGACGGAGGCAGCAAGGACCCCTGAAACGTCGGTAAATTTCTACCACACTACATGGTGCAATATTCCCAGAACACAGCAGTCTTCACACTACCTTCTGTTTACAGATGGGCAAATCAATGATCTACTTTAAACAATCTTTAAAAACCATATTGCATTTTATATACTATGTTAAGAAATTAGTTTTAAGAATAAGTAGTGCTAGAGCAAAGTCACTGACCAGCAGTATAGGCCTCCTTGATTCATGAGACTGAAGACATGTCCGTTGATTTTAACCAAAACTGGACTAAAGATGCACTGTATTAGGTAACATTTCAACTTTACATTTGAGAGGCCCCTAATTTGAATTTTACTCCTGCATATGTTTCTCTTATGAAAATAATGACAGCCCACTTGTCAGAACAAGAGACTGAAGATGACACCCATATGAGATTTCAACAAGATTAATAATATCTCATGCTACAGTGGTTTGTCTTCATCAGGTTACAGGAAGCAAACTTTGTGGTGGAACAGTTTAAAAGATCTGCCAGCAGTGCACATTAGTAATATTATCTTACCTTACAATGAAGTCAAACTCTGAGAAGGCCAGCATGATGATACCAAGGAGCGTGGTGAGGGCTCCGTGAGTCACAGGGGCAAACATATGCTCCAGAGCGAGATGAGTCCTCCGATCTCTACATCCTATACTGGTCACAAACCCCTGAAACAATATTAATTATCTGTTTACAAGCAGATGGTTATTCTTTTGAAAGCAAATTCAGTTCTGTGTGATGATATGATGTGATTATTGGAGTTCTTCATTATGTCAAACCCAACTCAACTTCTCTCCTCTAGCCATTGTAACAGTAACAGGCGACACACAGGAGCTATCTGATAAAATGACACATCTGTATCTCAGCTGCTAATTTCATAAAAAGTGACAAAGCTTAGAAACAATAGTGTTGTTGTATGATTCAGCTAGCTGTTAGGTTTCTTCGCTTACCAAGCAGATGTGGATTGTGAAATGAACGCCAATGCCCACAGCGACGATGAGAAGGACCGCAGGCACTGCACTGAGCTTGATCCCAAGTACTCCCATGACTCCCAGCAGCTGAATAACCATGGCCGCCAGGGCCAACACCACCAGAGTAGCGGCCCACAAGTTGAGCAACAGCACGGATACAACCAGGAAGACGGCGGACAAAGCGCAGAGCAAAGCCAACCCCAACGATTGACGCAGCCCCAAGTACTGTTCCCAGAAGAGGAATGGAATGCCCGAAGGGAAATTTGGGAGCCCGCGCTCCTCAAATTTCTGGCACAGAGACCGCACCTGCAGATGGCATAAAGTTGTGATATTTTAAATTTCCATTTTAATGAAGTGTACATAAAAATATTTTTTTATTTTTACAAGCATGTTTATCAGTGCTATATAACCTATGCATCTGATGAACTGTCATTAAATAAATCAATAAATAAGGGTTCTTAAATTTTAAACTCTAAAGATGCATTCTTATCCTGCGTATCAGATAGAGGTATGAGGTCATCCTCATGCTGAGGAAATCTTACCCACATGCAATAAGAGCTTCCCAGTAGCTCGTGGGCTCCACAGACTGAACTTGGTGATGAAGAAATAAATGTAGCCTCTATCAGAAAATAGACACTGGTCGTCGAGGCTGGAACTACTTATATTTCTGATTTAACTGTTCCCATGTTGCAATTCTTTCATAAACAAGAATTCTAACTTTGTATGCTATTTGTCTTCTAGCTTTCAGTGAAAAGCCACAAAAAGCATGAAGCGAGAAAATATGGCAGTTTCTCTTCACTGAGACTGCCATATATCAGTCATTCAGAGCCACTGTGGCATTTTGTTTATACAATGAGAGGACTGAAAAATTCCTCTTGTAACAATACTAAATAATTCTGTAATATGGAATTCAAAATAATATACATAAGAAACCTCAAAACTGGCAAATTGCTACTTTATTTCTGAGCAGTACACCACAGTCTTCCGTAGGGTGGCCACACATGCTACGGCTTACCAAAAGGCTTATGTCTCTGAAGGTAAACCTTTTGGCAAACCGGAGCATGAGGTGAATTTGGCCCGAAACCGAGCCTCCGATAAATCTGCAGTCACTTGATTTTTTGCCTTGAGTAATGAATGTTTACAAGTCGTAACGTGTGTGGGCATAGACGATGGTAAAGGCAAGGCTTGTAGCATTTACTCATCTCAACCAGCCACCAAGAACTTCAAATCCTTGTATTTTAACTAGGTTAAACTAAGTTTAACAGTTCCAAATATGTGTCCTCATCCATTCGCAAGTTGTTATGCCAGTCCGTCAATTCTAATCAAATTTCATTCAACAAATTTATGTGAGAATGTTTTGATCCATCTAACCAACTTCTGACCCACTCAGAATGTGTCAACTTTCGTTTATTTTTCAACATTAAAGTAACAGCAAGACCGATTAAAATCACATCGTCTTCACTGAACATGTTGTAGCATCGACTGAAGAATGAGAAGACTGAGCACAAACCTGCCACAAAGTCTGTACGTGTGTGGACTCTCAGAGGTTTGAGGCTTACCTTCCGACTTTAATTTGGAAGGCAGGCCTTCCGATATGCCATAGCAAGTGTGGCCACCCTTACAGAGGGCAGTAAAAATCTGTCTATCATTCCATACAATATGACTTAGATCACTCTGTTTCTGACAGTCTGGGGTTCAGTAGCTATAAGTTGGTGTTCCTCATTGTGACCAACTAGTTCACAATATTGGTATGTGGGTTAGCTATAAATCCTCTGCGAAATTATATGAAGCCTTTTTATTACTACAGACAAATGAAAATTTGAAGTGACCAAAGGTTTGTCAAATGAAGTTATCTTTTTCACTTTAAAGATTAGACAGTGGGTCGATTCTTGTCACATACCTGAGCTATGAGGTGTGTGATATGCTGTGTCTCTCCCAAACCATGCAAGTAGAATGGCAACTGTGTGTATACCAGAGGAGCAGACTTGGGAATTTTCAGTTCAAAGTCTTCTGCAGCATGATACCAAGGTCGTGGCTCTGGGCGCAGATTTGCCCGTGATGCTCCATATGCCAAGGCATCGTTTGATGCCCAAGCACTGAGGTAGTTATAAAACGCCTTTGGATTAATGATTCCATCTCCATCCACCAGGCGAACCTGACAAATAAAATAAACCTGCTGTGATGACTGTGTTTACCCACCCTCACATAGCACCTGAAGTCATGAGTTGGAGTTCTGAAAATTTTCCACACTATAAACTGCTAGACTGTTACCTGAGTAATGAGTGACTTGTCAATGGGGTTATCAACATGCCCAGTCTGAACCAGCAGCTTGTAGGCAAGAATTCCCTCATCTGACGCATTAGGAAACCATCGTTCCTGAGTTATGCTTCCCCGAGACCAGTCTCGGTCAAATGCCTTTTGCAGTCCTGTTGGGAAATAAATGTAAAAACAATAGTACAGTTACATAACTGAAAAGTAGGAAGTAGTAGGAACACTCTTCATGACAAAATGTCTGCGTGTGATAATGTATTCCTATGTCTTTACACCACTAGTCCGAAGATTTTTCTTTACCTATCAGCCAGTCCCTGTAAAGGCTTAGCCAGAATTCTGGAAGGCCTCCATCATCATTCTTGATGATATTTGGGACACGCATAAATGCTTCATGATATTCATAGAGTAACTTCTGATTGGTGGGGTACTCAAAGTCCCCCTCCGTCACAGCATACATGTTGTAGAATCCAAAATATTGGCCCTGTGCACTCAGGAATGCATGCTCATCTGTGTTCTGTGGAACTATGTCAGTAAGGTCAAGACCATCTGTAACTTTTGTGATTCCCCACACACTTCCTGCCAATATCACAACCAGAATCACCATGGAAACCACCTGCAAGTAAGACCAACAGATAATGTACCAGTGTTACTATCCTTCTGGAGTTAGGTCTCATAAAAGTACACATCACATTAATGAGATACAGATTCGAGAAAAACAAGTTATGAACTTGTTATTTAGAAAGGGTCCAATAAGAGTTCTGTAAGAAGAAGTTCCTAAACTATGTATCCTGCAAGGACTGTTTCATGGCGTTAGTTAAGTCTGTAACCAAATAAAGCCTAGCAGTACCGAGATGTACCACCTGCTTTAACAGCCAGTAACACTGCATTTTGTATTTATGATTCTTACACGATTCTCACTTTGTAAACAGAGATTATTTCCTTAAACAGCATTAACAAATTGATTTTTGTTACACTAAAGTGTTGTGTTTTCTTTGGGTGTGGCCTGAATTCTTAAAAATCATTTAGACAGGAAACAGCTTAAGAATTAAGAGACACCAAGCGCTACAATATCTATCTTAGGAATGTCTCTTGCCCATTTATCTGGAAGGAATTAAATGTATCATATTTTGTTTCTTTGCCTCCTTTACTCCAGACATTCATATTTTAACAACTAACTAACTGAGCTGCAGTAATGGAACCAGAAAGCATTATGGAGATTTATGAGCACAGTGGCTATTTATATAAAACTATTATTCTTGCACATTCTATGCAGTATTAACAATTGGAAAAATATGAGTTATAAATTATGAAGAATTTGATAAATATGAAGCCGTACATTATGTGCCTCAGTTTATAAACTCATATATGCTTTAACATGTTCGCTGTCAGGAATTCTGCCTCTGGCTTATCACTTAGCCCAGCCGTACACTAACTTTCTGCAGTACTCCATGCTAAACGATCTAGCCACTGTACGTCAAAATATTCACACAGGTCGCCGCATCCACTGTCTAGTGACAGATGTACAGGATGGTATTGTTAATCAGATTTTAAAAAGGAAAGCCTATAAGATGCACTTATTTTAATATTGCAAAATAAAATTTGTTTATGTATTCTAAATAATGTAATGACTATGCTGGATTTAGATGTACTAGCTCACATGTAAGTACAGTATGACAGATATTGATAAATTAATGCATATTGGACTGTAAGAAGCATGTTTTACAATAAAAATTCCAGAATTTACTTTCTTAGTTCCAAACTCTACATAGCTCCTCACACAAGAAAGATAAGTTCCATGGTGCTTTAATGTGTTTCTACTTCCACATTAAACTTTGTTTTTTCCAAAAAAAGACCATTCTTTGTTAACTGAATGTAAGATAAGAAAATAGATGAATGTTATTGATGCATACATACTTTCACAGGAGATTTTGTAATGAGAGGTGCATAGTGTGTAGCTGCTAGCTTTCTGAGGGACCAGCTCCAACATTCATGCATAATATGATGCCCACCACAACCTCCAACTGCCCCTTGTCCCCTTTCATTGTCGACAGTCAGCAGCTCTCTTGTAGACCCCACCCAACATTCCTGTAACAGCATTGGATGACATTTATGATCGGCTCTGCACTGCTTTCTATTATTATATTTTCCCATAGTACAGGTCTATATACACTTGTAGGATCTGAGGTTTTCACGGCGGTGAGTCTGTAGATGGCTGTCTTCTGGGTTGTTGCGCCATGTAGTCTGCCAGAAGTTTGCAGATGTTTCAGAGGTCCTTGCTGCCTCCATCATCCCCCTGATGATGGAGGCAGTAACAACCTCTGAAATTTGGCAAACTTCTACTGGACTACATGGTGAAACAATGCAGAAGACAGCCATCTTCTAAACACTCTTTTTAGTTGTTTTTTATTCTTGCATAATTTAGCCCTTTCGATGCCATAATATTTTAACCCCATATTTCAATGTACAGTAAACTCCTGATTATCCAGGCCAATGAAGGGGACAAGATGCATGAATAATCAAATATGCAAGACGGGAATAATTTGCCTCATGCATACACAAGATGTCACATATTAATTTATATTTTCTTTACAGAACTGATGCTTATTTTGAGAAATAGTAAATAATGTTTGCTGGGTTTTGTGAACTGTTTAGACTCCTCCTCATGACAGAATTAAAATTTTCCTCCTGACTGTAAGGTCACTGTCTTTGGTCCCTCTGACCCATGTAGTCTAGCATAGTCAACCATCACACTGCAGTGCAATGCCATGACTGATGCATTCACTACTTTTCTCCTCTTTTACACTCTCATTCTCTCCACCCTCTTATTCTCCCTTTCATTTGCAGCAGCATTAGCAATGTCCATGTCTTATCACGTGCTGGGAGCCCAGTTCACACACATCACTTTACAGCCACTCTTCAACATTATCTTCATCAACATTTTAGAAACTTCTCAAACCAAATACCATGTCAAGAATTTTGGACGTGCAGCATAATGTCCACTGGCTGAAGTCCTACTTGTGGTTTTCATTGTTGATCTACAGTGAGCTGCGACGTTGGAATTCACAGTGATCCATACACGGATAACGAGCGCAACCGCAGCTCACTGTAGACCAACAACGAAAACCACAAGTAAGACTTCGGCCAGTGGACATTATGCTGTTGAGTGACTCAATTTAGATAATACACCAATTCATGCGCAATATAAACATTGTGGTGCTACATAATGTGTGGTTTTATAAAAAATGAGTTTTTATGCACAGCTTTATAACAATGACTGATTTATGAATTGCATGATTTTAATAGACAGATTAATGGACTGAATTAACATGCTTTCGCCACTGATGATGCCCTATGAGGTCAAAACGCATTTGGCACAAAGAGTTTTTAAAGTATAAACAGTTCTGTTTTTATGCATAATTTATACTTTAGATATTCAAATAAAACTATAAATTTTCTACAATAAAATTTGTGGTTCTCGTGGCAGTGAGGATGATGATGATGTTCTGAGTTTTGATGCTCAAACGTAAATACCAACATTTTTGAGAAAAATAGCGTCTCCATCTTCAACCGTGAAGATGGATACAGTGGGCTTCTGTGAAATTCTGGTATCTACTGAAACGTCTAAATGGGGTCAAAACCCAGATGAACAACATCATCTTTCTCAAATAAGACCTGTAACGTTTGCTTGAAATATTTTCCGATATACTGAATATTTGAAGAAATACTGTACAAGTAAGAATATTTTGTGACACTATGCAGTATGAAATGTATAATCTGATTAGGTTTCAAATAATAATTTTGAATCTTCAACAGGTGATTTGTATCTGCATTAAATGAACATCAGAGTTAATTTGCAGAGAACATATATGGAAAACATTTACATTCACAGCAGTCAAGGACTCTGTGGGTGCTACCTGTGGGGCCAGAACAGTGACTGTCTGCTGTCTGTCAGGAGGCAGAGCTCTTGTTATGGCTTGAAGTTTCTTGGCTGGTTCCGGCATGACTTGCCCTCTCCGTCTGTGAGCGACAGGCACGAGATGGCCAGAAGGAACGTGGGGCAGAGTGCAGCAAGGCCATTCTGAGCCTGTGGGACCACCAGGCAAGCAGCAGCAGAGTAGGTCGACACGCCCCGAGTGCCGCCGTCGCAGATCAAGGCTGACAACAGCCGGGAAAACAAGTAATGTGCAGCCAAGGTTGAACAGCACCAGAACTGCTGCCTGCGGCCAACAAGACAACATCTTTATGAATTCAGTTCACAGGAATTATGATGAGCACTTGTGCCACAGTGGGCAGATAGGACAATCACAGTGCAAGCAACTGTTTCAACATAATTACGTTGGGCATGGTGAAGATTCTGTGGAATTTTTCATAAACAGTGTTTTGGGAGCTGACTATACTGCTTGATTGACTGTAATTTTTCCAACAAATACTCTTAGATTTTCAGTGGTTAGCATACAGGTTTGGTATTCAGAGTTGACAGCTCGATCACAGCGAGTGTCATCTATCTCAAAAGTAACAAGACTTGAAAGGTGTAATCCATACTTGAATACACATGGCTGCCACATGTTTTCTTTGTAAATTCTGAATTCTGAAAGCTCCTAGGTGAAATATTGTCCACGTAAGTGGAGAAACAGACTGCAGGCAACTCACCAAAATGCAAAAACATTAATTTAAAATGTTTTCACTCTCCTCTCCTGATTCAACTGTTTATCCAAAGTGACTTAAGAAGACAGTGTACATTCTGAGGGTGCTGATTTTATATTAAAAACTGATTGATATGTTGTAATCTGTTAATTTTAAGGAAAAGGTCTTCTTAAAAGACTATGTCAGTTATCTTACTTACACAAATTTAGTTTCTAACTGCACATGTCATTTATTCTTAATGTCTTAATTTCAGTGTCGTAAACCAAGAACAATGTAACATTACACAAATCAGCTCTGAGGCAGAAACAGCTGACCAACAGGGTGAGATCAGTGAAGGTACCTGATGGATGACATATGGAATTGAGGAGAGAAAATTTGCTAGAATTGGGGTGCATACAAAACTGCTGTCAGAAAACCTGAAATTGAGAAACCAGTTTTTGAAACCTTGGTACACATAATACTGACATTCATTTGAGGAAACAGGGTGTGAGGCATGACTGAAATTAGGTTCATAAGAGACTGGGAACTTCTTAACTAGCCATGTGCAATCAGCTTCTCAAGAAGGCAAATGTTCCATAGTATTAGTTGGTCATTATAACAACTAACTATGGAACTGCATAAGCTCTCAAATTTTCACATACACCTCAGACAATGGGTAAAGTAAACTTCTACCAGACTATACATCACTACAATCCAGAAGACAGCCATCTTCTTACTCACCACCATGCGAACCTCAAACCATACTTTGAGAACAATGTTTGTTGTAATGTAAGTGGAATTAAATTTAGTTATTGTCTTCTTGCTTGAAGTACTGAATGTCCCATGTACTCACAGTGTGCATACACTACTGATGTCTTAAGATTATGGTCTTCTGGGTTGTTGTGCCGTGCAGTCTGGTAGATGTCCACCAACATTTCAGAGGTCATGCTGCCTCCATCATCAGGGCAATGAATGACTACACGGTACAACAACCCAGAAGACAGCCATATTCAGCATCACCACTGTCAAAATCTCAAATCCTACATAAAGACGTCTTGTTTCAGCTAGAAGAGTAGCAGGCACTTACTTGTAGGGAGAACACCCGCAGAGCAGGGATGGGGATGATAGCAGCAGCAAAGAAGGTGCACATGTTGCTCAGGGACGTGAGGAGGATGCTGAGACCTGTCCTTTTGAGCACGACGCCCGTCTGTTCCTGTTGAGATCAGACATTTCAGAAACTGAACACACGTAACAAAACAAAATTTCTGCTCTACTCGTTCATGGCTGTGTCACACTTACATCAGGCGAGTACTGACTGTGAGATCCCTCTTGCTCCGCATAAGTGTTCGTCATTAAGAACAAGTCGTCAACACCAAGGCCTAAGGCCAAGAATGGTACTATCTGCAACAGAGGGGAAATTGAAATATCATGTAACGAATGTCAGTTTTCTCATCAACGGAAAACTTACAATTACACTTAATTCTATAAAAGTCAGGGAATTTGACTAGCCAAGTGAATATTAGATTCCTAAGAAGGCCTTCCTTCATGGAACTGATTAATTAGCATGTCACACAGAACATCCATATTTGTCACAGAAAGTCTAAAGTGTATTTTGATACGCAGTAATAGTTCAATATCAATGTTATTCACTGGAAATGAGCAACTTTTCAGATCAGTGGTTCATGCAGACATACTTGTGTGGTAGAAGCATTGAAAGCAATGCCCAGCAAGGCACAAAAGCCAAGCCCAGCTGCAACTGTGATGGATACCAGCACAACTCCAGCAAGACCCACTGCAGCCTGTGAATGCACAGGGTCATGCCACCTCAGCAGTGAAACACCTGCATACACCAACTGTAACATGCACAGAGCCAACATCACTACCTTCTGTATGGAACACTCCAACCATGGTGCCTTATCATCTGTCTCCTTGCCATTACAAACTTCCATGAGCTGTCCAGTCAATGTTAAATCACCACAATGAAGCAGGAGAGTTCATGTTAGTTCACAAACCATTAATATAAGATTTGTTTTATTAATATTCTTCCATCCACATCTTGGTCTACCAAGAAATTTCTTTCCACCAGATATTCCAACAGAAAAAAATATATATTTGCTTTTGTTCTGCACAGTATAAGACTGGCCCATTTTCCATGCTATAATCACGCTTATTATAATTTCGGCTCACCTCAACCTGTTTGATACAACCACTTCCACATCGCAACGGAGCCAATATAGCATTCTCATTATGTACAGTAGAAGTAACTGTCTATGGGTTGGATTCCTGGCGGGAACATGGGTTTTACATTCCACATTGCACGTGTGGCCTACCCAACAGATTTTGCAGTGCTTTCCCTTGGAGTAAGGTGGCCAGAGCTTGAAACTGACCACTCATCTCAAGACATTGCTAGTACTAAGTACCTCCAATACTTAATGAACCACTTTATCTTCAATTACAGAATTAGTTGAGTGAACAAACTGTACAATTTATCATTATGAGGGTACAAATATTCCCTTCACAGTTTGCTTCCAAATGACCGTAAGCTTCATTCTTCCATTAAAGCGAACGACCAAGACTTTTCCCACAATAAGAAGACATGATCTAAAGCAATGATTTTTAAACTGCTATCTCACAACAATATCCAGTGAGCATAAACAAAGCTCATATAATCAGAGAAACAGAGTAATTAAACTTATTGCATAGGAATAGTGGATTTAAACTACAGAGGTACCAGTCAGTCTTTAATTTCAGGTTTAACAGATTAGTGGTATACTACTGTTACACATGGCCAGGTGGACTATATGTAAACCATGAAGCACAGTCAGTGAAGGTTAAAGAATTGATTATTAGAACCATTATCAAATCTAAATCAAGTGGAGGAACGGCTAAATTGCAAACATATAAAATTGCTGATCGGTATTAAATGAGCTGGTTGATGTAGCAAGATCTTGTATTTGGGCAGTGTCCAGTTTGAAGCTTTCCTCAGTCACCAAGTGAATATCAGGTTAAACCCAAATCCTTACCTACACACATTCAGAATCACCATTCAACCTCATTTCACAGTACATAACCTATGTATCTGAAACTGTATTGTTAAACAGACATTGCATTACTCACCATGACAATGTACCCAATAACAACTTTGACCACACTGAGCTCCGAGAACTGACTTAGGATATCATTTAGGGTTGCAGTTGAGAAGGCATACACTTTATAGGGTGATGTGCTGTTGTCACTTGTTAAATGTCGACGGACCTCCTGAAACAGGAAGGCATTTGCTCACTTCTTTGAATCAGACCATGTGTAAGAGAAGGCGCTCGGTGTGTACGGCAAAAGACATTCATGGGCTTCGGACTCAGCAAACAGAGGGACGGCATGTTTTACCTCCCAGGTGCTATAGTGACCTCTTTTTGAAAGAAATGCACACTTCACCTAAAGAAAAAGCTCAACCCAAAGACCAAACCTACTGGCGTGGCCATAACACTTAACATAAAGATGACCTCTGGAAATATTAACAGACTGCCGGCCAAGCGTAACATGTAAGATTATACGCCGCCAGCTGATTAAGAAGAGTAACATGTTCAGGTCAGTGAAGGATAATTTACGATGTAACATACCAGAAATTTACTATATTCCACGTGTGTGTGTTAGGGTGTATGTAGGCTAGACAGGGTACACCGTAATAGCCTAAAGCAAGAAACATGATGGCACTGAAGGAGAAACGTCATACGTGCACAGGTGGCTTCACCGTGTGCAATCTGTTACCCTGAATATTAACCCATTCATCTTGCCACAAGCATAAAGCAGAGTGATGAAGGATCATTTGAACATAACTGCTGAGAGCCCAATTGGAAATGAGAGTTTGTGCAAAGCGGCCACTTAGCTGTTGCATCGATGACCTCGTTGCTAAGCAATTCAATGAAGTGTGTTGAATATAATGTGTTTCATTTATTCAACTTCTGTTTGAAACAACTTTCATTCTAATAAATACAGCGTGTTCCTGAAATACACAGCAAGTTAGTGTTCTGGTTTGGGGTGGGGTGTCTAGAAAAAACTGGATCTTGGATGCTTTGTTTTCAAGCTACAACCTACAAGATCAAGTGACTTAAACCCACTAGATTCTTATTTTATGAGGCCATCATAAAAATGTTCTGTATACAGCATTTAATGATGTAGCAAAACTACAACAAAATGTACATGATGGTTGCAACGTGATTTACAATTTACCTTTCTTCTCCCAAAATAAAATAGGCCATAACCTGAAGATGAAGGGTCCACGGATCAACGTTTATACACACTTCTTTAATTGTTTCCATGCACAGAAGAGTTAAGTTAATAGGCACACTTTTGCGACTTTTTTTTGCAAACGCATCTAAAAACAAAACAAGTGAGGCTGCATGGCCAGGCAACTGATTGATTAACTGTTTAGAACAATCACAACGGAAACACGTGTAATGGTTGTGACAGTACCTCTGAAAACCGTCTTTGCCATGTTTCAAGGACTTGGGCCGCCTTCTCCTGTGTCCACTCCACGTGATGGACTTTGTACGTGTCGGACCAGAAGTCAAACATCTCCCGCTCTCCCATGAGTTGTATCACCGTCTGAAGAGCATGCGCTCTGTGTAAAAAACACTTTATCATAATCCAGTCTGACCTATTATGCCATAAATTGTCAGTCAGTGCTAGGGCACCATTAAGTAAGTACATATGCTGCAAAACGACTCAACTACCTCTGTATGTGTCCAGTCTTGTTACGAGTTGCTCCGCCCACCACCAAGTCTTCTGGCCAATGCATGTACTTGGCTGCAAATCCGTAGCAGCCGCCCGTAAGCTCCGCTCCAATGTCTGGTAACTGAAACAAGTCACTCACATAATCCTCCCCACTCTTGCAGGGCTACATTTAGCCTCATGAACAAGTTAGTCAAGGTACAGGATGGAAGCTCAAATTAATAAATCATTTGAGATTGTTAAGTAGGAACACAGCTTCCAAACTGAAATAAGGCTCATAACAAAATCTGAAGAATAATAAATATGGAAAAGTTTTGTTATTCAATTAAAAACAGTAATTATCCCTCCTGCTTTGGAAAAAGTAGAGATCATCACATGAATTCACACACAAACAATAATTGTGCCAGTTGTTATGCAATGATGTGAGAGATTCTGTTACTTTGAGGGAAGTGTTCAGGAAAGTATTTGGACCTAACATGGATAAATTATGCGACTTAAATTATCACGCACAAAACGGACAATTCATTACAAAACAAGAAACTTTTGGGGCATACAGGTAATCCAGAATAGTGCAGTTAAATCCAGAAAGTTAAGATATATTGGGCATACAACTCCAAAAAGCACAGAGGTCTGTGAGGAATGTGACCATTAGGAAGACCAAGAAAAGAGATGTGACAAAATCATAAAAATGAATCTTAAGATCACATATGATTTGAAGCTTTCATGGCAACAGAACGCAATGAAGTCTTTTCAGGCAATCAGCTATGTGATACTGAAATTAACGTCCCAAGATTCTGGAGACTATCACTGTCAGGGCAGATGACAGATGTAAGATTCACTTTAAAGCAATTATGAAAGCTCGCTGCTATCAAAAAAAACAATGCAAGGAAGGAGCAACAGCAGCTAGCGTCCATGACTGCAGAGATTGTGTGATGCCTGACTCAAAATCCACTGGCGTGCTCTCAGACGACAGCAGTTGCTGTCAAGTGTGAATATGAATGTAACAAGCAATAAAGAATAATATGGTTCCAAAAATGGGGGCAAGCTATACCCTGTCACATGCTGCAACAATGACAAGCTTGGACAACTACGCTATCAAAATCTGGAGTTTGCCCTTTCAATGGGTGGGTTCATAAGACAGAGGAAGACGAGAGAGAAAGACAGAAGGGAAGGGGGAAGCAACTAATGGGCCTGTGGCAAGATTTCTCCTTGCATCTCAAAACAAAATTTCGAGAGATTTCAGGTTCTCACTGCAGTGAGTATAAAGATGGCCACCTTCTGAAATGTTGTGACGTGTGATGACAGTGGAGGCAAAAAGCACCTCTGAAACGTCGACCAGTTTCTGCGAGACCACACGATGTGGCATCCCAAAGGAAAGTATCTTCAAAACAAGTTATTCTCCCAAGCCACCAGCAGTACAGAATGTGAGTCACTGGTTCTCCATCGATACTCAGAAAAAGCCAATGCAATTTTTGTGCAACCCTCACATTCGAAAATGGACCGGTTCTCGCCGGTAATATATATATAATGGTGTTGACACCCACCTGCCCAGACAACTTGTTGGGGGCGGTGGACGGACACTCGGGGTCGCTGGGGTCAAGACACGGCTTCTCTTGATAACCCGAACTTATCCCCGCCTGAAACAACACAACATTACAGCCTATCAGAAACAAAACAGTGGTTGTCGTGTCGGGCCTCAGCTCAGTAAGAATCAAATTCGGAGATGAAATGGAGAATCGGTGGTGTTGAACGGTGCGAGCAGAAAAGTAGGGCCTCGTTCTGGAAAAACAGACACTTAGTATGAGGTTGGTCTCCTGAAATGTAACGCCATGTAGACTCTTAAAGGGATACCAACGTTTCGGTAAAACATACAGAAAGATTATATAAAATCTACAGGAAAGTAAGTCCCCATTGCGTTACAATGCAGAAGACCAACATCAACATGATATTCTTTATTTCCATGGGGTTGCCTGGTGTCGTAAAGAACTTTCACATTCCCCAGTGAATCGTTCCGCCAGTGTAACCTAACCTAAAACACACCAGCAATATGGATGCGCAGTTCGTCAATGAATCGCTCCAAAGAGCATAGCAAAGATCTCACAGAAGGAGCGAGTCGTTAACCTTGTGAACGATCATCTGCATCACCTTCTTCCTTGCTGACGGAAGTCCAGTTACGTCACGTGCAACCCCCCCCCTCCCACCCGTAAACCGTGCGCTGTGCTCCTCTCGCCAAACAGATTTATTCCAGAGATTACTACTACTTATTCTTCTTCTAGTTGCTTTTCCTCAGTTGTAAGGCAAATGCCTAGGTATAATTGAAGAGGGCTATCCCCAAGTCGCAGGGGCCTTCAGCTGAAGCGACCCCACCCCCTCCGGGTTCAAACCACAAAGAACCAACCAACCAAATTCCTTTGCACAAAGGACAAGTTGCCTGATGGGATAACCTTTCATCGGCAGCGACAGACCCTAGTTTGAATGGTCGATGCTCCCGCCACGACAGAACCCCGTTAGCGTAAACAAATACCCGTTTTAGATACAAGGCTCTGTTTACCATTTCCAGCAATGCGTTTCGTACGCAGGAATCGTGTTACCTAGCAAGGAACGATGTATTGCGCTTGCGCAGGACTCGCCCTTAGTTTTTTGGTTAGTCTTCTTCCAATGGCTCTACAACCCTTTGGCGGACCTTGGCCTCCTTCCATGTGGGAGGTTACTAGATCCATATCTACCCGTACGCAGGACAGCACAACACAGAAAGACGCGGACAAACATCCATGCCTTGACAGGGATTCGAACCCGCTGCCCCAGTGTCCAAACTTCATACAACTCCTTCTATCGTCTGTCATTCAGGAGAACAGCTTTGCACTTGGCATGAACGCTGTGGGGAGAACACGTGGATTTAACTCTACAGTTTTAACGATGCGTTTAAACTGATAAATTTCTGGAAAAAGCTTTACCGCCATTGGATTTCCGCACTGTGAACGTCATAACTTTCCTCCTTCGTAACAAAGAGTGGGTCTTGCGCGAAACAATTTATTTACTACTCGTATTTGACGATGTTTACGGCCAGTCACAAATTAACGCAGCATCATTTTCCATGTTCTTTGTCACAATCTTCAGAAACGCACCTTCAGTGCCACGTTCCGACCGCTGTCAGATTAACCCATCACAAGACCTGAGAAAATGGGCGCGAAGCTGCACGGTTTGATGTTTGCACAGAGGATTGCAAGGTCTCAGCGTCCATAATTCCACGCTGAAGAACGCGTCACATAAATTACTGCGTGCACACACGCGCGAGAGGTGTGGCAGCCCCTAAGAACCCACATAGGCCACTACCATCTCCTTTCAGAAAACACAAACTTGACAATTATGAACATTTGTCCATCTCGTTCGCCATATAACGCGAAAAGATAAATAAAACAGCGTCATTAAGAACACGAGGGTCACAGACCCTTGGGAGGTCACTGAACTTACTTCGTACATCCCCCACCCCCCACCCCCCAATTCGTCTTCAATCTGGTCACTTACCCTCTTCAAGTAGTCTTCGAGCGTAGCGAAAGGGAACGCCAGGCTGAAGGACTTCATGTGCTGGATCAGCGTCTGAGGATTGAGGTTGGTCCAGCGCACCTTGGAGCCCACGCCTCTACATACAAGGGCACATCCGTCAGTAAGAAACAAGAAACATCAAGGGAAAAAAAGCCGTGGCGACTGCATCAGGAAGGTGTACTTACGGTATATTAACAGGATAATCAGGCCCCAGCAGCTTTGCCCCTTCCCAGAAGCAGTCCAGTGGCGTAATAATGGCACATGGAATTATATTTTCGAATATCTGGAAAAGAGATCAGTTAAGCTGAATAAACGCAAGATTTGTGGCTTTCTGGAAGGTCTGCAAAAAAAAATAAGTTCCAGTTCTTGAGAGATAACACCGATTTGCAGTAAGCTACTTCGACGACGTTTCGGGGTGTTTGCTTCTTCACACATTTCACTGTTTTCTGGCCAGCAAATATAAATTTTGGCACAGCAAGCATCATGTCTGAGATGTATTAAAACCCTTAAATTATACTTATATCCAATTTTTTTTTACATTTTTTCGAATCCTCAATTATTAATTTCTTATTAGAGAATCTCACACATTTTCTCTGTACCAAGAACTGAAGTCAGTAATTGGTCACTTGAGACAGTTTCTAGACGCGAGCACGAGCTATGCCTGTGTACCCGTGCAGAGGTGGGTGAGACCTATCGGCAGAACTGAGTGGAGCGATGTTCTGGAATCCTCGGACAGCGAGGATCAGTCGCTATGGAAGACAACAAAGAAAGAGGGTGATGCGAGGTCCCAATTCTCGCCGAAGGCCTGCAGTTGGTGAGAAGGTTAATGGGGCTCTGCATCCGACGATGTCCCCACGAGGCAACTGAAATTTAATCAGTCCCTCGGAAGTTCTGCATACCATCGGTCAGACACCGGGTCCGAGCCGTGTTCAAGACGTCCTAAGACACCTACCCTAACGCGCGATAACCCTTCTCACGAAACTGTTTGATGCGGTCCTCCACAGGCAGCAATCTCGATCGACGAAAGTGCCGGAATATGACGTTCAAAGCAGTCGACGACCGCTAGCTTTATCGCAGCTCCCGTGAGCTCATCTCACTTTGCTCTGGATGCTGTGCACTCGAACACGGGCGTTCAATTAACAACTTACATCACTCTCAGTTAATATTGGTCTACCATGTTCCATCCCCCCCCCCAAAAAAAGAAAAATGTTTTGGCTGACAAAGTTCCTTTAAAATCATTCAGTATCAAGCCACGGTGGTCTAGCGGTTAGAACGCTGGCCTTGTAATCCTGGGGTCTCGGGTTCGATTCCCGGCGGTGCCCGAATTTATAACTTGTGTTGGGCAAGGCCGTGGTCTAGGCAACACGGAGTTTTCCTCCGTGGCATCCCAACAATTACTCCACTCACACACAGAAGAAGGCAATGGCAAACCACTTCTGGATCATCTGCCAAGAACGTATATGAACAGGTCCCAGTCCGAGAAAAGGATGGAAGGATCCTGTTCACATGGACCTGTCGTCAGACAGAACACTAAATAAAATAAATCATTATCATGACACTCATACTTACTTGGTCTATGTAATGTACATCGAAGTTTGGAATACCGGGCGAATAACACATGTCCTTCAGTCTCCAAGTTCTGAAACAAATTAAGAAACAACAATTCTCACTGGAATGCCACAAGGAAGGGTCTGCGAAATAAACACAGCGTAACCCCCCCCCCCCAACATATTTCCCTGAGACCCACTTCAATATTATGCACGCATCGGCGCCAAACTTCGAACGCGGTCTCTTCCTTCGTCTCTCGTTTCCCATGCACGCTACATGCACAGTCCATCACATTATCTTTGACCTGATAATCCTAATGACATCTGAGGAAGATCACGAACTGTGATCTTCCTCATTCTGCAATATCGCCAGCTACCCCTCCACTCCCTTCGCTTCGCCCCTCTCAGGACCAAATATTCTCCATCCTCAAAAGCAATGAATGCATGTCCTGTGTGTCTAAATTGCTCCAAAGCGTGAACCTGCGACTTGTGACCTGAACCACGAAGACATTTTAAAATTCTTGTTTGTTTACTTTTCCTCCCTAGACAGTTCTGGAGCGCAAACATTTCTGGCCTAATGACGGTCTCTCTGATCCGCCCACAAACTGCGACTGTTTCCGCGAGTCCGGGGTTTACTTGGCTTGTCTGCATTTCGTCAAGGACTCTCGATTGGAAAACTATCGACTTTTTGCAACGGGAGAATCGGGAAACCTGTCCCTGAACTATTTCTGGCGAGCTAAGTACGAAATGCGAAAAGTACATCCTTGCACATCGGCTGCCGAAAGACATCTGACGGATTGTTTGATGGAAATCGATTCATCCGGTGGTCGACACACAACCATTAGCTTCTAAAATGTCTCCGGCTCGTGGAGTTAGTTATCAAGACAAAGTCCCGGTAGATACTTTTAATCCCGGTCAGGGTATTTAAGGAGTCCTGGTTGGTTCGTTCGTGAGCTGGGAAACGTTTCCCCCCCTGCTCCAAAAACATGGGGGGGGGAGGCGTTCCCCCGCGGGTGACGGCGACCTGACAGCAGCAGAGCTCACGACTTCGCAGACCCGTTGATATGAACGGCGTACCGCTTTCTAGGAATCAGCGGCACACCAGTGCCATTAGTGCACGTGGCTGCCGAGCGTAAGAGACCACTCACATGTCGAAGAGCTGCACCGTTACGCTCGCGGCTGCCTTGACGACGTCCAGGTGCGACAAAAGGGCTGCAGGGTGCAGGAGCGAAGCCTGCGGGTGGCGCGGCGTCTGTATGACGAGCTGGTGCGTGCTGGAGTCCGCCTCGCCCAGAGCCGCCCGGGTGTACTGCAGCTCGCGCGCCAGGCGTCCTCCCTCTGCAGAACACAGAATCACGATAGAAGTCAAGTCAAGTTATGTCAGGGCCCACGAGTGGGGGTTTCGACAGCGTCAGTGAGGCATTCTTTGTGGCACAACAAACTCAGCATGGAGATAAATTTATTCTGTGCGGAACCTTTTGGGTAATATGGCGCCACAGTCTCCCGTCTCTGCACAGTGATGGGACCTAAGGGAAAATTATCAAAATACAAAGTAAGGAGGCCAACATGGCCACCAACAGCGATAGTTGACAAGCTTTTCATTTGGCGTTTCTTTTTTGTTTCGATTCTTCAAGGTTTTTGTTGATAAATACGCACTTACGTTTGTTTATACGTAATCTCCTTTACCAAAGACACAGTACATAAAGCGAGCTTTCAAGTGATGTAACAGTTTTTGCGGCACCCTGTGTGATGGATAATACAGTGCGTCCCAAAAATATGTATCCGCAGCAGCAAGTTTGGTGGCCGCTTTTGTCAGTCATTTGTTCGCCGCTGTCAGCTGTGCGCCTCGAAGCTAACTAACAGTGGTCATTTCGAACACCTGCAAACCAGATTCGCTAATTCACGGAGTACCAATGCTCACGCGTGTTAATTGTTTCGTTTATCAAAATGTCTTCGTTCCATCCATTGAATGTGTGCATACAGATTTTTGACACGCCTATAATTGTAGGGTTAGCTCAATATGGCGGTGCTAGTTACGTGGATCTCATCGCACGCACGGTTTAAACACAAAAAGATTGGAGTTGCATAATGCCATCTTCTCCACTGACATGAGAAATGCAGAAACACAGTTTGGCCGGGAACAGACTACGTTCATGTTAAAAGAACACAATGCGACTTCGTGGATTGGCTTGAACTGGCTCGAGAAAGGGCCCAGAAGCGAGATTTTTTTAAACACGGCAACAAATCTTCAGGTTCCATAAAAGTCGGGCATCTATTGGCACGCTTTCCTACTGTCAGCTTCTCAAAGAGGAGGCGTGCGAGCATCAAGCACGCTCCACAAGGCTCGCAAGCGCCTCTAACGGAAGCTGCTGAACGAGCAGTCGCCCGTCCAGCTTCTGTGTATGTCAAGGCGACCGCGCGGAATGTAGGTTATTGGACGCGGCCCGTACGTCAAACGCGGTCGACATTCCGGGTATCCGCGGGCGTGTCCGAGTGTTGTGACCAGACGACACACGCCTGTTGCAGTTTCCGTGTTTCAACATCCACGATTTATCAGACAGACGGAACTTGTCCTGACAAGAACTTCGGCGCTCCAAATGCGTGTTCGTGAGGTCGTGGGTCCGAACGCGTCTCGACACCATCACGTGTGTCCGTGGCTTTCTTCAGTCTCTCCAGAAAAACGCGAGAGTTTAATTGTAAGACGACCGCATTCACGGATTGCAAAATATCATCATTCTGCTTGACGCGACGCAAGAAATCGAAAAGCGTCGTTAAATAACAAATTTTGTGGACTTAAGAGGGAGGATATTGTTCAATGAGGATCTTCGTAACTCGTTCTCTTTATCAAATACAATTTGGGGAATTAAGTAAAGTTTTTGGGATGGGCTACACTCGTAGAACGGCTAAGACATTATTCGGTCCGCGCTGAAGCATAATATCCTTGTTGATGGTAAAATAGAACCTATGAACCGCTGGAGAGAGCGTATTGAAAAGTAAGGAGAATATGAGAAAACTGATGAGAGTGCAAGCGTTTGGAACAAGTAGATTATAATTGCAAAGAATAATTGCTCTGCGAACATCCATCTACCCTACCCGCTCCGAGGGATTTGTGTCTCACGGACACGAACAGAACTCTCGGTTCTAGCTAATAATTCAAGGATCGTGTGTTCACTTCGGCTTCGAAATTAAGTTTCTTTGTACCGGGTACGAAAATAAAAACGTCAGTGAGCCTTTTACAGCCGTTCTTCGCGCGGAGAGTACACAGAACGCAGCCCAACGACGAAAAGTCCACAACGGCGTAACAGCGTCACAACCGACCCCTTGAAGTTCGCATGGCTTCTAGCCGGCGCCTCAGTCCAGAGGGCAGAAGCTGTGTAACGTCTCACGAACATTAAAAATCTTCTCATCGAGACGAGGAAGTGCGGAACTGGTAACAAAAATTTCCGGACACAAAAGTTCGACCGCGGCAAGTCCTCAGCGAACGGTAAAATGTGCGAACTCACGCAGGGCCGCAAGAGTTCAGTTGGTTTTGTAGTTTTCGGCGGGAAAGGGTCAGGGTTGCATTTTGAAAGAGGGCGTTCTGTATGATGACCGAATAATGGGAACTTCCTTTTGGGTTCTTCTCAAAAACTACCCCGACAAAATGCCGATGGCATTCGGCACGGAGTTACGTATCCAAACGTCTTCAAGGCGATCACGAAGCGCTCGTCCCCTTGTACGAGGTGCGATCGGAAAGTTTCTAGACTGCGCCTATAAAAAACCCCGTACACTTATCTCAGGTATTAAATTCATCCATCACCCTCGAAGTAGTTCCCCTGGGAGTGAACACAACGATCCCAGCGCCACTGCCAAGCCTGGAAGCATCCCTGGAAATCTTTCTTTGTCAGCCTGTCAAGCACCATCTGCGATTCTGCCTGAATCTCTTCTATCGTCTCAAATCTCCTTCCCTTGAGCTGAATTTTCATCTTTGGGAAGAGGAAGAAGTCACACGGAGCTTAGAAAGGAAGCTGGGGTCGGTTCTTGCAAGATCTTTCAGCTCCTGACAAACGAGAAGTCGATTCTGCTTCTAGTCCTCTGACAGGATGCGTCGCATGTGGAGTTCTTCCTTTAGAATCAGCTAACAGGTCCCATAGCCTATCCCAACAATGTCGCACAAATCGTTGATGGTACGACGTCGATCTTCGTAACATTTTCGGGCGTTGTGCCCGAAGATGGTCGTCCAGAACGCTCGTCATCATCGACAGAGGTTCGGCCATTTTTAAAACGTGAATGCCACACAAAAGTTTGTGCACGACCCATTGCCTCCCCCCCTAGCGGCAGAAGCTCGTACTACATCCGGTTCGCCCTCTATTGACACAGTCTTGAAACTTTCCGATCGCACCTCGTACTCTCATTCTTCTAAGAACATCGGCGTCCTCTACGTTCTACGTGTACTGAAATTAACAAATCAATTTTTTTGATTCAAATCCGTGTCGTTTCATTTCGACCCTCGCGACACGTGCAAGGCGCTACGGCCTGTCCACGTGTCCCACAACCAGAAACCGATCGCGACGGTTTGTGGTCTTCGCTTGACTTGACGAACTGAACCTGCGCGTTTCAGGTCGAGGATTCTTTCCCTCGTCGCGACCACAGATACTGGGACCCGCGTGTCAGCAGTGCAGGAACGTCGCTGACATGCATCTTGTGTTTTCTCCTGGCACTACGATCTCACGCAAAAGACCTGAGTCACTTTCTGACTGCAACTGCTTGCCCTGATCCAATTCTGTCGTTTTCTTCCTGAAGATGTGTACAAGAAAGTTCTCCGAAACGCTGTCAACAGCCGACTAGTCCTCACGGCGCCGAAACCCAGAAGAACATCATCACTGGAGCTGGAATACGTCGAACGTTTTTAAATTGCCTGCAACTTGCGATGTTTGTGCACGTTCCTTGCTATTTGTAATTTTTTTTTGTATGGACGTACGAGAGCGTGCGTCCGCCTCCTTCCCCCCGAATCTGCGGCGTTGCCACTTGTGGTGTGCGCCGTGT
>NW_019060743.1:428706-438920 GCF_000696155.1 Zootermopsis nevadensis | reverse complement strand
GGGGGGAGGGGGGGCACTCACTCTACGACAGTGATCGTATTAAATGGCGACTGGGAAAATGACGTCAGAGCAAACGAGTAATGCCGATGGCTGCTGTTGCACGCGTACGACCTCGGCTAAAAACATTTGCCACTTGCCTGCAGCCGAATGTTTTTTGTTCGCTAACAGCGGAACGGGCCTGCCCTCAATCGCGCCAGGTTTTTTTAAGCCAATCAAAACAAAAAGCTAACGAAGGTAAAAGTATTCGTGCGTGCGAAACGCATAGCTGGAAAAGGTAAACGATGTCTCCCAATAACCGGGTATGTGGTTACGCTAACGGGTTTTTTTTCACCACTAAAACTGGAGGGCTGCTGCTATTGGTAAGAAAATTCTCTTTTACAAGAAGAATTTTGGTCGGATGGAGGTCTGGGATTTGATAGGCTCAGCACCGCTCCTGGCATTCTAGAACTTGTTTAACTGCCCAAGATGCCACATGAACCGTTTTACTGACTGTCAGAAATAAACTCCCGATTGCAACTGCATTTCCCACTTAGCGGCAGTGATTTATGGATATGACTGTACTCTTTTATTACTTGTTGCATTTTACCTTGCGCTGTTCTGCCAGAACACTTTCACGCTCACAGCCGATGTCGCCCTTGCCGTCCGGGGAACAGAATTATCATACGCCGAGATTATAAAACAGTAACAGAAAAGGAACCGCGGTCTATGACAGGTCATTACGGGGCGTGGTCACGTGAAAGCGAAAATCAAAAAATGGCAGGAATGTACACCAGAGCCAGCTGAAACAGGGGCGAAGTTGCTAGAACGCGGTTCCAGCACGCAACGAACCAGACTTCGCGGTCAGAGAGGGAAAAGGCGCGTTCCTACCGGCACTTCCACACCCTCACCAAACCAGGATTAAGATGAAGAACAAAGCCCTTGTGAAAGAAATGAATATGGATGATTATTATAACACAACGGAAGGTAAAAACGATCGTTTACGGAAATTTATTGAGTCGTGTTGTGCTGTGAGGTTTTATGTAATTTTCAGCGCATAATATTCGTATTTATGCTCGACAACGAGTAATGCGTTACTAGACGGAGGATAATCTCTGTTAGTTAATCGCAGAAATCTGTTCACGTCCATGGCTGATGATGGAACCACCTGGCGATTTAGTAGTAACTTACATGCGGACAGGAACTTAATAGAGGTTGAACTTCTTCCTGTTTGACCGTGGCGCGCTGTCCGCGCTGGCGGCAGCCGAGCCGCCCTGCCGCGTCTCTGTCGGAGTACAAGTCGGCGAAAGTAACCCCTCGTTCGGCGGTTTGCTGCCGCAGCGAGAATAACCTTCCGGAAGTGTAATGAAAACTCGTCACATCGCACGCCGAACATTCTGCCATCTTCCTGTTCCCTTTGAGTTGTTGCACGGAAATGGACGAGTTTTCTCGGCGGATGTTGCTTCCTGATTCTTCCAGGCTGTGGGGAATTGTTCTACCAATTTCATAATTTAAACTTCCCCACAATTAAAAGTCACGGGGTGTTAAATCTGGGGAACGCGAGGACCACAGATCACGCCAAAACTACGCGACCGCCGAAAACCTCCCCCGAGTGCGTCCGGACTTACACGTGCCTCATGAACCGGTGCAGAATTCTGCTGGAAGATGCTGTATCGACTTTCTTCTCCTGGAACCTGAGCGAAAACTTGGCTTACAATGATATTCATGTACCAGGCAGCATTAATCTCATCGTCGTAAAAGATGGGTCATATCACCCCGTGCACTTTCACTCGTAAAACACCAAATTTCTTATCACTATGAGAATTTTCTTTAAAACGGATTGGATTTTCTGCGCTCCAGCACCTACGGTTCTGAGAATTCGCCTTTCCGCTTAAGAAAACCAGGCCTCGTCAGAAAAAGAGCACTAATTGTGGATCGACTTCTCTATCAACTGAAGAAGGAAGAAACCAGTTGCGAAAGTTTGTTCTCGCAACCTCGTCACGTTCCTCGGAAGCACGAATTGTCGTTGCCTTGGATGGACGCAGTTTTAACAATTCTGCGGCCCTTTACGTACACGTGTTCTCGAAACACCTGTCTCCAGCCCTAGTCCATTGAGAGATTTCCTAGGCGACGTTTCGGATCTAACGCCAGAGTCGTCCAATGTCTCTTCTGTCGGCGCAGTTCATTCCCGATGTGTCTCTCTCTCGCAGTAATCCTCTTGAATTAAACTCACGTTCCTCGCAATTGGCCACATTTGGAACACGTGTCCCCAAGAACAGACAGCGACTCATTTCTGTTTCAAACGAAGACATTAACCACACGTGTGTTTATGAATTTAAAGAATTCTAGTAAAACCGTATATCTCGATGTAGGTAACAGTTTCAATTTCAACATGCTTCTCCAAGCAGAAAAACCGGCGAAGATTAACATGGCTTTATTTTGTCGATGAAGTGCCGCTACTCAAGATATCGAGAAATTGCAAACTGAGCTGATAGTACTCATTTGCCGATTACATCGGCACTCAAATATCTACTAATTACGAAATAAACTGCTGGAACTCACTTTTCGAGAACTTGTAAAGTGAGTACCTGCACTCTAATAACAATAGGTTGTAAAAGGCATCTCAGACCCGATCCCTCTCTTTCGTGGTGAACGTTTAATTACGAATTTTGATAATAAAAATAAACATCCAGAATGACACTTAGTAGCAGCCTTCATATTTTAGTAGAAAGGCCTGTGTTTTGTTCTTTATCCTCCACCTGGAAGGTGTTTGCCTTCCTCTCCCACAACGCCGGATCAACTTTGTGTGCTTGCTGGTGGTAAGTTTCCCTTGTGAGGCGGCAGCACGCACATCCGGACGCAGCCGAAATCTGTGATTCGCCCCGCATGCCAGAGCCGGTCCAAACAGCTCTATTAGCCGCTCCGCCCTCCGCGCATGAGCGACACAAAGAGCAGGCGGCTGCGACGCTCTGCCTCTCTCTCTGCCAGCTTCTGGGTGAAGCCGTCTCCGAGCTCGATTACGCACCGAGCTGTGGAGACGGTCAGCTCAGCACCACGTGGAGTTGGACTGCCGAGCTTCACGCTCCAGCCGCTTAATCCCCTACGGAGGAGAGCTGCCCTGCCAGCAGCTGTCGTTCGTGTCCTGGGTCTCCCAATTGCACCCGATGCCTCAGCCACAGCACGTCTACCTCCAACTCTGAACGGGCCGGCAGAAGAATCCGGACGTTCGACATCCCCGATATTAAAGCCGCCTTTAGACACGCTCCTGAGCCACTTTCTCCCCCCCCCCCACAACCATCCTCACAATCTACTTTTAATCTTAACACAACCTTCCCATCTCTTTCTTGGTCTAGCAAATTACAGTTTCCCAGTTCCCTCCATCGCTGTTCCTTGCCTCCTCCACGTTCAACCTGCACTTCCAGTCCATCGACGTCATCGAAATAATAACGTGCAAGTCCTTGGTTGGCTGCTTAGGCCCACTTTATCCTCATAGGTGCAAACATGTTCCTTTCTGACAGCTGCAATTTGGGTCCTTCCTTCAAAGCAACGGAGAACGCCTTCTGGCAAAGAACACGCAGCAGGATCTGCCTTAGCGCAGAGGAGTACGAGCTGCCGCGTCTCTGTCGGAGTACAAGTCGGCGAAAGTAACCCCTCGTTCGGCGGTTTGCTGCCGCAGCGAGAATAACCTTCCGGAAGTGTAATGAAAACTCGTCACATCGCACGCCGAACATTCTGCCATCTTCCTGTTCCCTTTGAGTTGTTGCACGGAAATGGACGAGTTTTCTCGGCGGATGTTGCTTCCTGATTCTTCCAGGCTGTGGGGAATTGTTCTACCAATTTCATAATTTAAACTTCCCCACAATTAAAAGTCACGGGGTGTTAAATCTGGGGAACGCGAGGACCACAGATCACGCCAAAACTACGCGACCGCCGAAAACCTCCCCCGAGTGCGTCCGGACTTACACGTGCCTCATGAACCGGTGCAGAATTCTGCTGGAAGATGCTGTATCGACTTTCTTCTCCTGGAACCTGAGCGAAAACTTGGCTTACAATGATATTCATGTACCAGGCAGCATTAATCTCATCGTCGTAAAAGATGGGTCATATCACCCCGTGCACTTTCACTCGTAAAACACCAAATTTCTTATCACTATGAGAATTTTCTTTAAAACGGATTGGATTTTCTGCGCTCCAGCACCTACGGTTCTGAGAATTCGCCTTTCCGCTTAAGAAAACCAGGCCTCGTCAGAAAAAGAGCACTAATTGTGGATCGACTTCTCTATCAACTGAAGAAGGAAGAAACCAGTTGCGAAAGTTTGTTCTCGCAACCTCGTCACGTTCCTCGGAAGCACGAATTGTCGTTGCCTTGGATGGACGCAGTTTTAACAATTCTGCGGCCCTTACGTACAAGTGTTCTCGAAACACCTGTCTCCAGCCCTAGTCCATTGAGAGATTTCCTAGGCGACGTTTCGGATCTAACGCCAGAGTCGTCCAATGTCTCTTCTGTCGGCGCAGTTCATTCCCGATGTGTCTCTCTCTCGCAGTAATCCTCTTGAATTAAACTCACGTTCCTCGCAATTGGCCACATTTGGAACACGTGTCCCCAAGAACAGACAGCGACTCATTTCTGTTTCAAACGAAGACATTAACCACACGTGTGTTTATGAATTTAAAGAATTCTAGTAAAACCGTATATCTCGATGTAGGTAACAGTTTCAATTTCAACATGCTTCTCCAAGCAGAAAAACCGGCGAAGATTAACATGGCTTTATTTTGTCGATGAAGTGCCGCTACTCAAGATATCGAGAAATTGCAAACTGAGCTGATAGTACTCATTTGCCGATTACATCGGCACTCAAATATCTACTAATTACGAAATAAACTGCTGGAACTCACTTTTCGAGAACTTGTAAAGTGAGTACCTGCACTCTAATAACAATAGGTTGTAAAAGGCATCTCAGACCCGATCCCTCTCTTTCGTGGTGAACGTTTAATTACGAATTTTGATAATAAAAATAAACATCCAGAATGACACTTAGTAGCAGCCTTCATATTTTAGTAGAAAGGCCTGTGTTTTGTTCTTTATCCTCCACCTGGAAGGTGTTTGCCTTCCTCTCCCACAACGCCGGATCAACTTTGTGTGCTTGCTGGTGGTAAGTTTCCCTTGTGAGGCGGCAGCACGCACATCCGGACGCAGCCGAAATCTGTGATTCGCCCCGCATGCCAGAGCCGGTCCAAACAGCTCTATTAGCCGCTCCGCCCTCCGCGCATGAGCGACACAAAGAGCAGGCGGCTGCGACGCTCTGCCTCTCTCTCTGCCAGCTTCTGGGTGAAGCCGTCTCCGAGCTCGATTACGCACCGAGCTGTGGAGACGGTCAGCTCAGCACCACGTGGAGTTGGACTGCCGAGCTTCACGCTCCAGCCGCTTAATCCCCTACGGAGGAGAGCTGCCCTGCCAGCAGCTGTCGTTCGTGTCCTGGGTCTCCCAATTGCACCCGATGCCTCAGCCACAGCACGTCTACCTCCAACTCTGAACGGGCCGGCAGAAGAATCCGGACGTTCGACATCCCCGATATTAAAGCCGCCTTTAGACACGCTCCTGAGCCACTTTCTCCCCCCCCCCCACAACCATCCTCACAATCTACTTTTAATCTTAACACAACCTTCCCATCTCTTTCTTGGTCTAGCAAATTACAGTTTCCCAGTTCCCTCCATCGCTGTTCCTTGCCTCCTCCACGTTCAACCTGCACTTCCAGTCCATCGACGTCATCGAAATAATAACGTGCAAGTCCTTGGTTGGCTGCTTAGGCCCACTTTATCCTCATAGGTGCAAACATGTTCCTTTCTGACAGCTGCAATTTGGGTCCTTCCTTCAAAGCAACGGAGAACGCCTTCTGGCAAAGAACACGCAGCAGGATCTGCCTTAGCGCAGAGGAGTACGAGCTCCAGTGGAGTACACATACGTCTGCTATTTGGAATAAATAACCTCAATTCGATTTCACCTTCTGTGCCGATCACACAGGCCGCTAGAACAGCGGAATCGCGGGTTGGAATCGTGACGGACTGTGGCAATTGTGCAGTGGCTGCAAAAGTTTCTGGCAGCTGAAATTTTCTCTGCTGTCAGGAAGTATAGTCCACGTAAAGAAAACTGTGCCTGATGTATACCTTCGTAGTAGGTGGTGACAACTTTTACAAGCAATATTTAAAACAAGTCAAAGAATCAGTGTTGATGATGAAACCACGGCGGCCTCCGGCATGGAGAACGATGACTCCCACACATCCGACGTCGTGCTTTTCGACAAGCGCCACCCTGGACTTTCACGTCTTCTTCGACAGAAATCCACGGCGTTCCTTCACCTAATGTCACCGCCTTCTAAGCTCAAACTGCAAAAAACATCGGAAGCAGTCACCAAATCAACGTGCTTCGTTCAGCACGCTCCACCGATAAGTAGACCGACGGTTCGCTGCGGTGTGCACCGGTCCGTACCTCGAATGACATGAGTGAGTCACTTCGAACGTTCCAAACCATTTTTATAGTAACCTCCATTCACGCTTACATCTTCCGAAAATTTTGTGAGCATGCGTGCTACGTGTTTCGCCCACTTCATTCCCCTGGGTTTGATCTCCCTGATGGCGTTTAGTGTAAGTACAAATTCCGGAGCTGCTCACTACTCAGCCTGTCGCGTCGCGCCGAGTTCCCGAACGTCCTCAATCTGTCTTCTTTCCTCGACGGACCAAGCTTCAAGGTAAAATTGTAATTTTGTATCGATATATTTCAGATCGCACGCGGGGAGACATTGGATTTTGAATTTAATGGTAACAAGTATTCTCCAAATGTAATCTACTTTTAAAGTCTTGCTACTTTCGTCGTCGACAGAACTTTCCGGAAAGCGTCGTTAAATAAACAAGAAGTGAAGAAGCTTTAGGCCGTTGTTGAGCCGAGCGGCGGCGCACCAGGTAAGCAGCAGCTGCTCCTCGCGGCTTCCCCGGTCCCGACCCGACCCGCCGCCATTCAAAAGTTTCTTTCCTCGACACAACACAAGCCCGGCACAGAGGACCAGCGCCTTTTGTCCTGCCGGAGAAGTCAGCCCTGACAGCTGAGCCACCCATGCAAAACGGGCGTGTATTTTGTTAACAATGACGACAATTCTCTGTGATAAAAGTACAGAACCAGGACTGGAATCTGCACTCTTACGACGACTTCGAAGAAGGTGTTCATGGCACTGTCGGACTCCGAAAGAAAAACCCCACAGACTTGAAATAGTTCGAGATAAAACCCTGAAAACGTGGCATCCGATATCTTAGCATTGTTCCTCAAACGGCAGAGTAACCTCTGTTCTTTAAGCGTCCTTAAGTAATTCATAGAAAAAGTTACTGGCATTTATGCACCAAAATAAAAATGTACTGATAATACCAACGTCTCGGCCGACTGCATATAGATCGGGCTTTGTTCGGGCTGGAATAAAAAGAAGTCGGGCTTAGGTGGGGCAGATAAACTTCGGGCTCGGGCCGAAGGCTCCTCAGATCGGCCCATGCCAACCTGTCTCACGACGTGCAGTCGGTCACCCGAAATAATCCCGGTGAACTGGAGGATTGAAATTAAGGTCGCGCGTCGATTCAAAGATCCGCGATACTGAGTCCGTCCGTTGCAGCGATCAAGGCACGAACAAGCAACCTACTGCAGCGGAAACAACCGCCAGGGCCTTCATTTCTACTTCACGTAACAGATGGCACCGGAATATATTTCCCCACAGTTCAGACCGGTGGATAGGGAGCAGGGAATCTGTTGATTACCCCCCACGATCGCCAGGTTTAACCCCAACTGACTTAATCTTGTGGGGTTACTCGAAGGACGCGCTGTACGTACAACTCAAAGCCGGCAACTCTTCCCGAACTCCGGGCAAGAAATCGGACGGTTCTGCGCAGGCGTCCCAGCAGCAACTTTGGTGGCCGCTTTTGTCAGTCATTTGTTCGCCGCTGTCAGCTGTGCGCCTCGAAGCTAACTAACAGTGGTCATTTCGAACACCTGCAAACCAGATTCGCTAATTCACGAAGTACCAATGCTCACGCGTGTTAATTGTTTCGTTTATTAAAATGTCTTCGTTCCATTCACTAGAAGCGTGTATACAGATTTCTGGGAGTCCTGCAACGTTGTCACAGTTTTAAGGAGAGAGAGAAGTGTTTCGGCCCTAAAGGACTATCACCACCGCCCCTGCATGCATAAAGTACACGTGCCTTGCGAGGAACTAAACACCAAAATCCATCAACAAGCTTCGACTGCATAGTATTTACGAGTGTGTGAGATTCTGTTGTTCTTGAGCATTACCCTGCGTCTGCTTCGAACGTGCCAGTGACTGGGTGACGCCACACTGACACAGGTAGGGAGGCCCCAACAGAATTGTTTCTTTTAACTTTTTGTCTGGCCCCGTAGCAGAAGACTCAGCACCGTTCCATTCATCGGCCGTGTGGCCCTGTCTTGCAGCCTTCAGCCTTCCTCGCTCCGTGGGTGGCCGGCCTCGCCAACTCGGAACCCTCACCTCCCCTTCCCCCCCTTCCCCTAAAGTTCTACTCCCGCCGTACAACCGCACATGTCCGGGTCCGAAACTCGGTACTCGCATCGGAGAAGTAATTCTGTGAGGCATCTCCAGGTTCCAAACGCTTCCTCTCCACATGCAAGTTTGAAGAACAGTCGGTGACTGCGTTTGTCCACCGTCTGAGAGACGGAGTACTGAGTGATTGGTAGCCAGACTGCAATGTAATCTGGGCGGTACAGGGCACTCGAACTCCAGAGACATTAGAGACACTGACTTGCGAAGCATGCACATAAGCTAATCTTAAAGTGATACACTGAACCTTCCATAAGGATAATATCATTTTACGACTAGTAAATTATTTTTCTACAAGAGATATGAGGTTCTTCTCTGAAGATGGAGGCCATGCGTTCATCCGAGACGTACAAAGCTACGCACAATTATCATAATCCACGTTTCTCTACCTACTTCACGTCGATTCCTTGTTCTGTCATCAGTTCTGACGTTGTTTTCGTGCTGAGGTGGGCAAAATCACGACCTCACAGCTCGTCCTCAGGTCCCGTTAACGATATCGCGCACTGGCTCTAGGATCTGAGCGGAAGCACACTCAGTTCGCCTTCGACAGGCGCGGAACATTCAGACTTCGTGACGCACAGCAAAACTGAGGCGGTGGGTTTGGGCGGCGAAGTTGCAAGGCAGCAACATTCTACTGTCTCCACGGGTGTGAAAAGAAGAGTTGCACAACTGACGATCAGATACCGCAGAAGATTCAAGCGTTAATTTCGAACTTTAACGCCATTTAAGCAGGAAAGCCCTTTCATTTGTACTAACGACGTTAGGAACGCGTCAATGTATTTCAAATGAGCAAATTCACGTAGTCTACAAGAACAAGTACTTTGGTTCGCTGCAGCAGTTGCTCGAGGCTTAGATTTTTATTTTGCACGCAATCTTGGGACGGTGAAAAAAGTGTATGATGCCAGACGGGGCACAATATACTTACTTGCACATCGATTATCGAAACTTGTCAGGGAAGCCAAATGTATCTCTCGCATACAAACGTCAATTATGAAAGTAGAATTCTAAATTCCATGTCTTTCCCTGTATTTTGGCTAAAAATGTTGCGATCGTCTTTCAAATATCCATTAAAATTATTAGATCCACTGAAGAAATGGCAGGCGGTGACGTCGAAACGTCGCGTGTAGGAAGGAGAACGAAGAGTCTCGTCCGTCCGCTGCCTCGACCCAACTCCACGAGATTTCCGAAGAGGAAGAAACGTGGATCGCAGCTGGCTGGTGCGAGGTTCAGGCACGTGGTGTCCACCGCCGTGCCCATGCGGCAACGTCTCTGACAGTACTGTATTGCGTGCAATCTAATCGCGGCCCAGCAGGCGAACAGCAAAACCGCTAAGGGTAAAATTTACTGCAAAATACTGACAGGTCGATGTTTTTAACCTGAATATAAGAATTGAGGCCAACACCGACACTCAGGCATTTTCCTGCTGTTCGGTTGTCTGTCTGTCTTCCAATTTGGACTAGATAACGATACTTAATAGTTCTTTTCGACACAAATTACTTCTAATCTTTCTTTTCTCAGGTACAACGGATCCAATGGTGATAAATGGAGACCTAAGTTGTTCTGGTCTCTTTTCATTTCAATTGCATCAAGAGGAAAAACGATTCGTAATCACGAAAATTAATTTCAGGGGAA
>NW_019060743.1:306161-347398 GCF_000696155.1 Zootermopsis nevadensis | reverse complement strand
GAGATGTATGGTTCATTCCACATCAAGTAAACGCAGAAAATACAAGTACAAACGAACACCCTCAGAATTGATTTTGCCAAATTTTACCGCTGTATGGCCACAACATGTTTTAGAACATACTTCCAAAGTTGTAAAAAAAAAACTTTTTTGGGCGGGGGGCACAAGTTGTAGGAAAAGTTATGACCTAATTGAGACACCTCATTTTAAGCTATATTTGACTTTTGACCTTATATTCCTTAATATATGGTTTTAATTATATATATATATATGTGTGTGTGTGTGTGTGATTTTTATGTAAAACATCTGCAAATCTTAAGTTGGGGCTGTGGTGTGATTACATTCTGTGAAGCACATTATTGTTAAGAGTCACTTCAGTTGTATTCATGAGACGTCTTCAAGCAACATGTTTATTTTAAATTCTTTGCATTCTATCATGTAGATTAATATAAATTAATTGTATATATATTGAGAAATATTGCATTTATATAGTAAGATGCATTTTGTAAACAAGGTGATAAGGAATTAGGCCAAAACACATTTTCTCTAGATAAGGTGTATGAGAAGTGTAAGGTTCTTTTGTTGTGGCATAAAGCAGTACAATTTTCAGGAATACTTTATTAGGACTACAAACTCACATGATTATGGAGTGAATCAATTTATAATAGCATGTTAATTTGTAAAAATTGCCGTGAGTTTCTGTAGATTGTTGCCATTTGTAACCAGAGGGCCATAAGCAAGTGTGAATTTGGCCCTTGCTTTGGAAAAATTTTAGAACTTCTGATTAGGTGTTGTCCCTATCTCAAAGAATACACAATGGATCTCCATCACAGACATCAGCTAGGTAATGCTGTTTAGGAAAACAGTTGCTATTTGTTTTGAGAATCATGAGAAACTAATAAATACACTCTGTAGGCAAAATGCAGAATTATTGATTGTTAAAGCTGGCTGGATTTGTAGTTACTACCAGGCTTTGTTGGGCCAACTCTGTGCACGAGTTCTATCAACAATGTAAGTTATTAGTTTGTAGAATTTCAGTACTGTAAAGAAATGGCATGTGCATTATATTGAAGAGCATTTTGAGCAAGAGCCAAATTATGGCAGGTTCCCTTTTGATGTGGGAAACGTTGAAAGGAAGAATTTACACACACACACACACACACACAATGCAGTGATAGCTTTATCAGCTGTGATGCTTTTCCTGAACCAGATGATCCTAATCAGGTTATATTCAGTATGAATATTTTGTAATTTATGTTAATTTGGTCATGGCTGATGTGGTATTCTGTTCAAATAGTGAAGAATATATTACTCATTTCATTAACTATGATCAGCCTTATGTTATGTCTTATGCACGATTTAAATTTCCTTTTCCCATGCAATAATGGTTAATGGAAGGAGAGATTATTTAAAATGTTAAACCAACTTTGTGATTGATTGTATGGAGTAAAATTAAAAAAGAAAACTCATAGATGACCTAGATGCAACTACTGTCATTGCCAGGGCATTCTGTACCAAATCAAACAAAGTTTAATTCTAAAGTGAACTTTCGTGGCAACTGAAGTTGATGAAAGACTCCCACCTGATGCGACTTGTAACCCGGGAGTCTTTCATCAAAATTTAATTATCATCCACGCCATCATTATTTTTTGTGATTTTTATATTACAGGTGGATATCCATGAAGGGAAATTTTACCCACAGTTTCAGGTTTTTATTATTACTAAATCTGTAGATACTAATGAAATTAAGCAGTTTTAGGACATGGCTACAAATTGTGTAAAACATTGTTATCCTGAGAACTGTGTTCACTGCAGATACACATTTAAACATTTTTTTAATTCAGTGAAATTTTACATGTGTTTATGCTCTTCCTAATTTGTTTCTGTTGTAATGTATATATATATATATATATATTTATTTGCAATCTTGCATTCTTAATATTTTCACTTTCTAAGTCTTTACACCTAAGGATGGCGATGGTGGCTAAAACATATAGTACGTTATGCATTTTACTGTTTTCATAATATATTAATGTTGTGGTAACACATGCTTATATATTGCATAATTCATGATGAAAAGTGCTGTTATTGTTTAAATAATCTGCAACAGAATGCTTTCCTGTAATGTAGACAAACCACTTTTTAACCCCAGAATTTTCATATAAATGGGCGAAAGAAAATCTCACTTGAATTAAATTTTGTAAATAACGCAGAAAGAAATGAAGGCACGTGTTCTGAGACCGACAGATAGGCTACAGTATCCTAAAACTCACTGTGGTATATGGGGCCACCATAAGTTTGTGCCCATTAACACTCCAGAGATTAAGATTAAGATAAAGAAAATATGGGTGCCAAAGTGTCACAGGATTAACTTATTTTACAGACAGGCTGGTTGTGTCCCAGTAAGTATGTTGCTGCTGACTGGTATATTGTTTGTTTCACTGCACTTCATGAGGAATGTCATATTGTTGCAAAATTTATGGAGAGAAAAGGATATTTTGGAATGTTCATGGTCACAAAGAGAAGATATATGACATTTGCCTTGTTCATATTTGTCTGTTGTGCTAGCACCATCATTATATGGAGGGAATGGACGGCAGTATAGACTTCATCTTGTTATTACAGACGTAATTCACAAAAAGAAGGAAGTTTAACTGTATGTATAATGGTTGTTAATTTCAAATTGTTCTGAAGCATGTATCATGTATTATTGTCTATTATGAGGAAATGTTTTTTGCCTGCACATTAAAAGTTTTTAATCACTCCAGTGAAATTCCATCGTCTTTAAATTTTTATCTGATAATGCAATCCTTTGTGTGTGTTGGGTAAGTTTCACCTTCCTAAATTTATTCCCACATTGGTTTTTTGATTAAAAAAATGGTATAAGAGTCATAAGTTTCAAACTATTACAGGTATCTGTGTAAACATTCCACCAGTCTATTTATTCCCTGAGAAGAAGCATGGCTGAATACCAGATTATGTATTTGTTAAATGACCTCCAGCACAGTAATCCCCTAAACATTTTCTTTCTTCTTGGAATATATGGTGCCATTCAGATGTGGTGCTATGAGATGGTATCTTCTCCATAAACCTGATGCATCATTTCCTATCTTTCTGAAGCAGATCTGCATAAGTGTCTGCAGATTTTGGTGTTTGCATGATTCCCAACTTTGACATCTTTCACTTTCAGAAATCATGATTAACTGATAGTGTGCGCCTCCAGTGAACACAGAAGTGGAACACTTACTGAATGTTTAACAAGCTGTTATTTGTTTATACGGTGCAGATTGAAAGTTGCAGACTGACAGCAGCTTTTATTGAGTGTCACAGTGTGTGGCTGCTCAAGAACTTTTTGAGTGCTGTGTACATCTATAGACACATAACGTTACATATATGGATCTCTAACTATATGTGATTTTCAGGACCTTTATGTCTGATATACATTTGCTTAATGTATTTGAAATGAATGAAAGTGCACAGAAATTAGAGTGTGCATAACACATTTCAAAATGTAAACATTTATGAGCTGTGTTAGCCGAGTCAGTGATTACCCGTGAACTAGACTGGTTTAATTCCCAGAAGCAGAGAGGATTTTCTTTCACTGTCACATCCTGACCACATCTCACGGCCCATGAAACCTGTCCAATGGCTTATAATCAGGCAGTAAAGTGGATGTGGAGCTGACACTGAAGACAAGAAAGTGTGTAACTTAACCTTGACTCCTCCATATGTCACTGTGGTGAATTGTCTTCTTTCTTTCTATGGCACAACAGCCCAAAGTCGAGCCTTGGCCTCCTCCCATGTGGGAGGTTTCTTTGTCTTTGAAGCATGCATTTATGAGTGTATGCTGCTGAATTTTGCTTACGAAACATCTTGTATCATGCTCATAAGGTTCTTTTACAAGCCGTAAATCTACAACGTGGGACCGCCGGCTTTACTTCCCCTCCGAAGGAAGTTGTGCTGCAGATTTTTATCGCCCTTAAAAATCCATCTACCTCAGCCGAGCTTGAACCCGTGAACCTTGGGTCCAGTGGTGAGCACACTAACCACTAGCCCACTGAGGGCAACATGGGTGTATTGTCTAATCACATGAATGACTTTAACTTTTATTGTTTTAAATATTTGGTTTGAAAGGAGATAATTTTGGTCAAATGAGTACATTGTTAATTAAATTTTCTCTGATAACAAAGCTACTGTATGTACACCACACCAATTACTTCATTTTCTGTTTCACATTTTCAGTAGGGCAGTTTACCACTGCAGAATGTTATAGGTCCCAGCGAAGAGAGTGAACCGAGTGGAAGGTTTTTAAACTGGATGACTGCCAAATTTGCCCACCCCAATGGCTGGCCATGACAGAGTGTCAGTCTGTATGTTTCTGTCCAAGTACTGTTTTTTCTGTCTTTTGTCATTCCACTGATGCTCATCTTCATGCACCCCTGATTAGCTGGTTATCAAACCACTTCAGATGGAGTGTCAGTTGCTTGAATTCGGGAAAAGAATCATAGTTCATTTTGGTGTTTGGCACTGTTGGCAGAGTGCAACACATCACTAAGTACTGTGGTTTCTAGGTGTTGAAGCTGTTGTTATTATTGCTCATTGTATTATGTTCTGTGTTGAAGATATTAGCAGTAAAATGAGATATTAATGGTTTCAGACTTAACTGCTTATTTAAGTTTCTCTTTGCAGATTTAATTGGAGGTATCAGAAAACATGCAGAACATGTTTTTCAACATAAGCAATTTTCCTACTAGGTTCAGAATGATTGAATGTATGTTCTGTTTTAATAACTGCACTGTCTTCCTGAGCATTCTGCCTCAACCATTTTACACCCATACCTGTGACTACTATGGAAGGGGCAGCAGGGGGCTCAGTCATAAACAAAGGGAGAAGTTTTCTGGTAAATTATGGACTGTGTATCTCTCTTTTTTTAATCACCAGACATTTTTTAAGTGAGTCAGACAAAGGTCTCTGCAGGCAGAATTTCCTGTAACTTAATCTGTCTTTTACAAATTGGTGGGCTGAAAATCTTGTCCTGATGCTTAGAATCTCAATGGTATCTTAAATGATGGCTATCAATCCATTGATACAGCAATAGCCCAGTGTAACAGGTTTGGTAAATTTGTATCAGGTTTTCTGAACGCATTTCTACAATTTTTGTTGTATGCTATTTTGTAATGTAAATGCCAAAAGAGAGGAGTGTAATTCAAAATGTGAAGGTGTGAGGACTGGGAAGAAGACTGATACAGCTAACCGACGATCTGAAACAAGGAAAGAAGATGAAGTTTCAGGAATTAAGACGAGAAGCTGAGAATAGAGACAACTGGAGAGCTCTTTTTGGGCAGAGCAATGGACCTGTCGTCAGACAGAACACTGAATAATAATAATAATAATAACCCTACAGCAAAGGCCTTATGAACTATGCTTAAGATTCTGTCTTACAAATTAATGCATAAAGTGGATTTGTTTGTGTTTATGTGTACTAGCAAAACTACTTTGTGCCACTCTAGCATTCCTTTACTGTCACTATTTTTAAAGTAGAGAAACTTCCTTCATTTTCTCAAATTGTAAATTTTCTGTTATGTATGCAAAGTAACACTGTGGTAACATATCATTCAGGTTTAACACTTATTCAAAGCCTACCATTGAACATTATCAAATCCAGTTACACCCTTCACAACCTTTCTTCTTAAGAATCATCTTGGTATAGCCCTGTATGTGTAGTTCTTGGTGCCACTATTCTAAACATATGCCCTTCTAGATCACATTATCTTGACATTGCTAAGTGACCTGTATTAGTTTCTGAATTCTCGCTTTATCCTTTCATGAATACTTTATTCTAAAACTCCCACTAATTGTGATCTTTAAGGTTGTTTGACAGTGTAGTCTTGTGAGTGTATACCAGCGTTTTGGAGGCACTTGATGTCTCTCCGTCTTCAGAGTTTAAGCGTTTTGGCTAGGATGATGGTGGCCTATGCTGGAGCAGATGGCACCAAGTTCAGTATTTGAACATGTGGAAATACTTCTTGCAGCCTCATACTGTGATATATTTTAATATTTTTAGAGGGTGGATACTACTGAAATTATCTGTCTGATAGGAGTGGCATGTGAAGTTTTTAATTAACACAATTTTCAACGCACACTATAATGTGAGACACTGAGAAGTAATAATCTAGAAAACAAACATGGCTTCAGATTCTCTGAGTTACAATGGAATGTTGTTATTAAAAGAAAGTTTTGTTGACACTTTTACTCTATAGTACAAAATAGTGTCTCCATCTGAATATTTAATTACTTTTTGTAGTTTGTCACTATAATATGCATTTAAGCATTCAACAAATGTAGGGTGCAGTTAATTTGATGATGAAAATTGGACTCAATTAGCTGTTTATATTCATACAGAAAGAATGGGTAAAACCTGATTAATATCTTTTAAACTAATTAATGTAGACAATACTGTAAAGACAAATATTCACGGGGCTGGGGATAATAATTTGCTAGATTACTGAGGTAAAGTAGGTAATCACTGTTTCCTCCTATAATCCTTCCAGTCATGATTTAGTGTTGCACTGTTTCTGATTCAATTGCTTTGTTGTCATTAAGTAAAAACATGGTATGTTCTTGATTGATTTTGTATGTCTGGTGACAGATACACACAATATGGTGCAGCATGGTCCCCGGTCTCTTGTTTTGTGCGGGCCATCAGGTTCAGGGAAGTCAACATTACTGCAACGTCTGTTTGCCGAGTTTCCACATAAGTTTGGCTTCTCAGTTTCACACACAACAAGAAATCCCAGACCAGGAGAGGTTAATGGAAAACACTACCACTTCATTACCAAGGAAGCAATGAGAGAGGCCATTGCACATGGTGAATTCATTGAATCAGCAGAGTTCTGTAAAAACTTGTATGGTACGAGGTATGTAATACAAGTGGAAAGTTACATTTGTCCTGAGATTATGTTTTCTTGGTTGCATAGGGCTTACCGGCACTTTCACTCCTACATGAAGCACATGCATATCATGTAGCTCCTACCCCAAGACCTGTTGACACACGTGTGTCATCATAGCCTCAGTGGCTTATGTGTCTGAAGTGGTTGAAACTTCCTGCCACTACAGTGGCACTCAGATTGAGGTTTAAGTTTTGCGTGCATGGATTTGGTTTTCACCTCATGGCTTATCTAAGTATAGAAGTTGTGGGAAGTAAAATTGACAGTTCATTTTTTGATCCTTCATGACAGAACCTATCACGGTGTGCCCAGAAGTTGCTGTGACTGTATTTAACATTTAAAGATAATCTTTATTCCAGTGCAAGGCATAATGAAACTTCATCAGTTCGTGACTACTTCTGTTAGACTGAAATTACTGTTGCTAACAATGGGAAATAATATATTATTTTTGATTAGGTACCTGCTGTTCTAATTGGTGACACATATGTGTCAACTATCATAGAATATGAATGATCATTTACCAGTGAAATTAACACACATGAATGGTTTCAGTTATCGTGTTAGGTAGGCAGCAGTGAAAGTATGAATTACTGTTACTGAAAAATTTCCTTCACTACCAGTTATTACCTGAAGTAGCAGTGGTTGGAGATGTGTTTGCATTTCACTATTTAGCTACATTAACCATAGTAGGTGACTAAATGGTCAGTAACTGGTTAGGTACTGAAGTGACTTGAGTTGCTGTCTGGTGAGGTAACTGATGATTAAGTCACTATTTATATTTTTCTGCCTAGCCACAATAGATGGCTATGTAGCTGGTAACCAGTATTACATGAGTTAATCATCAAATGTAACTATATTTATTGATGTTTTGTTTTTAACCTAACATGTTTTGACCTACATTGGCTTCATCAGGAGTATCACTTTGTTACACATTTTTTACAAACTGGATTTGCTTTTCAAGGGTGTATGATAACATAAAAGTGATGATGCATAACTAATGCTGAACAGCATATAAATAATTTTAATCAAAATATTAATATTATCAATAAGAAAATCATAGCACTTTATTAGAATTCATTGCATCTATAAAAGAATTTAAAATATCATCAGAATGTACAACTTGAAAATACCTTTACTAGAGGTGATGGGCTGTGCATTGAATCACTGATGTTTTTGTAGTTATGTGAAGAGATGGATGCTAGCCATGCACATTTTTAACTTGTTGTCAAGAGGGAAAGTTTTGAAAATAGTTGAGTTATGCCACAAAGTTGAACTATTTTAAAGTTTGGGACAATTGGAACTGCTGTCCTACCATCCTTCTGGCCATCATTTCTTATATGTGCAAAACTTGAGCTTATGTACTAATGGTGGATTACTTTAGTTGGCAGTTTGCATAACACACTGATCTGTGCTGTGTTCACAAATTGTGCATACAAACCAATTGTTGCAATACTAATCTCCCACTTCAAAGGGCCAAAAATTAACTTTTCTTGTGCTTTGTTTAATATTCATCATGTAGAAAGGTACTTTATATAAACATTGTAGATTTTAATGGCACCCGCATTTTGTCATGCAAATTGTGGGTTGTATTGGACTGCTATGAAACTAGAATTAAATTCTCTTGACAAATTTTGCTGTAGACCCCCAGCGTCAAACAATTCAAATTCATTAAGAATTTGAGATAGGACATGCAAATGTGCTGACTTACATAACTCTTTAACATGCAAGTGGACTTACTGACATGATCACATTACATTTAAATGGACTGATTTATATGACCCCATAATGTGCAGTTAATCTGAGTTTCATATTCAGTAATATTCAAATGGACTGACATTTTTATAACACACAAGAGATTGACATTATGAATACATAACAATTTAATACTTTCTCACAATTCAGGAAGTGCTTTTCCTGCCCTTCTGTCCATTTTCAATAATATGGTTTGTGTTTATTTGGCTTGCAGTAAGGCAGCAGTGCAGGCTGTGATGTCTGAAGGAAAAGTCTGTGTCCTTGATATAGACGTACAAGGAGTAAAGCAAGTGAAACAGACAGACTTGAACCCACATTATATTTTTGTTATGCCTCCTTCCATTGAGGAACTGGAGTGCAGGCTGAGGGATCGTGGAACAGAGACAGAAGAGAGCCTTCAGAAACGATTGGATGCTGCCAGAGAAGAGATTGAGTTTGGTGAGTACTGCCTTCAGGTTGTCCTCACTTTCCTCCCCATTACTGTTTTATTTTGTGATATAACATTGATCTGATTTGTACACTAATATTAAACCATATAATACAAAATGAAACTATCTACGTTTATGAAAGAACAAATGAGACATTTTATGTTATGTTAGGTTAGGTTAAGGTCACACCAGTGTCATCAATCCTCTGCTTAGTAGAGGCATTTGAAATTTCAAGTTCTTAATAAGGATATGCAATTTCTTTCCGAACCATAGTTCTGGAAGAGGCGAGTGTCATTTCAATGTTAGGCCATGGTTAAGTCAAGATCATGCCAAAGTCACATCCACGTCAGACCAATCTTCTGCCAGCTAGATACATTTGAAAATTCAAGGTCATAAAAATGACATGAGATTTCTTGGCCAGCTGTAAGTATGAGAGAGAAAAAAATCATGTCAATATTAGGCCATCGTTGGGTCAGGGTCATGTGAAGGCCACATCCGTGTCATGCTAACCCACTGCATGTTAGAGGCATTTGAAATTTTAAGGTTCGGTGATAGCAAGACACTGAAACATCATTCTGTATGAGTAACATTTCTTGATAATGAAAGTCAGTGTGAGTCAACATGTATATAGTGTTCAGGATTTATATCATCATGTTATGAGCTGGGTTTCTTCCTTGTGGACATCAACATGATAACTTGTACTGATAATCTCTCTGTTGTCTTGTTAAATAAACGTTACAAGCCATGAATACTGACTGCAGTTGTTTACAGGAGTAACTAACAGCTTTCTGTTGATCCCTTTAAATACATTTTTCATAATGGTGGACTCCATTTAGGAAAACTGTGTGTGGAAAAATCAAGGATATGTGTGTTGTATTAACCAACCATCCAGTCAACCTCATGGAGCAGAGTCCTTGGGAAACTGGTAGTAGCTGAGCTAGTCAAGAAATGTTTTACCTGTTGTGAAAATTTGAAGAGGAAACAGTAGCGGTGTTTATTTTGAGTTTTTAATAGCAGTGAAAATATGAATTGTGTTTTATTCTTGTAGGTGGTTACCCACAATCCAGTGATAGTGTGTTCTAGCCATATTCTCTTACAGTGCTTTCATTATGGTGAGATACATTGGATGGTTGTCTTGTTTTATGATGCAGGGAATGCACCAGGGAACTTTGATCTTGTAGTGGAGAACAACTCGCTGGATAAAGCCTATGCTAGCCTGCGAGAATTTGTTGCGAGGGAAGTGGTGAAGGACAAGGTTGATGGTGAGTCCCCTTCTGCATCATGGGCCAGGCCTACTGTGCATCGTGGTATGGGGTCCTTCATATACCAAGCCATGAGCTGGCTTGGCAGGGGGAGAATACAATAAATGGAAGTGCTGGTACATTATCCATTTCTTAACCCTTTCTCTGATAAAAGCACTACGTATCAGTAATTTCTAACCTTTCCAGTCCTGCAGATCAGGAAAATTTGTACCCAACAAGGGACATTTACTTAATTTGCATAATTAGTTTGCGGAAATTAGGAGCACCATAGCGATGGCAGTTGGGATGTCCAGCAGCAAGTTGTCAAGAGACTGGTAGCAATGTGAGTGTATTTCTTTGAGACAAAATGCAGGACATAGGTAAGGGATTTTGTTAACCGTCTTGTAGATTTAAGTTCTGGAGCCTTCACTGCAACTAAATGTGGTATATGTGAGATTTCACATTCTCGTGGAAGCAGGTGTGAAGACGGTTGTCTTCTGGTTTGTTGTGCTGTGTAGTCTGGTAACGTTTACTGACCCATTGCCCTGATGATAGAGGCTGCAAGCACCTCTGAAACGCTGATAAACGTTTACTAGACTATGTGGCCCAAGGACCCAGAATACACCCATTTTCAACTATGGTATATGAAAATATCTTCTTAGTCTGAAACATCGTAGTAAAATTATCAGTTCAGTTTAATTTTTTGTTGATGACGTGTGAAAATGTAGTTCTTGTGATTCAAACAGAAATCTGAGCAGTTTTAATCTCATAACTTGATTTGTGAATATAAACATATAATGTTTGGTATTTGCGACTTCACAGCTGAAATCGGAAAGGTTTTCTATGAAATGTACAAGTTCAGGAATTTGTTTCCTTTTCTATGAAGTGTTACCATGAAACAGTTGTGTTAGTAGCATAGAAAGGGTAAAGGACATGGTTCAAATGTATCTTTATATTGATTTTCAATGGTGTTATTTCCTTGTGCTTATTTATTACTCTGAGAAGAGCTAATTATGTCAATATTCTAAGCATACTAAAAACAGCTTGGCTTGTGATTAATATGTCTTTCGATACTTAGCTTGTTCATAATACAGAAAACATTCAGTCAGAATGTGCAGTTTATTGCCAAGTATGTGTATTTGTGAAATGTAACGTAGTAGGCATTTTTATACTATTTTTTTTTACTTTTATATTAGTCCCAGGATGTTTATTTGAACTTATGATGCTATCTAATGTTTCAAAAACTTTATTGCAGTAAAATCAAGTTATAACAAGCTTCTGTGGACTGACAAACTATAATCATTACAACAAGCCTTATTATAATGAATGACAATAAAAAAAAAATTAACTTGCGAGTTATTGTTTTTATGAGGATGAATGCATTTTTCCTGAATGTGACACATCACCTCTTTATAGTGATACTAGCAAATATAACACAATTGTTGATAATATCCTATTACAAAATAAGCTAGAATGAAGGAACATTTCCACTTTTATATAAATTATGATGCATTTTTTGTTCAGGCACACATGCACAAAGTATTTTGATGACATTTTTTATGTACATACACACACTTTTTATTACATTCCATGGGTCCAAAAGTTAGTGTGATAACAATAGGAAGTGGAATAAATTATGGTAATATAATGTGTTATGAAATTCCGCATATTATAAAGATAGGTTCACCTAATTAGTGATGTTACAAATACATCCACCCATTACATACTGTATTCAGATTATATTATATAAAGACAAGGAAACCTTTAGGTACTTTAGAAAAATTAAATAATAGTAAACCGATAAAGAGGAACACAGAAGTTTTACTATAGAAGCTAGTAGAAAGGTAGGGCTAGAAGTAAATCAGAAACAACTAAGTACATGTTAGTATCTCGTCAGCAGACAGGTGGGCATAATCATGTTAGGGTGGCTAATAAATCCTTTGAAAGTGTTGCAAAGATCAAATATTTAGTTTTCCATCTTCTGGGTTGTAGCGCTGTGTAGTCTGGTCGATGTTAACCAACATTTCAGAGGTTATACTGCCTCCGTCATCAGGCAGTATGACCTCTGAAACGTTGGTTAACATCGACCAGACTACACAGCACAACAACCCAGAAGACGGAAATCTTCATACTCACCGCTGTGAAAACCTCAAATCTTACATCAAATATTTAGGAACAACAATAACAGATCAAAATTATATTCATGAGGAAGTTAGGAGACTAAATTGTCAGTTCAAAATATTTTGTCTTCCCATCTGATTTCTAAGAACCTGAAGATTGAAACATACAAAATAATTTTTCCCGTTGTTTTGTATGGGTGCAAAACATGGTCTCTCAATCTGAGGGAGGAACACAGATTGCAGGTGTTTAAGAATAGGGTGTTGAGGAGGATATTTTGGTGTAGGAGAGTTGAGGATTGGGCATGGAGAAGGCTGCATAATGATGAGCTTTAACATTGCACTCTTCTCCCAGTATTGTGAGGGTGATTAAGTCAAGAAGAATGAGATGGGTGGGACATGTGGTACGCACGGATGGGGCGAGAGGTGTGCACCAGGTATTGGTCAGGAAGCCTGAGGGGAAGAGACCGCTGGGGAGACCTAGATGTAGATGGGAGGATAATCTCAGGCTGGGTCTATGGGAGATAGGAGTTGACAGACTGGATTTTGTTGGTTCAGGACAGGGACAGGTGGAGTCATGAACCTTTGGGTTTCCTAAGCCATATAGTTAGTTAGTTACTTAATTAGTAAAATTGGCCTGTACTTTGTCATACTAAATGTGTTACCTTTGTTGTGCAGTGACATTTTAAGATGGTCCTGAAAAATTCCTGTGTAAAGTGGTATAGTGAGTGATTACAGATGTAGGCTCGTGGATGAAACCTTAACAAGATTTCAACATTGTACTTCTAATTCATCATAACGTGAAGAGTATTTTATTTGAGGGAATATGTTATATTTATTTGTCTTGGTTTCAGCGGTTGGAATAATGTTATTACTGGGAAATTTTACAGGAAGTGCATCTTTTTTATAAATGAAATAGCATATTCTCTCCCCACTTCATTTAAATTTAAGCTTTCGGTAATTATTATAAAAAAGTCGTGGGAGGCGTTTGCAACTGTTTCTGGACCGTTTACTGTTTTATTGTTTGTAAGAAGAGATGGCATCTGTTTGGTTAAAAGTATTGTTACTTTCACCCTCTTTTTATTATGTTCCATGTTGATTTTATTTTATTTATTATCTAATTTTGCTATAAGTCTACTGTAATGCTGCTTTTTAGCCTCTTCTATAACATTATTCAGATTTTATAATACTTCATACAATAATTCTATGATTGTTGGGTAATTATTATTCCTCTTCTTGGTGTATAGACTCCTTGTACATTTGCAAGATATTTTTATTCCTTGTGTAATTCAGTTATTCTTTATTTTGCCTATACTTTTATATTTAATTGGAAAACTAGTTTCAAAAATATTTAGAAATGTTTACAAAAAATTAGTCAAACTTATTGCTGGTGCCATTGTCTTTGTCAACAGACTTTGTAGAAGAGGCTGAAACTACATGATTGTGTCATTATTTACTGTTCTTGTTCTCTGATTCAAAGGTATTAAATTATGTGCTGCAGCAATATTATTAATTATAAGTTACTGGGCCTCATTGTCTGATAGGCCGTTTATTATTCTAGAAGTAGAAGATGAAATAAATCTGACACCATCCACAAAAATATCATTTGCTGTACTGGAGTCATTTTGAATTCTTGTTGCAAAATTTGTAGTCTGTGTCAAAGATATATGTGGTTAGTGATGAGTTCACCCCTCTCCCCCTTCTCGATTGAGATGGTCTGTATTGTCACAGATTAAGAATTTAGATTTTGGATTGTAGAGATACTCTAATGCAGCATACCCTTAAAAATTGATGAAAATCTCCTGAGGGAGCTCTGTAGAAGCTTAGTATAATTAAATTGGATATTTTCTGTTTATAGTTGAACTGCACAGATTTCCAAAGTCTGTTCTTAACAGTGATGTGAGATATTAATTTTGTTGAGACATTGGTCTTTCTTAACAAAACTATACGTCTCTCCTCTGTATGTTTTGTCTGCAGAAACTGAACCTAATAGGTAACCATCCAAAGTGAGGTGCAGCAAATTCTATTGTTCCATGTGATGTTTGCTTAGACACAGTATGCGGGGATTTATGCTGCCTCTTTCAAAAGAATGTATTAATTTGTTACTTTTGTTCTATAGTCCCTTGATATTCTGATGAAAGATATTTAATGGGTTTAGTGAATTTTAAAACCAAGGTAATTGCAATAAATATATTTTAAGCACTTCTGCGCTTTCGATTTTAAGGTGGGGGATACCCAGGAGCCGAAGATTTGTTTGCCAGTTTATGTTACCATGCCCACTGATTGTGGATTTGCGTGCCCATCACTTTGCTCACTGTCTGATATACTGCTTTTGTAATAATATTCTAGAATATAATGAGTTTCATTTTCACCATCATTAGATTCTACTTCTGAAAAAAATTTTGTTCACACAATTCAAAACTTTGTTCCACAGACAATCTGAATGTTATGAAGAGATAAATTCCCAGTGCATGTGAAGTTTAATCTGTAACCACTTTTACTTCTGATTGCACTGACTGTGATGATTGTTTTCATAATATTTACACTTCAAGACCTACAGTCATGGATCCCATAATGTGCACACCTGAAGAACAGTCAGGGTTTTGAGACCACAAGTGCCCTGATAACAGTGTTAACTGCCTACTTTTGCAAATTATTCTCAAATATTTGACACAAGATAAATTATATTATTTTATGGGTTTCATGTAATTTACGTAGATTTTGCACCATGACTGCTCCATATTGTCAGAATTCTAGATTTCCACAGATATTGATGTGCGTGATTCCTGATGCAGGGGGGTGCAGTGACTAAAGTGAACCTCAGAGTGCAACAACGAGTGCTGAGATGTCACGCCACCCCTACCTTGATGTTGGTGCCGTCATTCCACCTCTGCATGAAAGACGACAGCTCCCACCAACACCACTAACACTGTGTTGTGTCCTCGTTGTGCTTAACCTAACCTGGTTGGTATGTATCCCTGTGTTATCAGACATAGTTCCTAGGAACTGGGGGCATAAGCCCATGTTTTGATTTATGTACACCAGAGGTGAAGTCAGTATTTAATGCCATATTTTCCCTTCATTCTGTATGGCCATTTTACACAACGGTATGACAACCATTTAATGTTGACATTTCTTCATTTAAGGTTAAACGTCAGTGGTGTCCCCATTAAAGTTTTTTTTTTTTTAAGTTTAGTGTTTTTCCCCAAAGGAACTCTAATTGGGAATGTTATATGTACAAGAAGATCATTTGATGAAAGCAAGTGACTGCCAGCAGTGTGTGTGTGCTGAGACTGTAGAGTGATTTCACTTCTCCTAGTCAGTCATCTGGTTGCATTCAGGAATGACTGACACTGTTCACTATACATTGCATTATTTCAGACTGTACAGTGATCACTGATGAGTCATGGAAAGGCTGTGTGTGGTGTGTACAGTAGACCACATAGATCAGTCAAAATTGCATTTTGTCGTTTGTTCAACTTTTGATTACGGTGCCTATGTAAGGCATGAAGAGACTCAGAAGAAACTGCAACATGTAAGAAGCGGAAAGGGAATGGGATAAGAATTTAAAGATGTAGCAGTGGTAATCCAGAAATCATTTCAATGAGAGACGACATTGTCACTGTGGTACATTGATCCATACAGATGTATGTTGTTAGGATGTTCTTATGCCCATTTTGCTTTCATGAAAACTGGTCTGTGTGTATGCATGCATATGAGTGTGCATGTGTATGTATACCTGCATTCCCTGTATTTGACGCCAGTGTGCTGTAGCGATGAGCTTGACCTTCAACAAGCAGACGTATTGTAGCGGTGGCCTCTGAGCATGGGCATATGAAAATGTCAATAGAAATATTATTAATGGTTACTATTTATGTTTAGGAGGACAGTGTTTAAATTATTTTTTTTATCATTACACATAAATAAAGGGAATAAGTTTATTTCTTACAAAAGACACGTACTGAAGCATATTCATGGGAATGAATTCTAGATGTTCATGATATAAAGGGATGGATTGAAAGTTACTTTCATGTATGTATTTAGTCATATCTTCATTTAGATTTGGACAGTCAACATGGCAACAAAAGTATGTGGTAGTCAGTATGCAGTAGTAGCTGCCCTCAGAGAACCACACAGCTGTTTAGAAATTTTACTACCATTGTGGGAATGGTGCATCGTGCAGTTTCAATCAATAATTTTTCTGCTTTCAAAAAGGCCTTTCTCTAGCAACAATTCATTGGGAATTTGTTGCCATGTGTGGTCTGAATGCAGTGATGTTGCAGATAGTCACTGATGCCATAGTTCTCGCTGTTCTTGCAAAGTGTCTCAATATGCAGGGTGATGATGTGGAAAAGTGACTTCAGTGGACAGCAATACTAAATGTGTAATATATTGGGTTGATATTAGATCTGTGTGCAATAAGTTCGTGAAAGTATCTTTCCGATATGCTCTCGTATTTAATGTGGTTTCATGAGTCTTCATTTGTAATAATTCATTACGTCCTTTTACATTTTATTAATTCCATTATATGTCTAGGTGTTTAATTGGTCAATTTTTATTTGGTGTGAAACTTAAACTTGAAATGGAGTCACTCAGAGTACACTAGCAGACATTTATGTCTTGTCTGTGATAAGAAGAAGCTTTGTGTTCCCAAAGTAAAATATTCAGTATCCATATAATTGCATTTGTTCTGAGCGAACTGGGATGCCAGGTGCAAGAATAGTGTTGCTCCATTTCATCGGTAGCTTCAGATGTTAATGGTAACAATAGAGTTGTATATATGTCAAGAAGCTTGATGTAATAAATGTTTCAAAAGAATGGTTCTTAGCCTCTCTTTGCATGACAAAAACTCTCTTGTGTTCAGGCTGCATTATTGCAGCAAGATGTTCATTTTATGAATACTCACATGAGTAGCTTAGATAGTTATTAGACCCAGTTTCATCAAGACATGCAAATGATGCTGGAGCTGTCTGGGGAGAGGTGTCTGGCTGTGTGGTTACGTCATCACTGAGATCCTCGCGTATGTTTGCACGGGCAGGGTATCTGTCAGGCTGGGTATTGCCAGTGCCACTTTTTCATGCAGAAATATGTTAGGTCTTCATGTAAAGTACCCATCATGTTGCATAATTCTAACAAAAATTAAACTGTTGAGATATTTATATAATACCATACAGCATTTCTGAAATTTTGTTTTGAATGTGCCTAATACCATTTTAGATCAATTTTAAAGGGCACTGACAATGGTATATTACAATCAGGGTCATTAAATTCTTGGACTGTGTCCATCGTGTGTGTTTTTGAAATGAACACTATGTTTTGGATGCTGGATCTACTTCCATCCTCAGGTTAACCTGAGGGAGAGGTGCTAACCTCAATCACTGGTCCAGTGATTGACGTTACTTCAAGAATAAGTAATTTTTATTTATGTAAACTACAGCTGGGGTTGTGCAAATAGTTCTTGAACTTAATGAGAATTTGGTTCAGTTGAGACAGATTTTAAACTTGCTATGTGATACTATTAATTTTTTGCCTGGAAAATAAATTGAGGATGGTGTGGGAGGGGAAAAACCATGTGGCTACTATGTGATCCTAACGAATGTACCAGGATTGTTACACTACATTTTTGAACTTGCTCTACCCAGTTCCTTTGCTCACAGGATTGAACTGGTCGTCATATGCCCTACACTATGGATGTAGCAATAATGGGCATACAGAGCAGACATCTGGGGTGTTACTGCATAAAGTCTGTCTTTTCAACAGAGGGACCCTGTCTGTGCCCACAAGCTTCCAAACTCACTATTCATAATTAACCTGCAATTTTTCATTTGGTGCTGCATAATCCTTGCAGTTGCCAAAGCATCATTAAATAAACCAAACATCAAACTTATTTGCCGTCACATGACTGCTTCGCAGCAATAAGATCTTTCTTTTACTTTCTGTCTTCCCTGCAGATGATTATGCTTCTTTGCGCTTATGCTTCAACATAAATGGGGTTTGCTGACCAATATCCAGTGTGTCTGTTTCCAGCACACTGAATCTGTTGTTCAGTTGAACTTGAAGTGCATCATCAGCAGAGAACCTGTGGCACGTAGGTTTTGAATTCTTTGGTTTAATCCAAGTTTCTGACTTTCTCTGCTCCCTGTTACTACTCCTATTTCCATTATCAGTCTACAAATCTCTTTCTTAGCTGCCTTTAATTCCTGCTTCAGGTGCCTGATTCTCCCCTTTTGATGCTTTGCATTCGAGTCATTCCATGTCAAATCAAAACAGGTCACAACTCAACCCCCTCAGAAGGGAATGGCTTTTTGTGAGATTGTAGTCCCAATGGAGATAAGTATTCCTGCCAAATTTTACTGCCTTTGACCTTTTATTTCTCAGAATGCATTATATTAATTTTTCTTAAGAAAAGGTATATTGTGTGCATGCAACTGTTGTTTAAAACATCTGAAAATATCAAGTTGGGACTGCAGTGGGATTCATTTTTGTGAAGCGGTTTACTGTGAAGAGTCACTTCACTTTTATTGTTGAGGGAACTTAAAAGCAACCTGTTTGTTTTGAATTCCTTGCATTTATTTATTTAGGTTCATGTAAGTAACTAAGTTATTATAAAAATATTTTTTTACAATCACATGTTATTAAGATTATTACTGTATGTAGACTTGAATAAGTTTTATAATATGATATGGAGAATTATTTTAAATCACACATGTTATTAAGATTATTACTGTATGTAGAGTTGAATAAGTTTTATAATATGCTATGGAGAATTATTTTAAATCACACGACAAACAGTACATCTTCTGAAACAGAATTCAGTTAGCTGTACATGTTTCACAGGTCCAGGCATGCCCGACTTGCATTATTTACCTGATCAGTGTAAGTCGTGCAGTGTCTGCATTGGCAGATCTGAAGGTTTCATGTGGTGTAGGCTCTGTTACCAGAGCTCTCTACAGAGCACTTGAAATATTCACGTGTTCTAATGTTCTCTGCTTTGTGTAAGAGATATTTACTTTGTTATAAATGTTATTTATGAAGTGTATTTACAATGATTATGACATCTCATATCACCAGTGCTTTGTGCTGTAACCCATTTATTGAAATTGGACAATAGTGTCAGAAACAACTCAAGAAACACAATTTCTTTGGTGACTGAAAAGCATCCTTAGTTAAACAGTGTGCGACAAGTGTAAGAACACATCAAAGCTAAAGTGTGATGCGTCAAATAAAAGAAGAGATTATGACAGTGACAAGATGAAACAGTTTGCCGAGATCACTGGAATGCTATCTTTAAATGAAAGTTTGCAGCTGATTGGTGAGTGACCCCATCAGAAAGAGAAGGGTGGGTATCATACAAGCAAAATTTAAGAAATTGATAAAGCTGTGAAAACAAGAATTCTTGACATTCCTGAAAATGTCAATTCAGATGCAGTTTCCATTGCCTGATGCTCAGATTTTAAAAGAGTTAAAGGAAAAATTTAAAGATTCAGCAACTGTAAGAAGTTTTAATGCGACAATTTTAACTGTTCTCCCTAAGAGTTTAAATACTTGGAAAGTTCAAGAAATTTTCCCAAGTGCTTCTAACATGATTAGGAGAGCAAAGCAGCTTGATGTGGATCAAGGTGTCATCTCTTCACCTGATTCCAAAGCAGGCAAAACTTTAAACAGAGTTGCCATCATAGTTGTAAGAAAGTTTCCGTAACAGCGATGAAGTGAGTGTAGTAACACCTGATAACAAAGATTACATATCAGTTTTGTCAGTGGTTTCAAAATACATGAACAGGAACAAATGTTGTCGAATTTGAACGACTTATACTCTCATTTTAAATACTCACATCCTGGGGTGAAAGTAGGTTTTTTGAAGTTTGCATCCAAGAAACTACACTTGAGAATAATTGGACAGGTTTTCATTAAATGTGATATTGACACGTGTGATTTGAAGCTAATCCAGAATCATATTTTTAATTTCATACAGTTGGCAATACCAACATGATGGTTGCTCTTTGTTGTGAGTTGGGATGATGATGCCATTACCCATAAACTTCTGTATGTGCATGATGTCATTGCCCTCTGATGATATCAGCCTGAATGAAGTTATCTCTAGTGATGTCCATTTATACGCAGGTAATAACTTCAGAGTTAATTACTTAATTTCTGTGTATGTGCATCAGTTCTACAAATTATGATGGTATGTGAGTATGTAAAGAGTATTGATAGCATTGGGATGGTTGCTTGTATTGTTGATATATGTTTAGGGAGGCAGTGCATAGAATGTGGAATTTCTTCATGCTTCAAAGAGTACACCTTTCTGGTTGTTTTTGATGGGAGGGAAAGACGTCTGCCCTAGGGTTTGTGTGGCTCTCCATACCACTGTGTGCCCACCACAGTGACAGTTTTGCCTCCTCGTTTATTATAGGTACAGATACAAATTATAACATGACCATTCTTGTCCTTACGTTTTCACAGCTGGAGTTCAGTGTATAATTTTGGCTTTTGGGTTCACCTTGAAAGTGGAACTGCAGTGTCTGTTGAAACATTGGTTAATGCTCAACATTTGACATGGATCTCACCTGAAAGCTGTAGTCATAAATATAGCATAATCGATCGTAACTTAACCTAAAAGTTAAAGTGCTGTGGGTAAAGCACAGTGATGTTTTTTTTTAAGGAGATGATAACATATTTCCAAAAGCTGTTATTACCATAATGCAAAGGTCGTATAAACCAACAACTTTCACCGCTATTGTTGGCTGTTTATTTCTTTGCTTGCCAAGTGTCTTTCATTTCCATGAAGCCATCTTCATTGTCCATACACTGCATATATGGTTTAGTATAAAAGATAAAAATAGTACATTATATTGTAAAATCCTATTATCAGATGACTGAATTACACAGTCGTTACAACTGAGGTTAAATATTTGAGTTAAAAGTATTTATGTGCATTTGAGCACCACACTTACCACAAGTAATGGAAAATTATTCTTGCACTTTGCAATCACTGTGCATTACTTTTACTTAATATTGCTGCAGCAATCTGTATTCTAATTTTACAGCAGTTCAGGTCTTTGAAAATTTCTATCAGTAACATTACGAGTATGTTATGCATTATTATCACTTATTGTGAAAGTCGCTTTTCTCCCATTCCTTGTGGCAAGTTTGGTCTTCAAAATTTCCCTGTACTCAATGGGTTGATGATGGATTTGTGTGTTTAGTGGCTTCTTCATTGTGGGGCGTTGTTTTGTATTCACTACACTAGTTTTTTACAACAAGAAGTGAAGATAACACAAAATATAAGTGTAACGCAACTGACTGAAAATTTCCAGGATCTAGACTGCCATTAAATGTGAGAATACTGACTTCTGTAAAAATATAAAGTGAAAGTAATATACAGTAACTATATTATAATAAATGCAAAGTGAATACAAAGTAGAACAATAATTTTCCTTGATTTATGGTGACTATAAATAAATGTGGGGTGCTTAAATGTACATATTTTCTTTTAAATTAAACATTCAATTTCACTTTTAAGTTTGTGTGAATCAGTCATCTGATAATAGGTTTTTACAATTTAATGTACTCTTTTATCTTTCATACTGAACCAAATATGCAGTGTATGGACACTGAAGATGGCTTCATGAAACTGATACACGTTTGGAAAGTAAAGAAATGAACAGCCAACAATAGAGGTGAAAGTTGTTGGTTTATGCGACTTCTCTCCCGTGCGTCTTCATGGTATGAAGGGTCCGAAGACCGTTCATATAATTTTCATAATGCTGGCAACTGTATATGTTGTAGCTCAGCTTGCAGTTGTGGGAGGTGGAAGTTGATAACAGAGGTTACAGAGGGAAGGGCAGGGGAAGACAACGTGAGCAAGCGTGTCCTAGTTTTTATAATGTGGCAGAAGGTGTCTGAAAATAAGGTTTATTCCATGAGGATCATATTTGAGAAATATTAAGGTGGAAGATTAATGTCTGTGCCAGTCCAGGTCTGTGGTTCACTTCCCGAACGGACCGCCAACATGGCCACTTGCGGGTCTCCCTCCTCGACATTCTTTCTGTCCCAAGGGAGCCTGGAGTAGAAAAAAAGGCAAACATAAACCAACAAAGAAAATACTTAAGCCACCCCACACATGGTGTGCATCCCTTCCAGATGCGGGGTGATGACTGCATTATGACCATCGCATCCTTGCGATGGACCAATTGACTTTGAACACAGCTTATAGGCGCGTTCCCGCCATTGTGGAGGAACGAATCAGATCGCCGCGTTTAAGCCAAATTCAATGACAAATTACGTAATGCAGGGGTATTTAAGCGCGATCGTGGTTGCGGGGCGCTCTCAAAAGTTTTGGTCCTTCGGTTGAGCGGGGGTGATTTTCTTCAGCAAACATACAAAAGAACATAGGAACAGCCGAGCCATCTAGCTGCCTCCGTGAATAGTGCTTAAGATATATACGTTCCTGCGTGTATTAAGGAAAAATAAAGTGTCGTCGATCAGTGCAACACAGAAAGACTTTGTTATCCATTTGTGCAGAAACCTGCTCCACCTTCTAATTCCCGTATATTCCCGGGGAGTCGGAAACTCGTGCTCACCGACAACCTCACACCATCATCAACAATCCCTTTCTGTATCTTTACACATCTCACATCAAGAAGCTGTAACCATATGAGCAAACCAGGCTACGACTATACTAAATAAGCAGTGTGACGTGTGGTGGAAGAAAAGGGATGGTTACATGTCCCATAAGAAGGTTGAGTGAGGGACATGAACTAAGGAGTAATAGTGATGGCAGGTGTCAGTGTGTAATTTTTAATTAATTATGTTTTTACATGTGAGAAGTTTTCCATTAGAAACTTTTCTAGTGAAGTTACAAGAATCGGTTGTCTGAGAAGTCTCTTTGGCTTCACTATGACACAGCACAACTAGATTATGTATTATGGAGACATTATAACAAGTGACTAAAATATACTGCATTTTTGTCGGACATTCTCCATTGCTGGAGATCTTTGGTATACATATTTGGGATTTACTAAAATCTTCTTGGGCAATCAGCTGGGTTAAATCTGACGCTCTGAAGCGCTGCCCTGCTGATCAGCTGAGGAAGCTTGAAGACTTTCATTCTGGGATTGGTTGTCGTTACACTGACACATGTTGTTTCATTTTCAGTATTAATCTGAATAGTTGGAACCACCTGTAATCACTGAATGCTTCACTTGTGTGCTAACCACTAGATTACTTGCGTGGCATATGCATTTAGTATCGCAGTGGTTTTCGGTTCAGATCTGACTGCTGCCACTGTATCAGAAACATAACAAATAAAAGAACCTGTTAGTATAATGACAACCAATTGCTTGAACACGGTCACAGAATGAACTCCTGAAAGGTCATGGATGTGTTGCACCTCAGACAGTGAACAGACTGCAACATAATTGCTCTGAATGTCACAAATGTTGACAGAATCATTAAGTTACTAAAATATCAGTTAACATGACACATGTTCAAATAGGGCCTGGTAGTTAAACTGACTCTGTTTTGTCATTTAAAGAGTAATGGATTCAGCTGTACAGATGTTATTACTTCCTACTGTTAGACTAGACACTTCAACACAAAAGGGTTTAAACTGGCAGAAGTCCTTAGCTCTGCTCTGTGAGTACGTTATTGCAGAAATTGCACTGTTATGAATTCTGGACTCTGATGTGTGCATTTGGCACATTTATTGAATGTGCACATATATAATCTAAATAGTCGCTTTTAACCACTGAAAATAACAGAATTAGAATGTGTCACATGTTCAGTGTTGGAAGGTGGCTTGATATCTTGCAGTGTTTGTGGTGTTCAAACCGGATGCCATGAGTAGCAGGTAAAAGGTCCACTCATCAAGATGCAGATTAGACAGATACATAGACTGGTCTATATCTAGCAGACCAGTGGCAGTGATGTGAGTGCAGGCCACCAGTCTGGGAAACTAGCCTGTACCCTGCAATAAGAGAAATCAGAATTCAGAGATAAACAGAAATGTATGCACCCTTTGGACCTCCGTAATAAACGTAAAAATACAGATGGAAAAATAATATTTAACAGTCATATATAATAATGCAGCCAGATGGCATTACAGTGTTGTGTTTATTACTGTCCGATGTCACTTCGGAGTATTCCTTGTTAATCAAAATCGAGGGCTGAATTTGGGTTTGAGTAATGTACATATGCCACAGTGAGTGTTTGTTTCCAATGTAACTAACCTGTGAGACCTGGCACTTGGGTCCAGTAAATCCGGGTGGACAGTAGCAGGCAGCCTTGTCACCAAGCACTATACACCGGCCTCCATTCTCACACATTTCCTCCTGGCATCTGGCTCGCTCACAGAACTCGCCTGACACCACAAGTTCTTGCATTAATGCCTAGCTCCTCTGAGATTAATATAAATTTTTGTTATAGACATCAAATAAATTTGGTCTAGTTAATTTTTAGAATTTTACATTTGAGTTCCATAAAATTGGTCTTACATGCAACAGTTATGTTTGAAATGTTCATTACCCATAGAAATAAATTTACCACGATATAATTTATGCACCCTTATTTTATCTTTGTTTATTTGTGGCTGATTCAGTAGCTCAAATTTTGAGGTAAAAGTACTAGAGCTTAATTTTTTTTTAGATAATTTACACATGCATGTCCTGTGCTATGATGGCTAAACAGGAATGTGTAGAACATAACTGTATTTTATTAAAAAAGTTGAAAAATGCATTACAGATAATTTGAACTACTGTTTGATTCTCAGCTTTTGCACCCATCTGAGCTGGTAAAATGTTGATGAGGAAAAGGCAGAATTTATTAGTTAACTTCAGTTACAGGAATAAATGAGCATTACCTCACACAGTGGATGTCATGATATGGTTTCTCAAAAATCATTTGTTATGCATTCCTTCTATGAAATGATTGCATATAGGACTATCCATCTGCCCCATGGATATGGATTTTTATTAAATTTGGTGAGGATATTATACCACTGGAGGCTACCCTAACTCATACTTCTTAATTTCTTAAAGTCAGTAATACCAATGTGGTGGACAGAAGAACTTTCAAGGTGGGAGTGACACTGGAGCCACAATGTAGAGTCATATAATGATAAACTGTTATAGATATTTGAAAAATACATAACTCTGGTACAGTAAATCTTTGTACAATGTAAAATCAATGTGGTGGCTGCATGAAACAAAAATATATTATATTATATATATTTTAACTCAACCAGGATTCAATCTCACGACCATCTGCACAAGTATTCAGTATGCTTCTACAGAGTTAGCACACAGTGTTTCATGTCAGTAAAATTCTGTTTGCAAATTGATATTGTGAATAAACAGATGTACAGTCTAACCCTGTTAGAGTGCCACTCTTTGTCTGCTACCAGTGCCGATAGTAATGTGGGGATGGCAGTAAATTGGGATGTTTTAATGTTTCAGTCTGTCTCTATTTATTAATGTATTACAGTGGTATGTGATGAACAAAATACTGTAGTTAGGATCTTTGGAATTAAAGAATATGAAAAACTGGAATATGTATTTTGCTTAATAACTTTCCTGATATGATCTTATGCAGTATTCATCTGTATTATATTACTTACTAGGGCAAAATACATTTTGTACGAACACTTGTGTACATAATGTGTTATGTTCGTCCTGCTATCCAAGTACCTTAATTTGTTCCTTAATAACTACATCAGCCCCTGTTCCATCTGTAGCATTTCCTCTCCCTACCCATTCAAATAACTAACACATCCTCGCAGGCGTCCCTTGCAGCCTTCAACCATTTCAATCTTTTTCATGTTTCATACTCCCAGTTTCTTTTTCACTGAGAAAATCTCTGACACAGTGTCAACTGATGGACAGATTTACCTCATAAATGGAAGAAACAAGTTGGCAATATTTAGCTGTTTTTTTTCCAGGCACACACTTTTTCTTTTTCACCAAAACTTAACACTGCCCTTTTCCCACATCACACAAATGCAGCTGACTGTCCTAAAACTGATGTTTAACGCGTTGTTTTCGGTTAATATACAAGAAAGAGCATTCTAACTTTATTTCATGTGTTTTATATTCAGAATTGTTTTTTAAACCATGCATATTTTGTAGTATATTGTGTGAGCAACTGGTAATTGAAGACCTTCAGAAAAGGCGAATAAGTACCTTGAGACTGATTTTAACTGGCCAATAAATTTAAATTGTATTTCTGAAGCCCTAATTATATGAAAGAAAGCATTGTACCACATTTACTGGTTTAATTTTTGGAGAACATGTCAGTCCGTCATTTGGTGGTGGATGAAAATGCTCCCATAATGCAGTTGTAGGAGATCCCGTCCGTGCAGTTTATGTACCTTCCCCAGCCAAGCAAGGTGCATTAAAGAGTAGCTGCTTGCGGTCATGACAGGCCTATTGTTCGGCCTCCAGATTCACCAACCTAACGCCACCTGATTTGTGTGTGTGGGAGGTCATGAAGAACACTGTTTATGTTCAGTGACCTTGGGACGTTTATGAGCTAAAGACAAAAAATGCTGCAGGTTTTACACACTGATGTTACCCTTTAAATCCCAGTGGCAAGGATGGGATTTGTATGATTCTCACTGTAAACAGATTATTTCCTAATTAAACAGCATTTACCAATATTGATCTTTGTAATGGAGAAGTGCTGTTTTCTTTGAGGTACAGATTGAATTATTGAATTATTAAATTTTATTGTGATGGGCCTCAAAGGTTAAACCACACATGAGAATAATTGGCCTCTAGATATGAACGATTGCCATGTGCACAGTGGGGAGCACATTGAGGCCCAACGAACTCTGTCACAATCTCCCTTTTGTGTAGGCCTCATGCACAATATACTGAATTTTAAAAGATAAATGTTTACATTTCACAGGGTTTCATTAAGAGAAATGTTTTATGGAAGGATCAAGAATGTCTCTACTTTACAATGGGGTACCCAAACCTTGAGAAAACTAAGAAGTTAAATATTTTCACAGATACATCACCATTTAGCAACAGGAACAGATTTATTCACTCCTATCCATTCCACCATGTCTTACCTTCTCTGTCCCGTGGACAGATACATAGCACGGACCTTCTGGGGTGAGGCCCATTAAGGCAGGTCCCTCCTGCCTGGCATGGGTTGGCCCAACAAGGTCTTCTCTTCTGATGATGCCTCAAGGGATGGTGGTACTCTGTGTCTGCCAGTAGCAACTGGGGCGTATTGCCATCGTCTGCTGTAAAGATGCTACTATTGCATGTCTATCATCGTGTTTCTTATGATTAGTAAATTTTCATTTGTTGCTTTAATTTTTGCCTGTTAGCAACAAATCGCTGTGGAAACTTGCTATTTATAGTGTCTAATTTAATAGCAAAAGACAACATGAAATAAGAGTAAGAAGGAAGATACACAAATAAAATAACAGAAACAGTAAAATATGTATAGGTAAAAGGTTGACATTTTTCTGTAAAATGTCTCAAGTTCTATGGTGTAAATTCTATTTGAAACTTTTAAAAACCAGTGTGAATCTCCTGAAGATGGCTAAAAGTGTCCAAAACATGTACGGAGGATACTTGAAAGAGAAGTAAATCCAAGAAAAGGGTGGAACAGACTTTAAATTATTCTAGTTAATGAAGAAGTATTTAATAGTATTATGAGATCACATCATTGTCAGCATAGTCGTGAAATAATGTTCATAACCGAGCAGTCTATATTCCGGTCACACCTCAAGAGAAACTGCAAAAAATTCCCGGTGCCAGCAAACTCACCCTGACAGCTTGGATCTGTTGTGCTGTTCCATGAGTGAGCCCTGCACCTTATCACCATCAGGTGCCACTGTGATTGTGGCACTGCGTAGCCTGGGTCACAGTCATATCGACACACACTTCCCTCCTTGAGCAGCTCCCCACTGCTAGTGACGTCTGAACCTTCCCCACTCCCAGGAGTCTCACAGCTGAGACGACCATTTTCTGGACTCATGGGCAATGGGCAGCCTTTCACAGCTACACAGTGTGAGGTTCAAATAAAAACAAATGATGAATTATCTTTTTTTCAAGAAGAAGCACTTGTAGTAATAGCAGCAGTATCTAGTGATTTTTTGAGAAAGAAAGAAGAAAGATGCTGGTATTGAGCGATGTGAATGAGGTGCGCAGTAACCTGCTCATGCCAGTCTGACAGCTGTCTTCAAACGTTCAAAGTGGAAGGATGTCTTTTTCACAAGTGCAACGACTGTTCATTGTCAAAAACTACCTGACATCTTGTTCTTACTTTACCTGCCAGAGTGAATTTAGGGATACATTTCCCGATTCTCCTTGTGAACCGTTTCCAGTCACTATAGAAACGCTTCGTGTTGCATCTGACATGAGGAACAGAGTGAATGCATATATTGCTGAATGCAGTGAACATTTCCACAACTTAGTATAACATTGTTTTTTCTTCTTCTGATTTTAATGTAATTTAATTTTTGATAAATAGAACATGTTCCTGGAATGAGGTGCATGACATTTTGGTCACTGCGTACTTAATATTTTATGATTTTGTCTTCTACTTGATCCGTGCTTAATTCTGTGATTAAATTATGCATATATGAAATTTTTAAAGCCACATGTAAATCACAGACTTGATGTGCACCTAGGAAACTTGCCAGTGGTGCAGAGAACCATGTTTTATAGGCACTTCAGTTTTGACAGATAGGAATCTTCCAACAAATTGGCCATATTCAGTATCTTCCTGTTTCGTGGCAGAGCCGCCTGACCTATGGGCTGCAACAGGGAACCTTCCTCTTACCCCGTGGTCCATAATGGACAGTTACGTTCATTATTTTCATGTGACTGACAAACAGACATGATCACCCCAATATGCATTAATTTTATGCAAATAACAAAGTAATTAGTATCTTACCTAAGCAGCGTGGCAGTGGGTTTGTCCATTTCAGTTTGTCCCCACATTCAGTGATGTTATGCCCCACTAGTTCATAACCTTGGCTGCAGGTTAGTTGACATCGAGATCCCCATGCGTTGTTGAGTGAACAACGCACATGTGCGTGTTCATGAAGGTGCAGTGGTGGGCACTTTCGAACTAAACAAAAAAAGGAAATTTGAATTCAATCACCACTTTGTAATTAAAACCTTGTAAGACATGATCATTCCACATTTATTTTGTAACTTCTTTCTTTTTATTCCTGATCGTCTAACTCAGTGGGAAGTACGTGTTGGAGAAAATACCAGTGTCTGAGCTGAGAAACTTTGTTTGTTACTGCAGCAACTAAAATATAAACTTCTATATCACCTTTACAACTGCATTATAAATTCATATAGAAATATGAAAATTTTCATTGTGGTTTTCAAAGTACTCTGAATATGGTATTTTATTGCTAGTTAAGTTTTCAAGCAGTCTAAAGTGTTTTGTCAATCTGGAGATGTATTGTGCCAGTGCACATGCACCTGATCCTACCCATGTGACTTCTATTTATAGGGTAATTTGAAAGAGAGTCTACAGAACAAACCTTCATACAAAAGAAGAGTTGAAGGAAAACATACAAAGAGCAATTTTGGAAGTTGCTCAGGAAGAAATTCTGGTGAATTTCAAACTACTTATAGGATATACAGTGTGTGTGCATGTACAGTATCTTTTTATTTGTCTTTATTGGCTTTCTGTTAGTGCATGTCAGGTTCTTGCAGATCTAGGATTGGTTTCGAAATTTCTTACAATGCACCACACATCAATCCTAAATCCAGTATAAATTCAGTTTAAGTAGTCTTCCTGTGTAAACCCTCATACATCAATATCCCTTTCTTGTCTCTGTTGGAATAATGTTTAGTTTAAAAAAATGATGCACCAGTCCTTTGTAAAACATTTTACACTGCAGAAACTAACCTGAAACTGGATGGCACCCACCTAGTGCTTAAAATAAATTTGTTATGAATTCTCCTTGGGCTACCAGCCGTATCAGGTGGCTGAAAGATGTTTTCATGTTTCATACACTTGACACAGCTGATAGCCCAAGAATAATTCAATATACTTGTCGCCACGAAAGCTTCAGATCATACAAAATTAAACTAATTGTCAATAATTTTAGTTCCAGCGACTTGCACGTACATGTAGTTCTCTATGATTTTACGGCGAAGCATAGTGTAAAATGTACAATTACTCAATAAATTTATTGATTCCTGAGGTAGCATGCACAACATCACTTGCTGATAATTATGATATCAGCATGAACTTAAAATTCGTTTTACTGAGGCATCTTGTAATTCTGTCAAATCAAGAAACAAACTTACTGTTACATTTATTCAGCAGTTTGAAATAATACCCGTATATAAAAATCAATGTAGATTTGTTTACTAATGATAGTACGAGGGTGAGTCAGAAAGTTTCTGCAATAAATTTCTCATTAAGTAATATGACAATGAGTATGTACAATAGTATTATTTTCTGATATAGTGCCCGTCTTTTGAAACACTCAGACCAGCGATAAAGAAGCTTATGTATGCCATCAGAAGAAAAAAAAAGTTTTTGGTTCTGTGACAATCCGCGCACAGCTGCTTTCCATTGGACCAAACAGGTTATAGATGGAACATCATCAGGACGATATGGATGATAGTTGGACACCTCAAAGTTGTCGGCGGTTTCTTTCAACGGTGTGGGCGGCAATGTGAGGACAGGCATATTAATTCTACTACAACTGGCCGGTCAAGTTAGAAAGTATTTCACAATTACGTAAAGTGTTCGTGCGTCTACCTACGCGCAAAATAAACAGTGCAGTCAACACAACAAACTGTAAAATCAATCACTGCGGAAACTTTCTGAATCACCCTCGTAATTAAGGAGGTTCTCTTCACAGATATTTATCGATGTAGGCATTAGTGGAGTGTACGACCCATGTCGATACCAGTAAGTTCTTATATGTTAATTTAATCTTCAAATTATTTTTTATGCTCTGCAACCAAGTTGTTTCCTGTGCGTGTGTGTGTGCACACGCGCCATATTCAAAATATCTTTTAAGACCTCATGGACCAGGCAGTGGTACAGACTTTACTGAAGCAATTCTATCCCACCATGGCCCTGTTGCCATAATGGTACTTGGAACAAAACAGAGTGGAAGGAAGATTGTACTGGCTGCTGGTTTTGTAGAAGTTGGAGCGAAATCAAATGCTCTTTCAAGAATTTTAGTATCATGTAGAATGTTGCCAGTTTGCTCACTCCCTGGTCTTGTCTACTCTGATGCCTGAATATGCTGCTCAAAATTCTGTAACGTCTTTGTAATCTTTGTGAATATGATTTGTTCAATGACCACTTTATCAGTCATGGTTATTTCAGTAAGAACAGTCATCTCGTCACCTGTGCACACAGCATCCTGTCATAATTCTTTTATTAGATGTGTGTAATGAATGTCTGGGCTACGTCTTTCAGGATTGACGTGGACGCTGAGGACACTCGAGTTATTTTGTACAAGTCAGAAAGAAACAGGATGTTAGCTGTCAAGTTTGTTGATGTGTACCTTATGCACCAGGACTGCTTATAATAGCAATGAAAAAATCAGTCAGTTTTTAATTTACACTTTACATTATCTTTTCTATTGTTTGCCTTTTTCATGGCTTGTTCCTTGTGCCTGTTCCAACAACTCTCATCCATTCCTTCTGGAATTTTTCCACTGGTTGTATAGTTAAGTGCTAACTTTATCAGTAGGTCGACCAAAAGGCTAGGCTCCTCGTAGGGGGATAAAACTTAAATTTATTCTGCAGTTCTAGAATTCTAATAGTTCACCTGTAGTTCCTCTCCTACAGAAAAAAAATTCAATTCCTACAAGACCTTTAACTTGAAACTGACCCGGCATGGTCATCTGCGGTTCTCGCTGTCTGACCCTTCAACTCAGAAACCTATATGAATGTCCCCTTTCAGACATGAATGGTTATTTCCAACTTGGTCTTCAGTGTCCTTCCTCTGTTGCCCTAATTGCTCACAGAAAATTTACTTCCAGTCAGTTTTGTTGCAGATTTGTGCTTAACAGAAGGTTGTCTCACCTGTTACATGGTAGTGGTACTTGCACATTGTAAGCTGCTCTCTGTTGTGGATAAGCCGTATCAAAATGTTGTAGCTTCCCTCTCCTACAGTTGTTCCAGGCCGTGGGCCAAACAGTGATTCTGCTCGCACTTCAGATAACAACGCCCTGGAAAATAAATAGTGCTCTTTATACAGCAGAAAGAATTGGCTCCTCACTGGGATCAGAGTGGTCAAGGGTTTTGGTAAGTGAGTTATGTTTGCAGGGTCTTGGGAAGAGTCCCAGTGTTGCATGTGGTTTTCTTCCAGACTGCGTATCTTCCCTGACCTTGTGCCATCTCCTCGTAGGTCATTTATCAGCATCATATTTGATGATCTCAGAGGAATCATGCTGTCATCCGTGCCTTAACTTCACCACTTCTTTGAGTAGCATTTCGGCTTTCAAATCTTGAATAATGTCCAGTTGTTGCAGAATTGTTGAAAGACTGCCTTCTTCAGAGAGAAACTTTACATTGAAGTGCCAGAGTGATGTTTTCGCCAAAGCATGTAACGATCGGATTGCTGTGATGTTTGGTGCTGGAGGTCCACGTTAAAATTCAGATCGTGGTCCTTTCAGGATTAAAAGAACATGCGGTTTGACCCTGCAGACTCTTCATCCAAAGTTACATAAACCTGTCATTCATTGCGATACTTTTTTAGAACCTTGCGTTGTCTTAAAATATCAAAGGCGGCAAATCTTTCGAATTCAAGAAAAAATAAATAAAGTAGAGGGAAAAGTAAATTTTCTGGACAGTTGTGCAGAGGTGACGTCATTAGAAATGGTGACTTAACCGACCTTAAAGGGAGGCGGGCACTTGAAAATGACAGGCCTACACGGTTTCTGTCTCCAGAATAACAGGGGCTGTAAGCATTTGAATCGTTTCATACGCCTTCATGTACAAATTACAACTGTGGAATTTCAGTGTGGGTGATCGGGACGTCTCTTGGCTTCATGCGACGTAAGGACTTTGTATTGCAGACGAAGGTATTTAGTTAGACGTTATAGTGTCAGGCCTGCAGACTGCTGTCAATCAGACAGTGCCGGTCCTCGGAAGACTTGTGTTTCACCAGGAGGAAGAGTTCATGGTCCTCCCAGGTTTTCGATCAGGCCATCGAACCTCGTAAAGGGATAGGAGGAGAATGCAGAGTTCGCGGACTGTTTCGTCACCAGAAAGAGCGGCTGTCCGCAGAAGAGTAATTGCTGGAGGTCGTGTGACATAGGCAAAAGGAAGACGAAATCATGGCGGGGATTGCAGGAAGGGATAGGTGAGAAATGCACACAAAATTTTAGTCCGTAAATCTGAAGAAAAGAGACATTTTGGAGGCCAGGGCGTAGATGGAAGTATAATATTAAAGTTTATATTAATGGCGAGTGAGGATGTGGACTTGATTCGCGAGCGGGTGGCGCGCACCTGTGAACGGGGCAAAGCATCTTCGAGTTCTGTAAAGTAGGGAGTTTCTTGACCGGCTGAGCCACTGCTTTTGATAGATTTAGTTGGGTTTTAAAATAAACATCACAATTTATAAGGCCGACTTGTGCTGAGAAAAAGTATAAAATACACTATAAATTGAATATGTGACAAGTTATCAGAGAGCCAAAAACAGTGACAGAAGAAGAAGAAGAAGATGTTTGTCCTCGTATTTGTGTTGTCGTGGCCTGTGTGTAGGCAGAAGCCTTGTGACGGACATATCACCCGCCCAAGAAGTGTTGCAAAATGTCTAGAAACTGGTTCATAATTTGAGAACTTTTTTTCGACTTGGAAGTATACTAGTCCAGAACCCCTGTAACTGTTGGAATTAAAAATTTGAACTGGCCAGCAAATCACGTGTGAAAGATCCCACGCTAGCAAGTCATGTGTGAAGGTTCCCACGCTAGCAATGGTTCTGGGAGTTAGGTCATGAACACGTGTAGTACTCGAGTGGACACAGTTGACGGCGGGCTTTCAGCCAGTAAACAAAACTTTTGTACCTGTTATGGGAAGTTGTGTATAAGAAGATCCAGATTTCAAAAGTAAAAGTATTCTGTGTTTTTCTTTAATTTGTTGTTCCTAATTTGTTTATATTTATAAAAAAAATACCACGTTAACCCTGAGGTGATCCTTGTTCCCCCACTGACTCTAATTCGGGATATAACTATCTCTTGCCGAAGGAACAAAGAAAGTGACAGGCAGTGAGAAAGTATACAGGATAGTTATAAAAAAAATGGCGCCCAACTTTTTTTGGGGCTACGAGGATCGGCCACAACGCACTGTAGCGGCGTCGAGATTAGACAGAAGAGCACCGGTACAACACTGCAAGTGTCACGGGAGCATCAAACCATTCGGGATATAACTATCTCTTGCCGAAGGAACAAAGAAAGTGACAGGCAGTGAGAAAGTATACAGGATAGTTATAAAAAAAATGGCGCCCAACTTTTTTTGGGGCTACGAGGATCGGCCACAACGCACTGTAGCGGCGTCGAGATTAGACAGAAGAGCACCGGTACAACACTGCAAGTGTCACGGGAGCATCAAACCAGCCCCCGCCTTTCCAGAAATCTGCCGACTTCGAAGTGAGCAACCAGGTTCAGGGATTCCAGCACCCGCGAGGAGACGTCGCCCGGGGAATCAGCCGCGGACCCTGGCAAGTCAATTTAAGGAGGTTTGGAGCGGGGAGGAAAGTCCACATAAGCGCTACGCGACAACCCTTCGGTCACTTCAAACACAAACAAACCCCTTCCAGTGTGTGCTCCGTGAAGTCAACCCCACCAGCAGCAACATCATCTTCGGAAAATCTTCGGAACACCAGGTTGGCACAGAGTTTAGTTAATTAAAATGTATAACCAGAAGCAGCTAAGAAACCGCTCAGTGGATGTAAGTGGTGAACCAAGGAGCTCCCTCAACACAGAGCTTGAGATTGATATAACATCACCTAGCATACGTGGTCAACCATCTCCAGTATATGACACCGAACCACAGACCGGAAAGGAAATCCCGGTAGGTGGCAGACACGGGGAAGTTATCGCGATCAGACAGTGAGAAAATATAGAGGATAGTTATAGAAGAGACCACGAGACCTCTCCGTAAGAGTTTATGGATGATCTGTATAATGAAAACCAGGCGCTGAAGTACGTATGTGAGCCAGTTCTCGCAATGCTGTGTATATAAATACATAGAAAATGTCGAATGTAAAGAATATGATATAATGCAATTTATATAATTCTGAGAGCCATTTGCACATTTAATAACCAAATGTTGCCAGGTCGAAGGCTGGACATGCAGATTTGGAATACCAGAAATGCATACGAAATTTCAGTGGGAAAAATCTTCAGATCCGAGACCCAGGTGGGAGCTGTTGAAGAGGGTGGCAATGCTGGTTTCGGCAGTGACACGCGTGTCCGCCACGAAAGAGGAAAAATACAAAAGTTTCTCACCGAGTGGCCGGAGAGTTGTGACACGGCTTCACTGCTGGCGGCTCAACAAGAGCGAACGTAGTTTCCTTGGTAGCGACGACGTGCCTGTCGTCCGGACAGAGAACGCACAACTTGCCTGTCGAGCTGAGGTCCGGAGAGTCTTGAACTGCCTTCAGACCTGCGCAAAAAGATGCGTTTGCCCAAAATTGGATTAAATATTTTTCAGGCATTTCTACAGTAATTTCGAAATACAGTAGGCAACTATTGGTTCGTCGGATATTTTTTTTAAGAATATTTCGCACTAATATCTGGGCGTAGCTTATAAGAACACAGTTATAGGGAACAGTCACTTTTTCGGGACGAGAAATTGTTTTCCGTATATCCGAAAATGAGGTACATTTTGAGTTGTTTCCTTCTTATCGGACGGAGTCCGGTTATCCGAAATCATGGGTTCTTATAGTTCGCGAGTTGTTTAGCCACCTGTGAGGTAGAGTTTGAAAGGTCGGTAAACTTCTACCGGATTATACGGAGCAACAACCCAGAAGACAGCCATGTTGTTTCAGAGTCGTTAGAGAGTCTGCGAATTAATCGAACATAATACTAATAATAGTATCTGTGATAATGACCACAACAACCGAGTGTTGAAGTAAATGTTTGGAGCTCAAGATGGACGGAGTGAGGACATAACATGACGGCTTGACGTACAAGCGCCAAGTGGTGTTGATGGGCGTGCAGTTCTGATGTGGAGACAAAGAATGCACGTAGAATTTTATGAGGAAATCTCTTTGAAATAGGTTGGAATGTTTGGCGACGTCGGGCCTTCAGGATACACTGGCAGCAAGACTTAGTGTGGATGTTGATAATGTTGCCACCGCGAATAATAATACTGTGGGTCAGCACGACTCTTCAGATTTGGTAGTTCTGGCAGCCAATTTCCAGTTTTGTGTTTTGCGCCACCGGCCTGCAGTGCGACCACGTACCTGAGTCAGTCGTGGGGAACTCGGAGCCGGTCCGATCATCGTGGCTGCGGGGTTGGAGCACTGTCGTGGTGATGGTGCCTCGATACGCCTGTGGACGAAAGAAAGAACCAGCTTCAGTGAAGCACCGACAGTTGCGCTGATTGCAAGTCGCTGAGTCGGCGAATTAAGGGAACCTTCAGCCCTGCACAGTGCAATTACGTGATTTGCAGAGATGCGGGTCGGTAAGCTGGGCGTGTGTTTGTGGTCGGTCTGAGACTGTGACCGGTCTGTCGACGATTAGTTTCTCAGGGATGGCACTGGTCCATGAAGCACCCCAAGAACTCACCTTCTTGTTTCCAGACAGAACCGGAACATTGACCTTGGCGCCCCTGTACGGGATCGTGGCAGAGCCCCACTGAGAGGACCGGAAGAGGCCGGTGGTCCTGCGGCGAGGCAGCTTGTCGTAGTGCCCCTCAGGGACACGGGACCCGCTGTGTGGGACCGCCACCCGATGCTCCCAGTGTCTGCGGCAGCAAACGTGGCGTCAGGCAGATGTAAGTAAACTTGGAAGTTTAAATATGGAACCGAAGCTAAAATTTCTTCCTTTGTGTGGTGACAACATCAGTTCACTCTGTTGGTTGAAGCAGTTTGCCGCAGGAAGTCTAGTGGGCGTTTCCAGTGCCGAATTTTGTTCGAATCTCCCCGAGGGTTAGGTTAGAGTGACTGAATGGAATAGTTTGTAGTGCACTGAATTACCAGTAGCGATCATAAATTTACGGATTCGAAAATGAAAGTCAAAGTTTCTGAGGAAACTGATTAGATTGTTGTGTGGAAGTCAGGAGCATTCTGAATGTAAATGCTGGATGTACAACAGTCGCAACCAGACAAGATGCTCATAATGAAAGAGACGTAGTTTTGCTAATTTGTGTTGCTCTGGATAGCTATATAATGTTTGTATGTAGATTGACTGTAAGACATGTGAAGTGTATACAGGTTTTTAGCGGGACAGCGGTTACATCGAACACTGATTAGCAAATTGGAAATTCTCTTTTTCATATACATCTTACGATGATTTGATTTTTAGTGTGAGAGGAGAATTCTCCTTTCTGAAAACGAAACGAAGTAAGGTTGTAAGCAGAGGTTCTCACCTTCCGGCGACGGTGTACAGCGGCCGACCTCTGTTGACGGCTTGCCCTATGCGGTTGCTGTACTCCTCATCTGTTGTCCGCGATGCCAGAAAGAAACACGTCCATAAATATCAGTCCAAACATATCAGTCACCTGAAAATTATCTTTATATCATGGCCGTAGTATTTCAGTATCAACCCCAAGAAGTCGCTGGTCTCAAAACTGCCCCAGAAACAAGGCCGTGTCCAATCGTGCTAGTTACTTGAAACTTTGAGGTCTGTTTTTGTCTGACTCCCTTTTGTTTGATATAATTTGCAAACGCGGAATATGGGTCTAGTAAGTTAAAAAGGTGAACCTGTGCTCGTAACAAGCTTGTGACCTCAAATATGAGCACAGACAATCAACTACCTGAGGGCGTCGTGTCATCGCGGTCAGGGCTGTAAGTTTTAGTCGGAGGAACTCACTGAGCTGTAAGAAAGGGCCGCGGGCTCAGTTATTGGTCCAAACGTATCAGTGACTTTAAAATATCTTCACATCGTTATCAATAGCCTCAGTTATAAGGTTCACTAAAGCTTTCGTCAGAGAGATGCTTCCAGTTTTATTTATTTTTTTCTCAATAAGCTTAGTTATTTGTACGCTAATTACGAAAACGAGAAATTTATCTTCTTCCATATAGCCCGCGAATCTGGATTTTTAACGATTTAGATTAGAATAGGAGGTGGACGGGGCCTGCCCCGCCTCTGCTTTATAAGGTTCTGAACACTTTTTTATTCGTGTTTAGGACGTGCCTTTTAAGAAAGGGAAACACTTTGAAGAAACATTCTTGTCACCGAATCGTCGCGTTAAATTACGTAATTATTAAAATGACAAGCGCAGACCTCATTGTAATGGTACTCGAAGCCTGTACCGACAAAGCCACACGGCCATTACAGTACACACTTACATTTAAAATACGTATCTGCCTTCTGAAGCATTCAACTTAAATTGTTCTTATATGGTGGATATAAGTTGACCTGAAGATGGCTGACTTCTGGGATGGTGCACCGTGTGGTCTGGTTTCATTCCACCAGAGTGCACGGCGCATCAACACAGAAGACGGCCATCTTCGGACTCGCCGCACTGAGGACCTGCAATCTCACGAAAGTGGGACTTCGCGTTGTCCCATTCGTGACGAAAGCATTCTTACAGACGACCGAGGAAATGCAGAAGAGAAGAGGGAGAACAAGCGAATAGAACGGCAACAGACCTGGGTAGTAGTACTCCGGTTGGTACACCTGGTCACGCGTGTAGGGCCTGCCCGCGACGGACACGATCCTACAACAGGAGAACACAGTTGTTGTTATAACAGGGCAGTGCACTTCAAAAGAAGAAACCAGTTTGCTCAGAACTGAACACGCGTTACGAACAGATCACTCATCCACCCTAGTGAACGTATTCTCAATCTGCCGTGGACACCAGTTTGTCTACTACGTCACGTAGGGGCTAGTGTTGGTTCCGGGGATAAGACAAATCTAAAACCACGAATGCATTGTTCAACATCTCTCGGTGTCAGGGCGAGACACTTCTCGTAGCTCTGATGTGGTCGTCTCCCTAACACATTCTTGAATCTGTTCACCACTTCGCGACTGATTTGACAGCGGACCGAGTCTAGCGAAAGCCGCTACAAGGCCGGAATGTCTTCTGCGTCACTCGGTGCAGCTGCGTGGTGGTTTGCCCGTCCAACGGCCTCGTACAACAGCGATAAGGTTCAACAGAGAACACACGCCGAACTGTTTGAAAATCGCGTGACGCCTGACTCGCAGACAATTTGCTGAACAGCGGTGAATACGATGAATCAGCGTTAAGTCCGCCGACATGACGGAGTGACGGGAGCCCATTTTTGACAGTCAGAAGATAATTCTGCCTCTTTTGTTTGGCGTGTGAAACCTCGTCTCTTAAGTTATGCAGGGAGGGTGGTTGAGGAGAATATTTGGGCCCAAGAGGAAAGCTTTTGTGTTGGTTAGATAATAATATTAAAATGGATCTCACGGAAATTGTGTTTGAGTATGTAGACTTGTATTCATGTGGCGGGATCTGGTGACTACGGTACTGAACCTGCGAGTTCCACAAAAGGCGTCGTATATTTTGACTAGCTGAGCGTGCAGGTAGTTTCTCAAGACGGACCTTGTTTCAAGAGATAGGAAACTTGGTTGAATTCCTAGGTCCACGTTAAGAAGTTCCGATGACTTCGTAGTCGGTTTTCTTCATCCACAGAAAAGTAAAATCTGTGCCCTGCCACGCACATTTTCAAATGGGGCGTGCCATTAAATACTAAGCAAAATCCAACTTCTTTCAAGTTCTCTGCTCAAAGAGATCGGCTCGATCCCAGCCACTGCCACGAATGTCGAAATAACAGACGTAATTAAACAGTCTATCAGTATAAATATAGAAATTTCCTGAAGGCGGAAGTGGAGACAACTCCCGAAACGTCCTTATAAATTATAATGTAAGATTTTTAGTTCTAGACTGTAGCGCAAATCTCGATGATGGTATGAACAGTGCAGTAGTCCAGACTTGTTATAATACACTGACGTTTCGGAGGTGCACACTGCCTTTATCTGAAATCAGCCTTGAAACGTCGGTAACTACCCAAAAGTGTACATGGCGGTGCTATTCAGAAAACAAATAAAGACGTTTTAAGAACCGTTTTTCCACTCCAGAGTCTGACTTCCGGCTATCGACTTTCATTTGTCACAGCTCAGGACGGTACGAAACATTTTGATTTATTGAAAGTAAAATTCACCCAAAAACGCTGATTGACTAAGCACCGATGGATAGCCCATGGATCAAAACAGCATCGTTAAATAAACAATAAATAAGTAAGCCAACCTCATGGAGAAGAATTATAATTGCCATTGTTTTAATCTCTGCTGTAAAAAATATTCAAAACACTTCTCTCGCTCGTTGGCCCGGCTGTGGTGGTAGAATTACGCCGTGGCTGATTAAAATAGCCCGTTCACCTGAAGTCCTATACGCCATTTTAGCTCAAACACAAACATGGAACTTGACGTCTTACGAGGTGCGATCGGAAGTTTCTAGACTGCGCCTATAAAAACCCGTACACTTATCTCAGGTATTAAATTCATCCATCACCCTCGAAGTAGTTCCCCTGGGAGTGAACACAACGATCCCAGCGCCGCTGCCAAGCCTGGAAGCATCCCTGGAAATCTTTCTTTGTCAGCCTGTCAAG
>NW_019060743.1:276774-298670 GCF_000696155.1 Zootermopsis nevadensis | reverse complement strand
TTAGGTTGGTGGTTAGGTTAGGTTGGTTAGGTTAGGTTGGTTAGGTTAGGTTGGTTAGGTTATATTAGGTTGGTTAGGTTAGATTAGGTTGGTTAGGTTATATTAGGTTGGTTAGGTTAGGTTAGGTTAGTTTAGTTTAGTTTTGTTTCGGAACATTTGGTTGAGGGCGTTGAAAGTGCGAACGCAATTGAGGGAGAACGAGGCTTGCTGGCATCTCGCGAACACAGTCACGATCTGCACTTAAAGAAGTACAACTTTTCAGTCAGATCTATGCATAATTCAGTCCCGTCCAAGGTAATAATGTCTGCCCTCTCATTATGAAACAGCGTCATTACGACGCCGAGTGGATTCATGTGGCCAAAGGTAACTCCAAGGTAATTAACGCCCAGTTTTCATGAAAGACGCTGTGTTCCCTCGAAGACTGCTACGTGACTCGTGCAAATTGTCAGTGCGTGCTGGCAATCTTCCCCTGTTCTAATAATGTTGTGGCAAGGCGAGAACCGATGAGCTTGCTTCACAAACCCTCGTTAAGAAAGTGCAATTTTTACACAGAGAAACTGCACGACGCAGTGGCTGTCTGTCGGTTGCCGTAACAACCACGACAGATGACGGGCAAACATCACGGATTGTTGTTCTACCAGCGGATCGAAGGTTCTAGCTGATATCCTGTGGCGCCTGTCATGAATTTCCGTTTATGGCTGAAGATTCTGTAGTTCTGGTATGAACATTGTCGATTTTTGCGTCAACGTTTATTAAAATAACCTCGTTACATTATATTTGGCTTTGCCAAAAGCTTTTGAGCCCTATATGACCGTCGTCAATGGCTTTATATTGTCGTTTGAACTTACGTAATTGAGTTTATAGCTAAAAAAAATTGACAACTTAGTCTGATTATACACCAAAATCTAGATTAAATATTTAGTACATTTAAGGTAAATACAGATTACAGGGTCTTATAGTGCAGCTACATTACCAGTCGTGCCACCTCGTGTTTCAGACTGTCATTGCATTTAATCCTCACTACAAGTTTGTTATTTTCCCGGTGGTACGATTGGTAATGTAAGTGTACTCAGTGTGTTATATTAATTCTTCTTCTTCTCCTCTCCAGAGCCACTGTTGCTGGGCCCGTGGGGCTTATAAGCGTTTGGCAAAGTAAAATTGCAATGAATTCTAGGATTCTGCCAAGAGTTCTCAGTAGTGGTATTGACAGTGGGCCCGTGGGGCTTATAAGCGTTTGGAAAAGTAAAATTACAATGAATTCTAGGATCCTGCCAAGAGTGCTCAGTAGTGATATTGACAAGGTGTTAAAATTGACCATTGTGTAGTCTCCGTGGACTTGAGGATTGTTGATAAAATTCTGTGGTCTCCGTGGAATGACGGAGGACGTGGCGAATCCTGACGCTCACACCAGCTGCGCCTGTCAGTCATATTAATTGCCGTGTCACAGCGCGTTCCTAGCCAAGAAATACCCTGGTTCCACATGCGGAATGCCTCTGTGCACACTGTGGGACGTCAGCCGCGTTTCATCTTCCGGAGATAGAGAGGACTTCACATTTTTACTTTCCCATTCGCGGTAAGGCGAAACATTGTCGAAAACATAAATTCCGCGTCGTAAAATCTTAATGCTGGCTGCGTGGGAATGTTTGTCGCTCGTCTTGGTACGTTTTTGCAAGACTGTTTCGAGAACCATTCGGGCCCTGATTCTGGCGAAACTTGTGTCCCGTGATGGCCGGAAGGACCTCCGAGTAGTTGCTTAAATTCGCCTCACTTTGCGGGGACGCGAATGCCTCATTGTCCGTCTGAGTAAGTGCCGGGTCCGACGGGGCGTTCACCGGCCGAATCTCCCACGGCAATTAAGGGCGGGAGCACTTTGGAGGAGGGTGCGTGCGGGATGGACCAGCGGAAGTGGGGGGTGGGGGTGGGCTTCAACCGGTTCGTAAGCAGGAAAGAGAGCGAGATACATGGGGACGGGACAAGAATAGCAAAACGCAGATGGAATATACGACAGAAATAGTTTGATACAAACAAAAGAACTGAAATATGGAATAAATACGACTGCAGATAAGGCAGAGCTGTCCTGGCCGTTGTGGTCACGAAGGGACCTTGCCCTCCGCACCAATGTAGAAAGAAAGTGCTGCCGTTTTGTCGGAAGGATGGTGGCGAGAGTTTGAACTGAGTCAGAGGTTCGTGTGAGTGAGTTTACGGCACATCATGTACCCCAATTCACTATTAAGTTTACGGTGGATGGCAGTGTCAACGGAGGCACTACGGAGATGAGCTTGCCTGCCCCATGTGGGCAGTTGACGAACATCTCATCCACTGAGCGAAGACAGCAGCCCCTCCAGAGCCTTCTGTTCAGAGTACTTCCTGAAGACGCTGGCAGTGGGTACGGAGAGTGACGACGGATCCACCCAGAGTGAGCTTGCTCGTCGCACTGCCTCCTGAGACTGAACTTAGGACCATCCGGGAGCTGACGCCGTTCATTGGATCCTACACGTGGTGTAGATAATTCCAAGCAGATCGACAAATTAATGAACCAGGCGATGGGCGAGGTCTCCGCCAATGGCGCGATTTTGGGAGAACGCTTAGCCCAGAAGATGTCGAGCCCTGTGGCCGTGCGAAATCGACGTAGTTTCGGAATTTGAGTTTTGATGAGTTTAGCCGACGTCAGTGGGATGATCATAGAATTCAGTGTGCGTGCCTGTGGTAAAGTTTCATGCCGACTGTGGAAGACGTTTGATGTGTACATGTTTAAGTTGGTTTATGGGTGGAATTGCGATATTTATTTGTCAAAGAGAAATGTAATTAATCGGAAAGTGTAAGAAGTAGTTCTGTTCTTTGAGCTTAGTCTTAAATAACTTTTTAAAATGTCAGTTTTTCTGCGCTGCCTACAATTGAATAAAAACAGCGCTGTCTAAACAAGAATGTCAGTGGCGTTATCGAAGTAGCGTAAATTGGGCTGTGACTATAGGATTTTTTTTAAGAGAGATGAACAGGTTAATAATTTTGTTTTTCTCTGAGTGGGAGAATCTCTTTGTTTCGTTCGTAGTGAAAATACTGTCTTGAAAGAATACAACATTGACAGGCATTAAAATTCGATGCCCAAGAAATGTACAAAAACTGTGTCGGTGTTCTGAAATCAGATGAAGAGACCTTTAAGAAGGGGCGTGAGTCCCAGAGGAATGTCTTCGTAACATTTGTAGGGGACAGGAAGGAAACCTGTTTCAGATGGAAAATCTGTAAGAAATTGTTTGTAACGCAAAATGCAAGACATCAATCCGGAAAAAAAATGTGTCTCGTGCAACAGTGACGCAAGGAGCTTGCTGATGAGGCCGGGAGCAAAGAAAAGGGATTTGAAAGCTGATGTTTAACGCTGGATGAGAGCAATGGCACAGACGATCAGTGGCGGCTCGTGGCTTATATTTCTGGTGGGGGCATCACACAACGAAATATAAAATAAAATCTACAAATTCTAATACACGTCTTTGTGGTCAGATGCAAATATCGGGGCTTTCAGCGTCAGTGTTAATAACATTGAAGTCGTTTTAACAACGCGAAAATGCTAAAATATATTCTTAGCAAAATTATTATCTCACTGTAATGAAGAATATTAATGTGGGTCTTAATTGAACATGACGAGTAGCAGAACGCTTCCATTTAATCGATGCTTATTTAACGAATATCGAAATGTTATCATCTTCCCGGCGTTTGAACAGCTTCCTCGTCATGGGGGTCTTCTGCTATTGAAGAGCGCCCCTTCTCGCTAGCTTTTCTTCCGTGGGACACATTTTCATTAAGAGGGTGGCATAACGATAAGGCTGAAACTGAAAGTTCCTTCTTTGTCGCAATTTTGGCGTTCAAAGCGTTGAACTAGAAACGTATTCTGCGAATAATTTATCATGTCATCTGCGTGTTGTGTTAGGGATTCTGTGAGTGCGCGTCTTGTCAACACACATAAACTGTGATAGTATTTCAGTCAATGTCGTAAGAGGGGGGGAATTGCCTCGGGTGGCCCAATTGGCGAGCGGCCACTGCAGGCGATGCTACTCGGTTAATCGTCGCTCGAGGCGTCCCTTCAGGTGGTTGAAGCATTGAGTAGTCTTAAAGGTTTTCGTGGCTCAACAAGGGACGCAGGCGCCCTCGACAAACCAGAACAGGCGGGGCTTTAAGTGAGACTGGAAAGGAAGAAGGCTTGATGGGCCGATTCAGGTGAGAAATGGACGAATAAAGTCAGGAAGTTCGCATGGAAATTCACTGCGTCACCCGTAAACAGTGAATCTGTGGGAAAATTTTGAGGTTTAAATTTTTTATGAAAGTTTTGGTATCGGTTGTGAACTGCAGTCGATTTTCGTGAGTCGTGAGACAGTGTTAAAATCTTTTTTCTTCGAGGCTAGAAATAGAAGTGTTCATGAATGAGAGTTGCAGAGTTGTGTCTGAACTTTGTGACGAAAAGTGGTTTTGGTATCAGCCGCTACACGAATTTCGCAAATACCAAAGTTTAAGGTCAGCAGAAACTCGCGTCTGACGCGTTTGGGGCTGTCAGGACTTGCGGAATGGAGCTGAAATTCTTTGGTGAGGCGTATTAACCCGTGCCATTTTTTTATTCCTGGGATTTGCTTCGGCGCTTTCGTAATATTTTACGCAGCTGACAGCTGCGAAGCTGTCGGAATGTTTTGTGTGGTCGCTGTTGTCATCGCCTTCTTCTGTACCCGCCCTAACTTTGTCGCTCATGAAGCAAACTGCGAATGCAGTGATGAATGGGAGCGGACGAGTGAAAATGCCTTCTGTTGACGGAGATCGCACTGGGAAATCGTTATTGGCATTTGGATCTACTTTACTACACGTATTATAGCTTAATGCGTCTGAAACGTAAATATTTATTGAAGCCGCTGCCTTGTACCGACTTTTCGCCAGCAAAGCTAGCATCTGCCGACTTATCCACAACCTCTTCGTGCGCGTCTTTTGCTCATTCAGCAACCCGTGAAGGTCAGGCTTTAAATCTCAAACCGTCGTGACTTGTCATGTCCGTCGGGTCAGGTCAGATAATGTCGTTCCTTAAGTCTTCGTTTTTGACGCGTGCGCCTGAAAATTCAGTGATTCTGGCTGTTAATCTGTTCGTATTTTATTGTTTTGTTTTATTAGGGACGACAGTCGAAGGACCCTGGTGTCAGTCCTGTGCAGAAGAATTTAGTTGCTTTGGTTGGTTTAAGCCTGAGACAGGGCATAATGGTGTTGCAAGGTCGCAGGTTAATGTGACCCGGAATACAGAACACTCTGGATCTCGTGACCTAAGAGCCTTCTATCTTTGAGTCCGTCCTGGAGAACCAGAGTCGTCTGCGCCTGCGGTTCACTGACCAAACCTAACCTAAACTAACCTAACCTAACCTAAAATAAACTAACCGAACCCAGCTTACAGATAACAGGCCCCATTTGATCTGAAACAGTGGGAGACAGGCTCCAGTACTTACCGACAGACACAGCGAAGCTTGCGATCACCGTGAGGAACACGATGTTTGGTCGAAACACATCCATAATGCAGAGGCACGAGACGAACCGCTTAGGACTGTCGCAGATGGACACCTGCAACGAACAGTGCGGCGTTAATGTGCGAAGCTCAGGCTGTACAGAAGGCGAGACGTGAATGTCAGTGGTCGGTATGGAGCGCACTCAGATTCCGCGCTGAGTGATTTAAAGCCCAGCTACAGTTCTTGATGATGATGATGATGATGATGATGATGATGATGATATAAATAATGCTCTTGCAGATTTGCCACCGTTTGCGAGTGACAGCGTTCGAACTTTGTTGTCGCTTCGTATTCTTGTGTCGTCTGACCGAGTTCCCACCCGAGATTTCGTAGAAACGCAGGTAACTGAAGCGCGACTCGGTCGGAATTACCGGTAAGACGTCGTCAAAATGCTCACAGCGGGAACAGAAAAGGAGAACTCCGAAACGGCAGGTTAAGCGCAACGAGGACTCGTGTAAAACGGGAGACGAATCTTCTTGATATTCCGTTCCGATTGCCTTTAACTGCATCGGCGAAATAGCCGTAATTAAACGCGTTGTTAAGAAAAACGCGGGAAGCTCGTACGTTTTTATTAATTTTTTAAAAAACTTTTCGTTGAAAGTGAAATTTGTAAAATCTTACGAAACTACCATTTCCCCAAGACCCCTGGACGAATTGACCCCCTCCTGAACGCTGGTTAAAGAGGGCGAGACTCAACCATTTCACTTCAGCTTAATACCTGTTTGCTGTTTGTCATGTTAACTCTGCCGCGTTCTAAACAGAAATCTACAAAGAAAACTACAACCTCTTAATATCAGAGACCAATATTTACCACAAAAGTGTGTGAGAACTCAGCGAGTTTAGGGCACCTGTACCTAGGAGGCAGCCAATTCACTCAGATTAAATTTCAATTGAACTTAGTTCTAAGTCAGGGACTTCAACCTCGCATTTAAGAAATGGCTTTGTTCGTCCTGTGACAACGTCAAGCCTCTGCCCTCTGTCGTGAACTGCACCGACCTTCCCTGCACGATGAACTGCGAACTGGAAGTGGTTTTTAACAAAATCACGTTTACGCGTATCGCGGCTTCAGGCCCTCAGTTTATCGCTGAGCTCCACACCCCCAAACCACGTTTCATCCTGAATATGTTAATTAATTCGAACGCCATGCATTGTACCTTCGTTCTCTTGAATTTAGAGCATGAAATTAATACGGGCATTAAAAATAATTTCCTGATGATATGGGCGGTTCATGTAGCACGCACGAGATACGAGAAATGCATTAAAAATTTTGTCTGAGAACTTGAAGGGAAGATATTCTTTGCGAGGTATGCATTCATGATAATGTACCAAGATCGATCTTACAGAAATAAAATCTGAGAATGTTTGTGTGAGGTCTGCATCCGGCCCGGTGCCGGTTCAGCCCGAGCCCGAAGTTTTCCTCAGGTGTTTCCCGTTCGCCATTTCAGACCGAGTTTTATTCCAGCCCGATTGAAGCCCGACGTATTTCCAGTCTGTCATAAAAACGTGTTTGTTTATTTTAATGCATGCAGGTGTCAGTAATCCTTTAAGGAATTATTTTACAACGCTTTGAGGACGTCTGAGGTTACTTTGCTGTTTGAGGAACGGTATAAAAAAATCGCATTTTAATCCGTCTGATCACAATATAATTTTATTTAAAATTTCTTATAATTAAGATAATAAAATATCATTCATGTTCCTTATCGATTGATCGATTTACATTTCGGAACATTTACACAACATGTTTCAGTTTTTATAAAACCATCATCAGGTGTAAAATATATCTAAGAGCTTAAAACTCAATTATGATTTCTGTAGTTTTTTAAATATTGTGCCGTGTAGTGGTTGGATGGCTGTGAGTCGCACTTTGGGACTGGGGAAAATCAACTACGTCCTGTATCCGGGTCGAGATTCGAACTGTGCACCTCCCGAATGGAAGACAGTCTTGCGTAACCGCGTAACTCAGTCGTCAGATCTATACGCTGACAGCAACCGCCCTGTGCGGAAAGATGGTATAGCTGAAACGGACAGACTGACACACACAGACGCAGGTACCGTCGTGAAATCGGAGACCTGACGAGGATTTGGTGCTGGGCACCGCGGCTGACACTTAAGCGTACTAAACTTTTACACTGATGTAAAACAGACGCCATAAGCCAAGTTAAAATATGTCGATCGCTGATAGAGATTTCTTTACGTGGCAGTTCAGTCCATGTTTGTACATGTGATCATAAAATGCGCGCGCACTTTGGCAGACACGACGTCCATACTGCATGGCCGTCGAGAGTCACAGCGAATGAAATCATTAAAAAGCGCGCTTAATTAATTGCGTACAGATGAAAATACGCTAAATCAGTTTGTAGAGACAGTAGAACGTATTTCCAGCTTTCGGAACTGTGCCCAAGTTACGTCAAAAATACAATATTCCTGACACTAAAATGTAAAAGTTTTTAATCAAGTCTACTCTTAATGGTTCTGCGTAAGTTATTTCTAATTAAAATGTCATGCTTCAGCGTAACATAGAGAAGTTTGTACTTTTATTAAAACTTTGAAGCCGAAGCTCATCTGAATAATACGTATAAGGAATTTAGTCCGTACCGCAAAGAAAACACGACACCTAACCGTTACGAAGATCAAATGGTCGACGCATTTTAAGGAAATTATCGCAGTTTACACTGAGAATCATACGAAACAAGTAAATGCAAAATGGAGTGTTACTGAATGTTACAGCAAGTGGTACGTATAGTTACCACTAGGTCTTGAAGGTCAACACTGGTTTTTAACCCGTTGTTATGACATGCGGCCCCTTTATGTAATAATTTGTAGAACTGCAACCTAACTTAGCGACAGTCTGCAAATTCCAGTTCACTAAACAAACAAATCACTGCTACTTAAGAAAATTATTTGAATTAATGGAACAAAGTACCGGTGATCCCTGAAATCTGAATCAGCTGATAGGAAACTGTCGATGCCTATTTGGCGGCAGAATTAGTCGCCCAGTCGCTCCCTTGACTTACGTGAATATCTCGAGACGTAGGGAACCGGGCCTTCCTCGTAGCAGCAGCCAGTCAGTCCGTTCGCCGCCTGCCACCTGCGTCCGTCGGGCGAGCACTGAGCGGGCCGGGTCCAGCGCACCTCATCTTCTTCAGTGACATCTGCCGCCCCTCTAATGGGACCGGTTCCAACTTTGGAGCCTCTGCCCCGCGGGGAGGCGGCGGGGGGCGGGGGGGCACATCGCGTACTGTTGCACATTAAGTCATAGTCATTTGTGTTCTGCCTCTGCACGTGGCATTTTCTAGCATTCTGCCAAAGAACTTTCGTCTTTCGACAGCAATAAGGAAATAGGTTTGCCCAACATTTGGCGTCTTCATATCTCATTAGTATGCGATTCGGATACTTCGCGGGGCCGAAGTGTGTAAACACTGAATAAACCTTCAAGCATTCTGCTGAAACGTTCTCACAGAACAGAGTTGCGAAATCCACTGATCCACTTGTAACACGTTTCCTTACTTTATTTGGTTCATTATTCTTTTAGGACCGATTACGTTTGCAACTGTTTGAAATGCATTACTATCGAGGACAATGATTTAGGCCCTATTTCAGAACGCGAGGGAGTGATGTCGGAAGTGTGTGTACTCCAAAGTGGAATACGCCTGTCCTCTTCTTCAATTGTAAAATGTTTCAGACCTCAATCGCATCTCTTAAAATCTCTAGGGCGAATTCTTACGATCTGCTGACACGCCATCTGTGGCGCACTGAGCAGTGATTCTTTCTCGTCTCGCGACTTCGAACACATCCGTGTCGCCAGTGCACGTGCACATAGCTGCATTAATTTTGCTGTTTTTCTGCGTATGTGTGACTTAATAACGCTATATCAACTGCACAGTGTGACTGAAAGATAACGGTGGACTTCATGGGCGGGGGGCAGACGTCAGATGGCGACTGCCTTGCCTTTGATGTAACTTACTCGCGGTTTTCTCTGTATTTCGAATGCCCGTTATCACTGAACTACACGTTTCGTGTGTCAAGGTCATCACAAAAACTTTCCGATCGCACCTCGTACTAAAATAATCCGGCGGTAGTGATGTTAAAATGTGGACACCAATCCACAGAAACAGGAGCAACCTAAGTTAAGATTTCATTTGTCTTTACTCCCTGTGGGTAGAGCAATCCTAACGCCGATTACCTTCCTTCTGTGTGTCAAGGTCATCACAGTTCGCGCTTTCCACGGGGTCATCGTTGGTTTGTTACGCATATAGGTGTTAGGCGTAGACGGGTCATTTATACGAGATGAATTGGAAAGGACCCGGAAGGAAACGACCGTGACCGAATTCTAGGGAAAACGTAAGGAGAACCTCGATGGGGATTGCGGGTCTCCGTGCCGAGAGTTGAACCCGGAACTTTCCGACCACAAAGCGGAATTGGTGACCGCTCGGCTGGGATGTTCTTTGGACGGAACTGCAGAGCGTCAGTCCGTGAGTAGGAATTCGGTTGTTTTTTTTTGAACTGGTTTGACGAAACTGGACTCGTGCCATCCTGCGTGTCTACGAGGAATTTTAGTTTCTCCTGATGTTTGCTTTAAGAATTACGAAAGTCGCAATTCTTCCGATAAACCCCTGAACGAGTGTACGATCGAGGTTTCTGTTCGTGTCGTTTGTTGCCGGCTTTTGATTCCAGCTCGGAGACGACGGCCCTTGGATCGTAAGCCACCTGATCTCCTCATGCGCAAGACCTGGTATTTATATTTATTTAGTGTTCTGTCTGACGATAGGTCCATATGAACAGGATCCTTCCATCTTTTTCTCGGACTGGGACCTGTTCATATACGTTCTTGGCAGATGATCCATAAGTGGTTTGCCATTGCCTTCTTCTGTGTGTGAATGGAGTAATTGTTGGGATGCCACGGAGAAACCGGGGAAGCCCCCGGAGGAAAACTCCCTGTTGCCTAGACCACGGCCTTGCCCAACACAAGTTATAAATCTGGGCACCACCGGGAATCGAACCCGAGACCCCAGGATTACAAGGCCAGCGTTCTAACCGCTAAGTGCTGAAAGGCCGCTCCCCTACCAGTAACAGGGCGAAGTTGCCAACGGAAACTTCCGACAGCTTCGAAGTACGCCTGTACTCTTGTGTACGTTGGACTTACTGACGAATGGCGAATTACACGATGCATGTCATTATCTAGAGACACACGCACACAGCAGATTTGCGCCAACCGCAGAGGTTGCTCGACAAGACGCCAGTTCTGGCTATGACGTCATGAACGTAAGAGTGATTATTCATGAAGGACGGGAAATTTCACGCGCAGAAAGGGAGTTTCGAGTTAATTTCTCAAAGACGCGTTCGCGGTCAAGTTTTAAAACATTGCACCGAATAGCTTCGCCATTTCGGTCTGTCTGTCCGCATTTAACAACTCGAGAACGTCTGAACAAATTTTCAAGAACTTTTATGCTGGTTTTTTTTAATAACACTTATCGACACCGTTAAGATTAATTTAAAGTAGGACAGGAATAAGGGACGCTTTCCATAAATGCTTACGCGCACTCGATTGAATTTGCCTGTCAGAGCGAGAAAAATGGATCACGTTTTACGCCCAATACGTTATTTGTTTGCTAGCATTGCGGCTTGCGAGATAATTAAGATCGAATTAGTTTATTTATACTGTGACGCATCAGAAGTCCAGATTAATTAGACTGGTTTTTGTAATTATAAGAGAACTTCACGAGTTCGCATACACGAATCGAGGCAATGGAAGGGAACGTTTCCCGATCAGCGTTGCTTAAACGTTGTCAGTGGATTTAAGTTAAAGTTAGTGACGTTTATAATTGAGACGGTTCTGCGTTGTGCATGTGCGGGGAGCTCTTTGAGTTGTCAAGTGACGAGGTTGATGACGTATTAAATAAACTGTGCTCCGCGGGCGTGGGGCTGGAGCTGACACGAGACATTCGTTCGATAGGGAATGCGCGGGAAATGAAGGGAAATGGAGCGTTGCTTTGAAAGGAGCTGAAGAAAGAATGACGAAGTAAGCGGAATAAACTATTGGGAAAGCAGAAAGCAACGTCAAAGAATTGTGGGGAATGGGGAAGCTCTTTGACAAGCGAAGGCCGCAGAGCGGATTGATAATTTAGGTATGCATAAGGAAGGAACAATTACGACTAGGTAACGTTTTTCAGTACTAAATGGCGTAATATTAACACAGACAGAGCTTGTAACACGACAAAGAATTGTGCTAATTTTTTTATTTTATTATTATTATTATTAGTGTTCTGTCTGACGACAGGTCCATATGAACAGGATCCTTCCATCCTTTTCTCGGACTGGGACCTGTTCATATACGTTCTTGGCAGATGATCCAGAAGTGGTTGGCCATTGCCTTCTTCTGTGACGACAGGTCAGGTCCATATGAACAGGATCCTTCTTCCATCCTTTTCTCGGACTGGGACCTTTTCATATACGTTCTTGGCAGATGATCCATAAGTGGTTTGCCATTGCCTTCTTCTGTGTGTGAATGGAGTAATTGTTGGGATGCCACGGAGAAACCGGGGAAGTCCCCGGAGGAAAACTCCGTGTTGCCTAGACCACGGCCTTGCCCAACACAAGTTATAAATTCGGGCACCGCCGGGAATCGAACCCGAGACCCCAGGACAAGGAAAATATTTTTATGGCTTATAAAGTGACGCTTTCGCGGCGACTGAAGTTGATGGTTATAAGCCGCGTCAGGTGGCTGAATGGTGCATAAACCATATTTTCTGCCAACGTTTCGAGAGAAATCTCTGCTCTCATCCTCAGGGCTGCTGCGTAACAAATCTGGCCCTTTGTAGCGCGCTCGCCGATGGGAACTGGAATTACAAGCGAATGTGAGGATACACGTAAGGGGGGGTGATTATGGTTTTAAGCGTAGGAAGGTAGCGTTGTTTGACGTCGTTAAATTAGACACTTGGATAGTAAAATACCCTTGTTATACGGGGGCGGTCTTTTGTCCATAGAACTCAGTTTAATAAATGATTTGATGTGATTTGATTAAACTTTTGTTCAGAGATGAGGGTCTCCCTGTAATAAGCGCAATGCTCAGAGTTTGAGGCGTAGTGAAATTCGATGTCCACACGCGCGTCTGCAAGAGGCGAGAGAGTTTTGCAGATGTCAAAGAAGTGCGTTTTTATTTTGCGAATTATTAATCGAGGAAACATGAATAATTCATTGAACGCCTTTCAGGTCTGGAAATAAATTAAATTAAGTGGGAACATGAAGAGTGGATAATCAATCAGGTTGTAAGATGATAACAACAGTTGGGCGCCATGGCCTCAGCGGCTTAGGCGTTGTCAGGTTAAGTGGCTGAGAGCTGCTTCAGCGCGGCGTGTTCTGACCGGAGGCCAAGGGAATTCCAACGCGCGACGAGGGAGCTGAGTCCGGCGAAGCTGACGGACGGTATCCGCTCTGGCACTGGTCTTGTGTGGCAGACGGCAGAAGGATTCGTGGATTCGAGACGCAGTTGGAGGATGAAGTTGAGTTACTCCGTTAATCGTCCGCAAGAACTAGTAACTTCTTATAGCGTATCTCAGTAGTTGATAGGCGGTTAAACAAACTGTTCTTTCCTCTCACTCGTTTTGAAACACGCGGTAGAAATGTCGCTGTCTGTCTGTCTATCCTGCAGTCACTCTCGTACTTTGTCTGCTACATTCTGCAAATATTCAAACCACATTTCTCACTTCTAAAACTTCTTGACGATGGTGAAGAGTCATTTGAATAAAAATTTCCTTGGATATTATCCATCGTCTAGTAAAATATAAAACGTAAAACGACGTTTCGGAGATGGGACTCTATCTCCGTCTTCAGGTTCCTACACAGTTGGGCCCACTAGATAGAGCTAATCCCTAATCGATAGAGTCCCATCTCCACTTTTATTCAAATCACATTTCTCACTGCTCATTCTCGGAGACCAATCTCCTCCCGGGTTCGCTTTGTCCGTGTGGGGAAAGCCGTGCGGGTCGGCTACCTCTTAGGAATACCACGACAGACAGACAGACAGACATGCGTCCTTGCGAATAAGCAACTAATTCTTCGGAAGAAAGTTGCCGTGTCAGATGCTGGTACCGAATGTGTGTTCGTGGGACGTCGTCTCTTTAGACGTCTCGGAGGCTGCGTTTGAACCCAAGGGAGGTGAAGTTTGACGGCAGCAGAGAAATTGCTTGACGTGAAACTTAAAAGCTCAGACTGGTTCCTCTTGATGTCTCGTGACATTGCATCAGAACGAAGGGCAGAATCTGACGAAGCTCAAGCAAGTGGCTTCGAGCAGGGACGGGACGTCGAAGGTTGTCCAGTCGCGTGCAGCGCAATTTGCCAAGACAGGAAAAATAAAAAAAAAGATGTCTCAGGGGATTTATTGACGTACGTAACGAATACGAGGAAGCAACAGTTATTTAATTCCGTGGACCCGGAGATTAGGACGTGGAATAAATCATAAAGAATAATAGATAAAACAAATATAACTTAAGCTGTTTTGATGATTTCACGTAAGATAACCAAAGTTTTCACGTAAAGGAGTGCAATGTTACGACTACATGCAGTGTATGAACAACTCAAGCAGGAGTAAAGTGGCGCCGAGGGTCCTCTGATGTTGGCAGAGATCTTGGGAAATTCATTAAAAGTACAAAATTTAGATAAATTGAATAATTTTGTAAATAAATTAAACTGGAATTAGAAATACTGGGCATGGGGCGTGTGTGGAGACATGGAGAAGTGGAAGGCAATGCGAAAGGGAGACGATCACCGGTGTTTTACAGCGAATTTAAAAGTGGCTTGGAAAAGGAAGGAGTTTGCACCCGGGAGGCTACAGGAGGTGTAGCCAGGAGCGCGTAATGAAGTAGGATGGAGTCACGTGCTGAGACGTGAGGAGACCGGAGGCTGGAGTGAACTGTCCGCGGACAAGAGCTTTGGTACAGAAATTGAAAACGGAAGGATACGTGGAAACAAAGGCAGGAGATTGGGTGACGCGAAATATAAAGAGAAATGGGAGAAGGAGTGAGAAAATAAGTAAAATGAGAAAGAGTGATAATCATTTTAATGACAAAATGTAAAAATGAATGTAAATGTATCCCGAAGCCGAAGACAGACCTGACATTTGTAAGCTGAAACAACGGAATTAACAAATTTCAGTGTCAATTTGCAAACCAAGGAATTTCGTATTTACCAAATCTACCACACACTTTCCATTGTAAACCTTCCTCTCACCCGACGCTATGTGTTATAGATTCCGAAAGCGTTTTTAAATAAATTATGAATAATATTATTTTATAATAATTTATAATTTAAAGATCGAAATGGAATCGGATCTTGGCTGTAGGCCATGGGTTCGGTGACAAACGCCACCCATTTCCTTTAATTGCGTTCCTGCTTAGGGACGCTCCACTCGCTTTACCCTTGAACCCATTTTTGGATGGACCCCACAGACTTCTGGGAAGTAGCGGTGATGAATAAAATGGCTGTTCGCCGGGAACCGAACTCGTAACCCCGACACTCCACTCACTGAGCTGTCTCTCGTCATGGCAATTGGGAATAGGACCGGAAAGGTGCAACGCGTGATGGAGTAGAAACAGGCGTTCTTTGCAAATTCTCAATCGTGCGTCGTCCTTCAAGAAACAGAAAAAAAAATTCTCTCCATCAAAAACAGCGCGCAAGCCGTGGAAAGTAAAAGCCCTTGTTAACATTCTCGTGGACGAAACACACGAGCGATCTTCATCCTCAGTGTTGTGTTCCCCACGATGTTCACAGACACTCGCCTGTTACGTGATTTCCTTACCTTTCTTCTCTGCTGCTTTAATAGTTTACGGGGAACTGATTGCAGACAGCAGACCGTGCGTTCGGAGGACCTCGCAGCGAAGAGTCGGCGATGGACACTGAAACGTCTCTTCTTCACCTGTCACCTGTATTAATGTCTCCTTTGAGCGATGCTGTAAATCAGTCGCTTACGTCACAACGCGCATCATCTGCGTTGGAGCACTGGATTCGAATGTATGGGGTTATCGGGTCGAAACCCGATCAAGTCTGTTTATTTTCTTTCATGAAAAGTCGGTTTGTGTCATTATATTATACAAATAATCTTTATTCTGCTGATCCGCACTTTCCAGAAAGACTTTTACCATCAGCTACTTCTGGGAGGGGACAGCTGCGAAAATCCCCGAGAAAATCACGTCTGTGGCATTTGTTTCAGGAGGCCAAATGTGTAACGAGCATGAGATGGGCGCACAAGACGTCAATGACTTCTTCTTTCAGAAGATAACTTTTACTTGCTATTGTTTGAACGCGGCCCGAGTCCGGACCGGACGCGAACTCGGGCGTTGTCTGTGCTAACGAGACGGAGACCCACGAATGGAGATCTCCACTGTCGAGGCAAAACCGCGAATTTAATTCCTGTTGACAGCGGAATCTACTTTTTGGCAAATGGAACACGTGTCAGGAATGTCTTGCGCGACATTTTGCCTGCTCCCTTACACGCGACCGTGCACAGCGAAACACAGAAACAGCAGAGCGTCAGGCCCAGGCATCGGTTAACAAAAATCACACCGAATCTTTAGCAACTGGCGGCCATCTCGCAGCATTGCAAAAAAGTAAAATATATTTGTATGAGACAACTTCATTGCATAACAGCTTAATCGATCGCAGGTTATACGAGGTGCGATCGAAAGGTTTCCAGACTGCGCGTATAAAAACCCGTACACTTATCTCAGGTATTAAATTCATCCATCACCCTCGAAGTAGTTCCCCTGGGAGTGAACACAACGATCCCAGCGTCGCTGCCAAGCCTGGAAGCATCCCTGGAAATCTTTCTTTGTCAGCCTGTCAAGCACCATCTGCGATTCTGCCTGAATCTCTTCTATCGTCTCACATCTCCTTCCCTTTAGCTGAATTTTCATCTTTGGGAAGAGGAAGAAGTCACACGGAGCTTAGAAAGGAAGTTGGGGTCGGTTCTTGCAAGATCTTTGAGCTCCTGACAAACGAGAAGTCGATTCTGCTTCTGGTCCTCAGACAGGAGCCTTGGTTTCGCATGTGGAGTTCTTCCTTTAGAATCAGCTGACAGGTCCCAACAATGTCGCACAAGTCGTTGATGGTACGACGTCGATCTTCGTGAATGGCCTGCCGAATCTTCGTACCATTTTCGGGCGTTGTGCTCGAAGATGGTCGTCCAGAACTCTCGTCATCATCGACAGAGGTTCGGTCATTTTTAAAACGTGAATGCCACACAAACGTTTGTGCACGACTCATTGCGGACTCCCCAAATGCTTGCTTTAGCATTTCATAGGTTTCCGTAGCCGTTTTGGCGAGTCTTTGGCAAAATTTGATGCACACGCCATTCCGAAATCGCAGGAGGGTCGGTGTAATGCACTACCAAAACGCCCGTAACTAAGAAAGAAATGCTAATTCGATGATGCCGGCTGGCACACTGATTCACTATGAATGTAGGCCGCACCCCCTAGCGGCAGAAGCTCGTACTACATCCGGTTCGCCCTCTATTGACACAGTCTTGAAACTTTCCGATCGCACCTCGTAATTGCGCATGGCGTTTAATTTATTGCGTGGTTTCAACTCCTTTCTGCTTTGTCGGTGGGATTCAAGATTATGCCCTAGCTTTACGCTCACATCTCCTTTCACTTGTAGACACACTTAATTTCAGCCAATCCTTTCACTGGGCATTTTGAAGGCAAACAGCTGTTCGAGAGTTTGCGGTAAGAGGAGGCCATTAAATTTGACTCCAGCCTTTGATTCTTCCTTGCAAGGCACAGTCCTTCATGACGTCACTTCGGGTGCACTGAAATGCAGACGTTAGGCTAATGGTGGGGTGATTTTTTTTTGTGGGTGGATTCTGGGTACATTTCGGCCGACACTGTAAGTGCCGTTGTTGGATCAAGAAGGATGAGATGTGCTCGGCAGGAATCACTAACACTTTTCTCGGAGTCTCGTCTCGGGTTCGATTCCCGGCGGTGCCCGAATTTATAACTTGTGTTGGGCAAGGCCGTGGTCTAGGCAACACGGAGTTTTCCTCCGGGGGCTTCCCCGGTTTCTCCGTGGCATCCCAACAATTACTCCATTCACACACAGAAGAAGGCAATGGCAAACCACTTCTGGGTCATCTGCCAAGAACGTATATGAACAGGTCCCAGTCCGAGAAAAGGATGGAAGGATCCTGTTCATATGGACCTGTCGTCAGACAGAACACTAATAATAATAAAATAACAGATCGGAAAACCCAAGTTTCAGGTGGTGGGATTCTGAGACCAGGGTGATAGTAGAATTGACATGAGGTCGTACGTATTTTCTATCACCTTCCAAACGACACGTACGTTCATATAACCCGTGACTACGAAGATGGCTGCCTTCTGGGTTGTAGCGTCTTTTAGAGTAGTCTGGAGGAAGTTTGTCAACGTTCCAGAGGGGCTTGCTGCCTGCAGCATCAGGGCTAGAACCCAGGAGACCGCCATCTTCGTTCGTAGTCACCGCCGTAATCCAACCAGTGTTCCACTTTACCGCAAGAAGATCGTCTGCAAGTTCCACTCTCTCCAGCGTTCCTTCAAAATCATTTACACCTGATGACGATTCTACTTCGTTATTGTTACTGAGCTGAATTTTAAATGCGAAATATTTTGGAGAACGTAAATTACGCTCACATTCGCAAGCGAATATTTTGTCAGTTAAAATCTATTTTTCTTTAGACTGATTAGAACAGTCGAATATTCTTAGCTTGATGTTATCAGAGGTCTCACGGTCTTGCGGAAATTTCTTTCCCTTTTCCATTGTTTCTGGTGCTAGAATTTCCGTCGAAAACGTGGAGGATTCAGTGCTCATTCGGTAGGAAATGCGGAATTTTATCGGATCTTGGGGAATTCCCCGGTTAAATATCAAATTCTGACGCAGAATTGTTGCACTACGCACGAGTGTGCCCTCTTTACAAAACTGCCATGGCGTTTCGGTAAAATGCTGCCCACGAGTCGGTAAGGAAGATGTTCGAAGACTCTTGCCCTAAATCCTTCTACCGTAGCTTCTTGTCTGAATGGCCCGTCTCCCCCCTGGTAGCCCACGAAAGGAAGTGAGGCCGGTCGCCGGGCAGGGCATCGGCCATCCAGCGCGAAAACTTCGGTCTTCGTGTTGGTTCATGAGCACCGAATCGACCGCTACTCAATGCTTTCAAATCCAATGCTTCATATTCAGGTCACCCGGGGCCCGATCGACCGTCGTCACCAGCTGAGACAGCTCAGTTGGTACACTGACTTTTGGACGACCGCGGTTCGATTGCTGGCAAGTACTGGGCTCATTTCGTCGCTGAGCCCGAATTGTCTGGGGGCAAAGGCACGACGATGACCTCCCTTCATCCACAGCGCAGGGTGGAACTTCACCTCCACTTCCCCATACGTCACTCATGGTTTGGTGGTTTGGCACAGGGAAACGTGCAATCAAATGCATTTTACTGTCGACGCTTTGTTACAATGTTTGACGTGATGTTTCTTTGACGTGGTATTGTTTCTTCGAACGTATTTGTTTTTCTTCGACGTCATCTGGTCCTCCGTAGCTCATAAATAGTGGAACAAGAGAACGTAAAACCTATGTTCCGGTTGTTGTGATAGAAGAGTCTTCAATAAATACATCCCGTAGAATCTGCTTTCATGATTTCTCTTTTGTTGTTTTAAACCATTTACGAGAGAAATCAAATAAATTTCAGAGTTACCAAGTAACGGAAAACACGTGCTGCTAAGAAAAGGCTGTGACGTCGTTAAACAGCAAAAGAGATCGCAGCGAACTGTCTTGCGCTGGGGTCGGAAAAAATTGCGAGTGGACGAGCACTGACGAATGGAGCCTAACACTTCTTGAACATCTGATAGTCTCTAAGCTGTTCAAGGCGTTCGCTGATTGTGTCGAGCCCGAATTTTTATTGTTGTCCTGTTCCTGATCGCGCCTCCAAATACGCCTTTGTCCTGGTCTCCGGACGCCCTTGCATCGCACCCGTCCAACTCGAATTTTGATATTGTCTTCCAAGTGGTTCGTTCGCTCGTTCCAGGTTTCCCGACTGAACATTTGTATGCATCTCTTGCCTCTCTTTTGAATTTCATATGCCCCCCCCGCCCACCTCATTCTCCGAGAGTTGACCATCCAAATATTTCTTAAAGAGTGCAAATTACGAAGCTCCTCATTGTTTAATTTTATCCAGCCTCCTGCTATTTCCGCATTCACAGATTCGAATATTCATCTCAAAGCCCTTCATCGTGCGAGAGGCCGAGATTCACACTCATATGAATCACATAAAATTATGATCATCTTCCGACGGAAATCGCGAGCAGTGACGTCAGCACGCTGCAATCGATACCCGGGTTTAGTACGCGATCGATTGTCAGCTTTGAGAATTAAGTCGAGTGACGACTGAGCCAGATCTCAGTTAACGCGACCATCGATCGAGTCGCAAACAACAGCCAGCGAAGTGTCGAGTGTGCGAAGAACTGGGAATTGTTTGGAGACCAGCGAACCGGAAACGTTCTCCACCTCTTTCCGCTGTGCTCAGTTACAAATTGTGTGTACACCGAAGAACGCAGAGTTTAAATTTGACCTTTTGTTGATTGTCCTGGTCGTAATATAACACAGCGGCAGGCAAACGGTTGGCGAGACCCTCTCGGAAGCTCACCGCATCGCGGTCACTGGCATCAGCAGTCCGCGGCACATGCCACCATAAATTATTCACGGACATGAAGTCAAAGACATGTCATGAGCAGACAGACGTAAACACTGCAAATGCATCCACGAATTTCGCCTCGACTTTTCGTACTTGGAGATTTCAAATTGATGCGCGGTGATGCTTTGTGTTAGAACATGAAATTGCAAAGGGTTGCCCAGTTGCCGCTCGAACTGAAGTCTAAAGCGTTGTCAGTACACCAACTTGTTGTCTTAAAATGTACTCCAAAGTGAAGCTGCTAGTTGCCAATAGTTGGAGCCAGTCGTAAGACTTAGGTTTTGCGAATAGCTTGCCCAGGGGTCAATAAACTCCAGGTGTAGAAGTCGCGTATCCTGCAAAAGAATGAAGAATTGGACATAAAAATGCATCACAGCGGACTCACCGGCGTTTTGCACGTCGCGTATCAACTGCAGTTAATACACGAGCTGCCATTTTGTGTATAGACGTGCGAGTTTCGGCCGTCCCTCACGACGCCATCTTCAGTGTCCGGCTGAATCACAAGTTTGGGTGATTGTACCGTGTCAGGATTTAATAAAACCAGAAAGACTTATCACTTTAACTCCGCTTCTCACTTCATATTTCAAAATGCAGTTATGGAGCATGAGTGGGGGTGGGGTGGGGGGTGGAGGCTGGTTCTTTCACACCGTTAAGTTGGCTACCAGTGCTACCAACAGACATGTCCCTCCGCTTTTCTTATTTATCAGTAGCTTATCGGACAGAGCATTAAAATCTGTAGCATTCTTCTGACTTAATGAGGTTGCGATCTCGAGGCTTCTTAATCACGGAATCTTCCTTGCGTGTCCATATTTATGACTTTTTGTGTGAGGGTCCCGGATTATCAGTTGTGGACCCGACTTCATATTCACGTCCTGAAATATTTTCAGCTCATGATGACTTGTGACTACGTTCATCGTCTCCTACGTGCTCTTTATAACACGACGTATCTGCACGTCGGTCTGTAAGCGATTACCTCTTACTGTATGTGTCTCCGTTTCGACTTGCACTAAATCTGTTTTAATGGCGGCGTTAACCCCGCGTACTGGTTTAATGTCTTCGCCGAAATACGAAAATGTTTTCAGGTTCTTTATCTGTGGGTTCTTTCAATTGCCGCAATAAACAGTGGATAAAGTACCATAAGTATGTTAATGAGACACAATAAATGTAGAAAGAGATGCATTAATGATGATGAACACCTACCACGCAAAACGGCGCAACGACCTGAAGACAGCCTTGTTCACCTGTGACCTGCAGCTCTAATAACCAAACCGCGTTATTTACGTCTCTAGTTTCCACACACACACCAGCCGCCACTGACAATCGCCTCCTTCCTGACCGTCTTTCCGACTAACGTCCAGACCTCATGGACAAACCTCGGCTTCTTGGAGAAATGATATTGCCTCATGAAAACCTGTACGCCGAACACTTCCTGGGCTGAATCGCTAGCAAGAATATTTTGCACCGTATTCGAAATATTGATTGTATTCGATTACAGTGATTCTAACACACGAACAACAAATCCTTTAGAAATACGCAATACGAGGTGCGATCGGAAAGTTTAAAGACTGTGCGTATAAAAACCCGTACACTTATCTCAGATATTAAATTCATCCATCACCCTCGAAGTAGTTCCCCTGGGAGTGAACACAACGATCCCAGCGCCACTG
>NW_019060743.1:252615-276226 GCF_000696155.1 Zootermopsis nevadensis | reverse complement strand
CTATTGACACAGTCTTGAAACTTTCCGATCGCACCTCGTAAGATCTTATTTAATTTCCTGACCTGAGTTACAAACATTTTCTGGGCTTAGTAAAATCTTGTCGGGCTGTCAGCCACGTCAGTTGGCTTCACGAAGAGACCGTTTCGCGAGCCATCTCGTCCCCGTCATCAGGGTCCTGATGCTAGCGTTTAAATGTTCAAAATCATGGATCGAATTGTACTGAATCGAATAGATTAGATAGGTTAAACCAGTTCAGATATTTGCATCTCCAGTAATAAAGGCGGTTAAAAGCTGATAATGAGCCGAATGTTTGAGCTGGCGTCGTCAGTTTGGTTTAGTCAGGCTGGGGTGGCTAGCCTGCGTTGATTTTGACGTAGACTGAATCAGGTTGGCTTGGGTTCGAGTCTGTTCTCGTCGATTTTAGTTTGTGGAAGCATGGTACTCGTGTATCGTCTTGTTTTGCGTGTGGATAATACGGAACTGAACCAAGTGCTCCGCCATTGAAGAACCGGCTTGTACGCGTTGTATTTTTGAAAGCGAATCTGCGGATAATAACAGTCCGTCGTTTCAGAACAAAACGATTCCAGCGCTCCGGTCACACGTTGCCAGTGGCCTAATTACAAGCGGCGGTGTGAAAATAAGCATGTCTGGTTGTACCGAAGTGTGAAGCTAATTTGTTTGGACGGACGCTGCAAGCCAGCACGGAACAACCACTTCGCTCACAGCGCTCCGCCCCGGACGTCACCGTCTGACAAGCGTAATTAACGGAGAAACAGCTGTTTGACCCCCACTTAGCATGGCTGGGATCTCAGCGATCTATGTTCAATTCCTCTTGGAACTTCTTCCTCCCCCTTTTGTGGGTATCTTCTCCTCGCACCTCCGGCATTCTCGTTCTGTCATTTATTACACGCCCTGCTTGAAACACTTCACTGCTTCCAGATCTTATGCCACAAATTCTCCGTCACTGTCCTTTCACCAAACTTCGCCTTCTGTTTGTTGTTGTTGTTGTTCTTGGTCCTGTTCTTATTTCGCATTGAAAATGGAGAATCGTAACGGAGTGTGGGCCTACGAAACTCAAAATCCAACTCCCGAGCCCCAGACTGATTGAGACAGCAATTACAATGATTTTAGAAATGTCATTTTTCTGTACGGATCTATCGCCAGATGATTGTCGCTTTCAAATCATGGCTTCACCCCTCTTCGGTTGTTCGGCTGTGGGGAGGGGGACGCCTACTCTGTTGGATCGGGCAAATTTACCTACGCTCACAGAGTAGTTGGTTCTGTGATCTCTCGAAACGTCATGAAGTGATAAGATTAATCAACTAACGATGGACGAAATACGATACAAGGAAATTATTGAACATCCAGTGAAGAAGATTTACTTTCGGCTGTTTAAACAGTCTAGTTACGAAGCCAGGCTGAACCGGTGTAATCCACTTCACATCTTCAAAAAAAAAAAAAAAATCTAATTCCATTTTATATTCTTTACTTGTTTTGTGATGGTATGATTTGTGGATTGGAAAGGATGTGAAAGGAGACAGTCATAGCTTCTCCACTTCACATCTTCAAAACGCTGGCCTTGTAATCCTGGGGTCTCGGGTTCGATTCCCGGTGGTGCCCAGATTTATAACTTGTGTCGGGCAAGGCCGTGGTCTAGGCAACACGGAGTTTTCCTCCGGGGGCTTCCCCGGTTTCTCCGTGGCATCCCAACAATTACTCCATTCACACACAGAAGAAGGCAATGGCAAACCACTTCTGGATCATCTGCCAAGAACGTATATGAACAGGTCCCAGTCCGAGAAAAGGATGGAAGGATCCTGTTCATATGGACCTGTCCTCAGACAGAACAATAAATAAAAATTACTATGCAGGCGTTTGCCTGGATAACTGGGGAACACCAAGAAAATCCAGAGTTAGAATAGCCCGTCTGTGTAGCACCATTGAAATCTTGGACATGTTTGGTGGACGACGCACATTCGTCCTGTTCACTCCTCCATTTATCAGCTGCTTTCCTCCAAAGAGGTTATTACCTCTTATTGGGAACTTGCTGGCCACCAAAAATAGTTTTAGTCGTTGAGTGTAGCCAACGAATTATTATGTCTTGGCCTGTCGCAAATAAGTCGTCTGTTCGTGTGGGAATGTGTAAGGATAATCCCACCGGACCTTCGTCAGCCCCAGTGGACGCCTCGTAGTCAGTGTCACAGTCTCGCGTCGTCTGTCGTCGAATCGCTCTCATTTACTGCTCAGGTGTCAACAAATCAGCCAGCCGTGGCGATTACGAAGCAAAACATATTTTTGTGTCTTAACGCCAAGAAGCTTTTGTGTTTGAGCAGTTTTTTATTTTTATCTGTTGGTTTTATCTTCTGTTTTGCGAGGTCCATCCTCTGTCGCTGACTCCTCCGTGTTATGGGTGGCGCCTTTCCTGGATTCGTTGAACCCTGCGGGACCGACGCCGTTTTGTACGTCTGTGGATCAGCATCAAACGAAGCGCTAAACGTCGATATCAATCAACTACACTCGTTGAAGCCGAATGTCGAGTTGTCAGTTCATCCCGTGCGATCAACCACAAAGTTTGGTCTTTCATGTTCTCATGTTGTTGCTGGAGCTAAAGCTGATGGTCTTTGTTCAACTTTGCCGTCAGGGAGTCCAAGTGTTCTGTGAACCAGCTGACTGTGAGGAAACTCCCGTCATCTTCCGAGAATGAAACATAACCTGACCTTCACTCCTTATCGCGCAGTGTCCGGGACTTGATAGACGCGAGGCACACTTCGTCTCGGGGACATTTTGGAAAATTCTAATTGGTGCCATCGTGTCCGTCCGCATTAAACGGAGTCCGGACTTCTTGGCCGATTTCGATGAAAGTCGTTGCGGCAGACTACATTTTGATGTTGGTCTTTCAAGTGTTTAATTATTCGTGTTTTTCCCCCCGTCTAATCACAAATATATATAAATAAAATTATACATAAGATATTAAAATATCATTTACATATTTGGTACAACTTTTTACTACATGTTTCGGTTACATTGAACCATCTTCAGGTGTAAAGTTAAAAGTTAAAAATTATAATCTTATAAACTAAAACTTAATTACTGTTGTTGTGTAACTTCTGATGATGTTTACTTCCAAATTCATTGGAGTGAGGGTATATTTTGAAGTGATAGTGGTTTAACATTGGCCTGTAACGTAAATAATTTAAATATTTTTAATTATTACTGAATTTGAAAGAACGAGTATAGAAGACAAAATGTAATAAGGTAAAAATAAATAAAAATGGAATGTAAAATGTAAAAATGAACATACCTAGGATGAGCGTTCAAGTGTTGCTTTTCTTAAAAGGACTTCGCATGTTTTCCCTGACGTGTTCGACAGATATTCTTGATGCCCGTTGTACAACAAATTCACTTTCAATGATTTTAATGGCCTGACCGATGTTCTGCGCGTTGCCCTTCGAGTCAGCCGTATTTTCAACCTTTTGATAAATCTTCATACTTATTATTGCGATTCACTGCTAATAATTTATTTAAGGAACCACGTACCATAATTCAACTTTTACGCATGTCTTCAAACCGTTTAATAATTTTGATTCAAACATCAGGAAATGCATTTCTGTTGCCGACTGCAATTTTCGATTAATTAAATTTGTGTTAACTGACATTTTAATATTCTTGTACGAACCTTCATGTGTAAGGGTGTCTTGTCCTTCGACACATTTATGTTTTTATGATATTATGTTGGCAGGCCTGTTATCGTGAGTATTTATTTTGTTTGCGACGAAAATAAGGCGGTTCGTAGGCAGAGAAAACCAGTTAACACGAAATCGGTTTAATAAATCTGGAAAACGCGCTTTCATCGGCAAATGCCGTTGTTACAAATCGGAAGTCACGTGAAGCGACTGTTTCGCGACTCTTGCAACCGAACGGTTTCCTTGGAACTCTGCATCTGCTGTCTTCTGATCTGCACCCTGTGCAGTCTGATACAAGTTTGCCAGCGTTTCAGACGTCCTTGCTGTCTCCATCATCAGGACGATGAGAAGGCCGCGCGCGTGTAATCGGTTTGAAATTTTGGAACCAGTCAAGGCCGAAACCTTGGCCGGACCAATCGGGAGTGGTGTCCCCCGGGCGAGCCAATAGGAGAGCGGAGAGGCGCTACAGCGATCATGACGGCACAGTCTGAATTAAGCCAAAGCGACGTGCAGACGCACAAAAACGCGCGGCCTAATCAGAAAACGTCTTGAACCCCACAACGATTTTAAAACAATTTCAGTCCGTTTCCTTTGGAAGTGTTTTATAAATACACAGAAAGTAATTGACGTAGCGCTAATGGGCACATGCGGTGTCACGTAAATAAGCAATGAATCACAATGTGCAGTGGAGTTCGATAAATAATGAACGTAATGAAATGTGCTTCAAATGTGACATTAAGCTTCTTATTCTCGCGATGCTATTAACGAGGCACGCCACTTGGACCCGGTTGCTCGGAGTTTGGAATGCGGCATTATCAGTAAAAAGAAATCAGTGCTGTCACTTCTCGACACTTTAATGTAAGGAGCACGACTGAACGAAAGCCCTTGGCAGAATCTCAGCATGCAAAGGATAAAAAGTTCGAAGCTTGGAAGTTTCTGAAGGGGAACACTGGAATGATAATGCAGCCAGACAGGCCGCGAGTAATTTGAATACCTAAACTGTAGGTTGTCCCGCGCCGTAACCGCGCGGTCTGAGGCATCATGCTTCGGACCGGCGATACGGAATGCGCGCTGGTTCGAGTCTCGGGGGATAAGAAATTTTCTCATGAGCTTTCGACCAGTTTATGGGACCGGTGCCAACCCAGCATCGTGAGGAAATTGGGGAGCTACAATGAGTAGCGTAATCCGGTCAGGAAAGCTAGCAATGGCTGGGGGTTGGTCGTGATGACCACACGTCACCCTATATCAGGTTGGATGATCGTTCACCTCTGATTAGGAATGTGAACGTGAGGCCAGCAGTCAAGTTAGTCGGCTTTGGCTCTCTGGAGCTGTTACGCCACGGATTTAATTTTAATTTTTTTTAAACTGTAGGCTGGCTGTACGAAGTGAGAAGCTGACTTCGCTGAGGAGAGTCCTTGAGAACCTGGAAATTGGACGAGGGACCTCAGATGAAAGGACGCATGAGCGGGACAGACGACCAGTTCCAGATCCTGTTCATCTGCCCGGAGTTGAGAAAAAACAAACTTCAGACGTTGTTTATCTTAGATCCGTTTTAATATTATATTTCACTCACGTAGCAAAATGGTGGATGCAGTTCTCAGTTCCCCCGTGTCTCAAATTGACACGTTCTGAGTGTGTGTTAGACCCTTCTTCATCTGTTTATATCCAGACGTATTTCACTGTTCCCTCATCTGCATATTATAGTTTTGGATCTGTAGTTCTAATTCGTGTTTCAACAGTGAAAAATACGAGAATGCAAGTGTACAGTCGCAAATCATGCCATCAGCCCAGAGGCGCGAGCTTCGAACTGCGTCAGGGGCAGGAGGAAGGAAACAGCATGCTGTCAGATGTGTTTCCCGCCCGCGTGAAGGGAAAAGTGTTCCTTCTGAACAGTTTTCGCCCTGAGGCCTGTCTCTGCTTGTGCGTACTTGGCGGGTGTGCAGTAGCGGGACTCTGGCCACTGCGCGCGCGCGGCGTGGATGAAGCCACTGTCATGATGCCCACCGTCCGACTGCAAGCAACTGTAGTCCTGTCGTCTGTCACTTCAAGTTCTTCCGGAATATATCCGTCCGTACCACCCCATTTGCCCAATCGACGAGTCAAAGAAAACCATTTTGAAGCAAGTCCAACGGAAATCACCTGCATTGTGTACTTGTTTCGGTCAGAATTGGTATTGCATTAGTAATGTCGACACAAACCACTTTTTTAGGTTAGGAGAAGGCATTTGACATGTTTGCGCGAATCAAGTATTTTGTCTTTACAACTTTACTCGCGAATAAAACCTTTATGACAAGACAAGGACGCACTGTTGAACGCCATCTGCGAGATTAACTATCAAAGTTTCACCGAGTTCCCCATAGATGATAGCACCCATTGATTTCCACTTCTTTGCATGAAGGCACAGTCCGTGGAGTGGTTTATCGAAGCGAAATTGGACTTTTCGGAAGAACGCGTCGCAAAACGCCACCATCAAAACCTGGTACAAACGGCTTTTAGGGAGACCGGAAGTGGTTTGCACAAGAGAGGTACAGGGCGTTCACGTGTGTCTGATAGAAATGTCGAGAGGACGCGCAGGGATCTTTGTCCGCAGACCACGAAAGTCGACAAGAGCTGCAGCACGAGCAAAGTTGTAAACATAATTAATAAACACCCTGTATAGTGGCATTGTTTGGAAAATTATTCCCACGACACTTAATAAGGTCAGCACAATGGTCATATTGCCTAAAGATACTGAAATGATTAATTAGTTGCTAAAAGTTTACAGACGAAACTCTGAATTACATAACACGAGTAATGAATATATTATGATGATGATTTCAAGCTCTATCTGCTGTTGGCTGTAGGAACTATGAGCTACGCCAAAATCTGTTCAAGGAGTCTGCGTGTTGTGATCCTGCCTGATGATGATTCTTTGGGTTGTGAGGCAGCAAAGGGAGGGAAAGAACGAAGGAATCATTACGCAGATAAGACGTGAGCGTCGGAGAAATGAAACGGTTGCAGATAAATTTTAGGCGGAGCCAAGACGCGGTCGACGCTCGCGCACTGTAGCGACCGATGGAGGAAATGTCTTCAGATGTTCTAGCTGCAAGATAGTTTACTTACTCTTGGCGGGGGATAGTATCAGGATAGGAGCAAATAGCTGAATTCATTTTCTGCAAATAGTGGCCGGGAAATATTTATACAGCGGCCCCTTGAAAGTCGTGACGTAGAATGCTGAATACCACTCAAAGAGGATCCGAACGCAAGAAGACACCGGCTTGAAATACTTTGTTTGTACATCTGCAGTTATTTTCCGACGGATGTCCTCGTCAGAAGAAGAACAATGTCTCGAAAAAATCCAACATTAACTAATTTTCGAAATTCAACGAAATAAATTATTTTCCTGTAAGATTACTCAAATTTCTTCATAATTTGCAGAGAATAAGTCCGCAAAAGATTTAACCATAAAACTGACGATTGAGGCAGTAAAGAGTAATTGAACTCAAGCCTATCAGTTACACATCTTGAAAGTTAAGTTCGCTTTGTTTGGAACAAATCTGAAAGTCGTTTAGCACAGAAGCATCGTGAGTGTGAATATTTAATTATTTTCATCGAGTGATGTTTAACAGCAGCTCGTATTGAAAATTACGTAAAATTTATCCACACATAACACTTTTTTACGCACAAAATTATAGAATCATAAGTCAAATAAATGTATTCCTTTTAATTTCCCAGAAATATACCTTTCATGACTTGTGACATTTAACAAAAACAATAATTTTACCTGTTGTTTTGTATGGGTGCGAAACATGGTCTCTCACTCTCAGGGAGAAACATAGATTGCAGGTGTTTGAGAATAGGGTGTTGAGGAGGATATTTGGGCCTAGGAGAGAAGACGATAGGGTATAGAGAAATCTACATAATTATGAGCTTAAACATTTGTATTCCTCCCCCAGCATTGTCGGGGCGATTAAGTCGAGAAGAATGAGATGGGCGGGGCATGTAGAATGCATGGATGGGACAAGATGTATGCACCGGGTATCGGTTGAGAAACCTGAGGGGAAGAGACCGCTGGGGAGACCTAGACGTAGATGGGAGGATAATGTCAGGCGGGATCTATGGGAGATGGGAGTCGAAGGAAACTGGATTTTGTTGGCCCATGACAGGGTCCGGTGGAGGGCTTTGGTTAATCCGGTGATGAACCTTCGGGTTCCCTAAGCCATCTAGTTGGTTGGGTCCACTATTTGGGAAGCCTGAGGGGAAGAGACCGCTGGGGAGACCTAGACGTAGATGGGAGGATAATCTCAGGCGGGATCTATGGGAGATAGGAGTTGAAGGAGACTGGATTTTGTTGGCCCAGGACAGGGTCCGGTGGAGGGCTTTGGTTAATTCGGTGATGAACCTCCGGGTTCGGTAAGCCATCTGGTTGGTTGGGTCCACTATTTGGGAAGCCTGAGGGGAAGAGATCGCTGGGGAGACCTAGACGTAGATGGGAGGATAATGTCAGGCGGGATCTATGGGAGATGGGAGTTGAAGGAGACTGGATTTTGTTGGCCCAGGACAGGGTCCGGTGGAGGGCTTTGGTTAATTCGGTGATGAACCTCCGGGTTCGGTAAGCCATCTGGTTGGTTGGGTCCACTATTTGGGAAGCCTGAGGGGAAGAGATCGCTGGGGAGACCTAGACGTAGATGGGAGGATAATGTCAGGCGGGATCTATGGGAGATGGGAGTTGAAGGAGACTGGATTTTGTTGGCCCAGGACAGGGTCCGGTGGAGGGCTTTGGTTAATTCGGTGATGAACCTTCAGGTTCCCTAAGGCAGCTACTTTGTTAGTTCGTGACCTTTGGCAACGAAAAAGTAATTCATTTGCTTTTGTCAGACTGAAGGTGTGGGTGTGTGTGGTTTATTAACGCTCGAACATACTAAGTGCAGATCTGTCATGCGCTGAGCTAAATAAAGGCAATCACGCCAACGATTCTGTGACACCAACAGTTTGGAATGCAGCAGTTGCTAGTTGCTGTGCTGTCGGGCGGCAAGGTGTGGGGGTACTCGTTTATGCGCTGTATGGCAATGAACGGACATTTGCATAAATGGCTGAGGCCCTGTCTGAGCCGCGTAGGGGCGGCGTCTTCACTCGTACTGCTGGAACATTCCGCAAAATACTCTGCGAATTGCTAACATGAAGGACGAAAATAAACAAAATCGATATGAATTAAATATACCTGTTTCAAGTTTCCTGAAAACAACGAGATTGAGTGTCTTTGAAGAAATGTACGTGGACTTCGGATGGAGAAGTGACAAAGGAAGATAGAAAATGCATCGTGTGGAAGGAATCCATAATTGTGCTGACGAACATTCGTTTAGGTGGCGTAAAAATTGTAAATTCCTTTTATAGCAGTCGGGGCGAATCTGTGCGTTGTTGGTCCATCAGAAGTAAGTGGCAAGAGGATCGAAGGATACGCGCACGTAAGTCACATGTCTCATGTCTGGACTAAAGGTACAATTTGGCTGCACGCGACAGAGACAAGCGACCGAGGCAGGCGACAGAGACGGGAGACGGACACATCGCAGATTGTCGCCACACACTTTGGAGGTGACGACCGAGACATGCGGCAAAGTGTTTGTTTTCTTTGTTTTGTTGAGACATACGTGCACATATTCTGTGAAAAATGAGTACAAAAATGCTTCTAAAAAGGTTACTCGAAGAAGATGATGTGTTGCTGTGTTATTTGTTGCGAAAGAAACAAAGAAAACCTACGAGTTCAATATTCAAAACCAGACGTGAAGAAGGATCTTTCTGTCTGTTAATAAAGAATCATTTATCATTTTCTGCTACTAATTCTACCAATTGCTCATCAGTAAATTTAATTTCTGCCATTATTTTACTCAACAACACACGTGCTGCCTGAGCCCGTCGCGAGACACTACTGGTCCGAGAGCGGTCTCCTGTGCTTTGTCTCTGTCGCCTGTCTCTGTCTCGCGCTCGTAATTGTACTTCATACGATTGTACAGAGAGCAGACAGGAAGCGACCAGTCTCGGTCTCGTAACTCTGTCGCCTGCCTCGGTCGCTTGTCTCTGTCGCGTGCAGCCAAATTGTACCTTAAGGCGGATCGCAGTCGGCCCACAACGCCGTTTGAACTTGGCAACGCCTGAGCAGTTTCACACCTGTGCGAGGTTTCTGTTCTGCGTTGCAAGACACGACGAGGCAAATACTAAACCTCCTTTGCCGTAGTGACGAGGAACGTCTCAAGCCGTGAGTGCCGGGAGGGAAGCACGAGCGAATCTGTTCGAAGTCTGGGAAACCACTCCACTGACTCCAGGCGTGTACTTTTGTGAAAAGAAACGAATAAAAGTTTTTGTCGACGTGTTAAATGCTTGAATGTTGTTCTTTCAATCCGTGCGTAAGCAGCGCGTCTTTAAGACGTAGAATTTATTTCCCAAGCAGCTCGTAATCCATACGAAATACGGCCGAAAAGGGTATGAAATATATAGTGAAGGAATTTTATTGACAGAACAGAATTGATGGACCAAAAGAAATCCTCAGTTAAGTTATGTCTCGTGTGCATCAAATTTTGCCAAAGACTCGCCAAAACGGCTACGGAAACCTATGAAATGCTAAAGCAAGCATTTGGGGAGTCCTCAATGGGTCGTGCACAAACTTTTGTGTGGCATTCACGTTTTAAAAATGGCCGAACCTCTGTCGATGATGATGAGCGTTCTGGACGACCATCTTCGAGCACAACGCCCGAAACTGTTACGAAGATCGACGTCGTACCATCAACGACTTGTGCGACATTTTTGGGATAGGCTATGGGACCTGTCAGCTGATTCTAAAGGAAGAACTCCACATGCGACGCATCCTGTCAGAGGACTAGAAGCAGAATCGACTTCTCGTTTGTCAGGAGCTTAAAGATCTTGCAAGAACCGACCCCACCTTCCTTTCTAAGCTCCGTGTGACTTCTTCCTCTTCCCAAAGATGAAAATTCAGCTAAAGGGAAGGAGATTTGAGACGATAGAAGAGATTCAGGCAGAATCGTAGATGGTGCTTGACAGGCTGACAAAGAAAGATTTCCAGGGATGCTTCCAGGCTTGGCAGCGGCGCTGGGATCGGTGTGTTCACTCCCAGGGGAACTACATCGAGGGTGATGGATGAATTTAATACCTGAGATAAGTGTACGGGTTTTTATAGGCGCAGTCTTGAAACTTTCCGATCGCACCTCGTATAGGCGACTAATTATGTTTTTATTCGTAACAAACTGCAGCCTTTCACAGAGTGATGTTGAAGCAGCGGAGTCTGTTTAAGTCGATTGAATCCTCTCGGAAATCCTGGGATTGTTACAGATGTCTTGTTTCGAAAATTAGATTCGGGTGTATTCGGGATGTTCAAGCAAGGGCGACTCGTCCATCCTCTCGGCATTTATCATGTTTGGATAATGGTGTTGTATGTGTACTTTGAGTTTGTTGCTTCATGAATTTTAATTTAATTTGTGGTGTATGAAGCTGTCAATTCATCTGGTGTGGGTACACTGTATGAAATATATGTAACGAAGAGATATGTGCTTTTATGGATGACTGTAGTTTCTGTTAAAAAAAATTTATTACCAACATTCCCAGACCTTTTTTTTACAAAGTTTATTTTGTGGAATTTGATGTATATATTTTGTCAGGTCTCTGCTGTGAGTAAAGCTGTCCAAATTTGTTTTAAGACGTATTGTATGTACAGACAATACGAGAAAAGATTGATTGTACTTTCCAGATTTATTTACATAATACTACAGAATTTCTGTGGGCTTCTGGTATTATTTTTATTTGTTTGTGAATTTTTTAAGGTTCATTTGATTTCGCCTTAGTGATAATACAGTAGGCGACTCATGATTATAATTAATTCACTTAGGAACAGTAATTGCGATTAAGTTGAATTTTCCCCACCCGTTAGAGACAGGGTACGTCAGAGAACGGATGACACGGAGAGCAAGTCTGACCGAGACCGAGTCCGGTAGACACCGGGTCTGGCAGGGAACGGGTGGGGAGAAATTTGAAAAAATAAAAAAAAAATCCTGGAAATTGTCTAAAAAGCGCACAAAACCAAAAATTTTCGAATTCTTTCAAAAATTTCTTGTAGTTGAAGTTTTTCGATTTTTTAGTTTTGTGTGCTTTTTGTACAATTTCCAGTATTTTTTGACTTTTATAAAATTTTTATTTTTTTTTCAAAATTTTCCCCACCCGTTCCCTGCCACACCCAGTGCCTGCCGGACCCGGTCGCTACCGGACTCGGTCACTGACGGGAAGTGTTTGCAGGGGACTGGTCCGGTAGAGACCGAGTCCGGGAGAGACCGGGTGAGGCAGAGTCCGATTCCAGCACAGACTGGGTGTGTCAGTGACCGGTTCTGGTAAGGATCGTATTGTGAAAATTTGATAAAAAGATTGAAAATTTTCAAAAAATGAAAAAAAATACTGGAAATTTTCTAAGGCGCACAAAACCAAAAATTCTCGAAAATTTTCAATTTTTTTTTTGAAGTTGAAAATTTTCAATTTTTTTAGTTTTGTGCAATTTTTGGGGAATTTGAAGCATTTTTCAATTTTTGAAAATTTTGAATTTTTTTTCTTCAAAATTCTCCTTACCCGTGCCAGACCCGCTGCAGTTCGTCTCGCTAGCCGTGCAGTACAGGGAATACTCTGGCGCTGGAAATCTGTGTCCGCTGCATCTCTTGACAATGGCAGAAACGTTAGCTTAAATTGTAATCATTGAAGTGAAAAGCGAGCATTTTCTTCGGGATATGGAACACACTTGTGGACAGTGAATGGAGCAAGATCGCAAAAAATGTATGAAAAACAAGTTCGCACATTTTTCAAATTTTATTTTTTTGTACAAACTGATTGCATTAGAAATAATAAAATATTGCAGTTTCCACTGTTCAGTGACGAAGCCGAATTACTCTCCGACAGGAGATCACGTTTGCCTGACTACGCTATCGTAGATACTGATGTTGTTGAACGCCGCTTTGTCGCCACTTACGCTCTCCCACGCAGGACAAAACAAAAGATTCTCTCGCTAAGCATGACCGCCCTCCCGCCGCTCGTTTGTAATCGTTTACGTAAGACATTGCCAAAGACCCTGCGCGCACGAGAGGTTTGGGCCGCATTGATGGAACGAACTGTTTTAGTAGGAAGCGAGCGCATGTGCGGAAGTTTCACCGCTACGGTTTTCCTGCAACATTCTTCATTTTCGTTAGATAAAAACCACAGCTGAAAAAATATTTTCTTTGTAGTTCAACCATGGAGAGAATCCATGATATGTAACAGCAGCGTTCGTATTCTGTGACTGTCACGGATTATAAATGCATGAAGAGCAAACTTTGTTCATCTATGATAGCGTTCTTGTTATGTCTAACCGGATGTGCTAGAGAGCGTGTCGGGCAAAGAATGTATTCCATAGACAAACTGTGTACGTTGCTGTAGACCCCTTTCCGGTAAAGTTGTTTTTGTGTATGAGGTAAAGAACAAGTATGTAATGGTATTTAATGTATCGTGAAAGTGTATGTGTTACTGTTTAGTGTTTATTTTGCATGTTCCATTGCTGAGTTCGTGTAGTTTAATTATTGTCAGGCTGAGTTTCAGAATATAAGAAAGTGCAAATTATGGAAGCGTACCTCTATTTGTACACGTGTTTTGTCGTAGTAGTTGTTACAGAAGAACATTTAATGACCTGATTGCCGTATTTGTGTTGTAGGCTAAACAGTACTCATGGCGGAAGTGGAGGTATTTGAGGAAGAGGTTTTACCAGCTGAATCTGAGGCTATGTTGGCTGTAGCACAGCCTGCAGAGTTACCAGAAATTAAGTTGTTTGGCCGTTGGAGCTGTGATGATGTTCAGGTGTCAGATATGTCCCTTCAGGTTGGTTTGTTCTCTTTTGAATTTTATGCCATGCACAGATATAAGAAATTAAACTTAGGGAATGCTTGCTACCGTTCATTTCAGAATATGGTCTTTGCATGTCGGATTGAAATAAGTGAAGATAAAAATATCCAAACAGTAGTACCTGCTGTTTTCTGTTCTGATCTCGGATATGGAAGGGAGATTGAGCATGTTTGAGAGCAGGATGCTGAGGAGAATATTTGGACATGTTGAAATGGGTTTTACATATAATGGATGAAAGGCTGTGGAATTGATTGATCTAGCTGAGAATAGGGATTAGTGGCAAATGCTTGTAAACAATGTCATGAGCCATTGGAGTCCATAAAAGGTTGGAAATTTTACTGGCTAAGTGACTGAACTTTTGGAGGACTCTTCTGCATTGAATCACAAATGCCATGTTTGGCTTTGTTATGTTTCTAGGTAAACTGAAGTAATTTCATCATGAGAGAGAGTGTGTTCATATTTTTCAGTCAGCCAAGGCCATTTAATGTTTAATCATTATTGCAACCATGCCTAACCAGCCATTATTTTACATTGTCATGAACGAATAGAAATTGATGTATATTGCAGTAGTAATGATTGACGGGAAGAAGTGAGTATGAAATGCATTTTTTATTTTGTGTTTTAATGTTACAGTTGTTACAATAGAAGCAGTAACATTGTTTCTAAAACATAGAATTAACAGTGTCTTACAGGTTTCTTCTGTCAGCTGCTGCTGACACCTGATGTGCTATTGTGTTGTTGCTAGAGAGCAGAGTGCTGATTATGTATATGTTTGTTACTGGTATTGGATTTTTGCAGGACTACATTGCAGTCAAGGAAAAAAATGCTAAGTACCTGCCACATTCTGCAGGCCGATACGCAGCCAAACGGTTCCGTAAGGCACAGTGTCCCATTGTTGAACGACTCACAAATTCATTGATGATGCATGGTCGCAACAACGGAAAGAAACTTATGGCTGTCCGTATTGTGAAACATGCTTTTGAAATCATTCACTTACTGACAGGGGAGGTGAGTGAGTATATTTGTCACTGTTAACATAATATTATCTTATTCCATGAGATGAGAAGTTCGTCTGTTGGATTTTGTGAAGGTCAGATGGTAGTGGCTTTAACATATCAAAGAAGACTATATTTTGTGTTTAATTCATTGTTGTTAATAATGATTTTACAGAAATTTCAAGAGAAAATCTCATTCAAGAAGTTAGAAATAACTGTATGTGATTTCTAATGCAATAGTATTACAATTAAATTATTTCAGCGTAGGTACAATGCCGGTATGGGATTTTAGGTTCTTGGTAGTGAAAATGTCATTGTTGGTCCTCTGGGTAGTAATGAATCATCGACTTGTCAGTAGATACCAGTGTATGTTTCACAGGAACATACTGTTTTCATATTTAGAGCTGTCATTTTAACTGTGAAGATGGGGGCAGCATTTTCCTCTTAAATCTTAATATCTACCTACACAACGTTACTATTCAGAAGAACAACACTTACGAGTGCCGTGTGTGATCCAAATCTTGGTCATTGCCCTCTTTAATCGACACCTCTTTCTGTTGCTTTCAGGTAAGTGTTAATAAATTATCCTGAAGTGTGTCTCAATTGCCGCCTCTCATGTCCTTTAAAATTCACTGCATCTCAGGACCCTGTCATCTCACTTGATACTGAACAAGAACAGTAGATACAGTTTTATAATTTTTGAAGTTTACAGTTTTATGTTGCCCATGTAACATTCAGTGGCATGTGATTGTATCACATTTTTATCGATGAGATCTTTCGGTGATATCGGCAGGTACAGAGATGGAGCTGAAGGATCGACAAACTCAGACATTTGGTGCCTTTTGCTGTTTTTCAGAATCCATTGCAAGTTTTGGTGACTGCTATTATCAACTCTGGTCCTAGAGAAGACTCGACCCGTATTGGTCGTGCGGGTACTGTCAGGAGACAAGCTGTGGATGTGTCACCACTAAGGCGCGTTAATCAGGTCAGCGTCATGCCATCAGACGTCATTCTTACCGAGATAAGAACCAGGAATATGTTTATGTCTTTAAAAATATCAGTATGGTTTGCCACATGTAGATTTTGGGTTGTGGTTTGTTTTCTTATGTTCCGCTTTCCACGGATTAATTCGTTCGTTCATTCAGAGCTATAAAAATGACTTGTGATGTAAGTACAAACCTTGGTCTCATGCAAGTGAAAATTATGAATGAAAGATATTTGGAGACACGTTTGTAATGGGGAAATGTTTTGTACCTAATAGGGTTGAACTTTGAATTGGGGGCTAATAAATAAATGATTTATAATCCTAACTTAAGATTCTTGGAGTTTGTCTTCTATACTCGTTCTTTCAAGTTCAGTAATATTTAAAAATATTTTTAAATTATTTACGTTGCAGGGCAATGTTAAACCACTATCACTTCAAAATATACCCTCACTCCAATGAATTTGGATGTAAACATCATCAGAAGTTACACAACAACAGTAATTAAGTTTTAGTTTATAAGATTATAATTTTTAACTTTTAACTTTACACCTGAAGATGGTTCAATGTAACCGAAACATGTAGTAAAAAGATGTACCAAATATGTAAATGATATTTTAATATCTTATGTATAATTTTATTTATATACAATTGTGATTAGACGGAAAAAAACACGAATAATTAAATTTTAATTCACAATATGACGCAATTATATCAACTTATTCTTGGAGTAATTAATTGGAAATTATATGAATGGGCTTACTATAGAGAATAGACATGTGAATTGAATACATTGGTGTGTAAGATAAATCAGTACTTGGTGGATGACGTAAGTGTTATAAAGATGGCTTCTGAGGATATCAACAGCATTCGCCTAACGCAGGTTAATGCGACGGGATAGTCTTTCTGTGTCAGTGTGGAGTTGAGAGTTTGTTAGCCCCGAAGAGACAGAAGAGAGGAGAAACAACTCAGAAGACTTGGGTTTACATGGAAGGATGATATTAAAGTAGGTATTTGGGAAATAGGGTGTGGATAGGATTGATACGGATTGCTGAATGACTCCGATGAAGAGGGTGTTTAACCTTTGGGCTCCATAAAATGTGGGGAGTTTCTCGGTCACACAAGTGACTGTCAGTTCCTCAAGAGTTGTTGTGTTCCGTGTACTTTAATTAGTTTTTAGGTAGCTAGGTATGATTTTGTTAGCCAAGGATTTTGGACAGAGCTTAAGAAAGATGATCAGGGAGTTAAAAGTGGAATTTTTTCCATTCAGGCTATCTGGTTGCTGTGCACTGGTGCGCGAGAAGCAGCTTTCAGGAACATCAAGACAATTGCTGAATGTGTGGCAGATGAGCTCATCAATGCTGCTAAGGTTGGTGCCTTTTCTTGTGTTTCCCCGAACTGTTGTCATGATGTGTTATGTCCTGCTGCTGTATTTAGTCTTATATGGTTACAGATACATTAAAGCAACATATTTTTGCCAATTATGTGGTTACTTTCATGGCTTTTTGGAACTGAAGGAAAACTTACTTTAGATGTGGTTTTGTTTTGTAAAGTATACCAGTTACTTAATTACAAAGTATGTTATCCCTTGAAAGGGTTCTTGTCAAGACTGACATCTTTAATAAGATGTCTAGAATCCCTGAGATACATTGGGTCTGGTATTATGCAGATCATTTCTTTGCTGATTTTTTGGGCTAGTGGAGAACACATTTCCATCCACATATTTCAGGGATCTTCCTCTTTGTTCTGCATCTAATACAACTTGCTAGGATTGTTATTATTCTCAGATTTATGTAAATTAGCCTTTATTAAACTGCAGTGCAAATTTCACTTTTGTTCTGTCATACCTTTGGTCACTATGTTCTTTGTCGTGAACCCATTCACCGAAAACAAGATGCTCCGTGATGGTGATATGTGAGAACATGTTAAAACGTAAGAAAAATTTATTTTTGTGTAAAATACGTCTGTAGTAGCACACTTGTCAAATGAAATATGCTGAAAACCTGGTAATCCCAGCCATGGCATGTCACATGACACCAAACACAGTATATGTACTTCCGTCATAGGTAATATCTTTCTTTTTTTATTTTTCATTTGACGAATTTTTATTAAACCTTAGATATCATTGATCATGAGACTTACGGTTATCTCTGTAGAAAAGGATAATATTAAACGGAGCATATATACTCCATATCAAAACTGCATTATTTTGATTTTCTATATGGAATATGTTTCTCTTGCAGGGTTCATCAAATTCATATGCAATCAAGAAGAAGGATGAGCTGGAACGTGTTGCAAAATCGAACCGTTAACAACTTGTGCATTATGTTGCAATTAATGTGTCAATAAACTATCGTGGTTACACAGACCTTGCTTATTACTTCGTTCAAATGGTAATTGCTCTACTCCTATGAATGTTTTAGATTTTAGAAGTGCTACAGTATTTTGAAAGCTCTCCACTTCCGTTCTTACAATTTAATTTTGAGTCCCATGTGACAGACCCCTCTCCTGTGCAGTTAATGCAAATACAAATATATTCTGCGTATTTTGGGATTTAGTCCATTAAATGTTTGTACACAAGCTGTTCGGTTATCAGGAAAAAATGTGAAACTCTGTGCAGTCAGTCCACAATATAGTTACGTAGTTTGTATGTTTAATCTTCGTTAAAATTCAGGTCAGCTTCAGCGCTAGTAATACCATACTTGTCACTGACCCGAGTCCCAGCCTTAAACTCTGTTTCTCCTAGATCCATTCCTTCTGTCTTCCAGTAAGCTATTTTGTAAGATTTTCGCATCAAAAGTATGGATTTTCTCAATGAAATCTTCTCGGGCAATCAGCCACGTTAACTGGTTACTACGGTAACCAGTTAACGCGGCTGATTGCCCGAGAAGATTTTATTGATTGTGCTCGCCGCGAAAGTCTCAAAACCTATATGGATTTCCTGTTTTCTCATAAGCAATATGTCTGGTCTGTTGTAAGTACATTGGTTAGCTGCCTGAAGAACCTAACTTACAGAATCCTGTATTATGAAATACGAGGGGCAGTAAAAAAGTTTCCGGAGTTGTGGTATAGCACTGTAATGGTAGGACATATGGCAACGCTTACCTAATGACGTTCAAAGTAGGACCCTTGCGCGCACACTTGCTCCGTCGATCCTGTCATTGTTGGAAGCACCGGCAGAAGGCTTCGTTTGGAATCTTCCAGAGTTTGGCCGTCGCATTCGATTTGATGTCCTCCATGGTTGCGAAACGCGTTTCCTTGAGGCCCATTTTCAGAGTAGGGAACAGCCAGAAGTCACTCGGAGCGAGATCCGGAGAGTACGGTGGTTGGGTTCTGACGGGAATGCTTTTCTTGGTGAGGAATTGCTGCACAACCAGCGAGGTGTCGAATGCGACAGCCGAACTCCGGAAGATTCCAAACAAAGCCTTCTGCCGGTGCTTCCAACAATGACAGGATCGATGGAGCAAGTGTGTGTGTGTGCACAAGGGTCCTACTTTGAACGTCATTAGGTAAGCGTTGCCATATGTCCTACCATTACAGTGCTATACCACAATTCTGGGAACTTTTTGACCGCCTCGTACATGACGTTTTCCACTTTATTGTTCCTTTGCAGTATTATTCTCCATAACACTTGCTTTTCAATTGGAAGAATAGGCGAATGAAATTGCTTAAATAACAAGGGGAAAAGTTTCTTTGTAAACGCTGCTACTTTGATATAATAATGAAAGTTGGTGCTTCAGTCCCTATCCCTGTAATTTTTAGTGGTCATCACCCACACGCATACCAACTGTATGTGTTGTGTGTGCTGGTGAATCCCATTCCTCGAGCAAGTGGGGTGTGTTCTGAAAATGTTACTTGTGACCTAACAAATGACTGTTCCACTGGTTTTTATCACGGACCAGTACTATTTTAATTTAGTGAGTAATAGCAGAAGTTGGTGCATGCTGTTTTATCAGTCGCCGCTTCTCTCTCGTTTTAACAGTCGTACGCTACGCTCTACTTATACTGGCATTTCTGCAACTGGCGGACAAAGTGAGACTACGCGCTATGTGATCAGTAGTTACAAAGTCACTACAACCGAGGTTCTTCGGGTGTTTGGAACTTAAAACTTTTTTAAAATCTGACTGGTATGTGACATTAAATGCCAAACATGTTGCAGGACATTTTCACTTCCTTCTGCCACCAGTACGGAACACATCCATTGACCATTTTGTAGTTGTTCATATCTCCTAGAGATGTCACTCAAATGCAGTCAGACTTTCACAGATAATGATGAAACTTTGATGTATTGATTTATATATATTTACAAGCAATATTCTCTTACAAAACAACTTCCTGTTGCTTTGTAAACATGTGGTTGCCTCTTGTGTGTAAAGATGACTGATGCGAAGTGTGGAAAAGCTGAGTTTTAATTTGAAGTGATTAGATATACAAGATAATCACACCATAATTCAGTATTAAAGGTAATCTGAAAATTTATGGAATTATTTCAAATAATTTATAAGATTTAGGTTTATTCTGCCGATGTTAAACCAACCCCACACAGAAGAATGGCTGACTGACCGTTTAAATCTCCACTGGGCAGTGAACGTGTTGGGAGAAAATGAATTTGAAAATTTCAATGCTGCTCATAAATGAAGACTTCATTTTATCTTAAAATTCAGGTGTGACTTGCTTACATATGTGTAATCCTTATATTCATGTAAATATACGGTTCCCAACAAGGTCGGGGCTTTTTCTGTTTCCCACCATGTCCAGGCCTGATGTGTAGTCCAGTGGTCCCCAACCTTTTTGTGCCTACGGGCACATTTGAGAGTTTATGAGATCGTGGCGGGCACCAACCAATTAACAAAGCCAAATTTTCCTTTCTCTGGACAAATAAGATATGGACACCAAATAATACACAAAACAACACTACATTTAATGATACAAGAAACCATGCAATCAAAAATACGTACTTTCAAAAGTACAATAATTATTACTCATGTGGGAAGTTAGTGTGATGTTTGGCGCTGCATTTCATCGGCCAGTTTTTCAAATTTAGGAGTGTAGGATGATGTTGCTACTCACATACAATCATCAAGATTGGCGTCAGTAAGTCGAGATCTGTCCTTTGATTTTATGATGTTCGTGGTTGAACCGCCTTCATTATTCAGTATAACCTCTTTCCGTATCAACGCGGGCACCCAAGAAAAGGCTTGGCGTGCGCCGCGTTGGGGACCACTGGTGTAGTCTATCCATCGTGTTGTCTAACAATTATTGAACCCAGAATATGAAGCCAGTCACCTTTGTATAGTACAGAGGTCATGAATGTGCAGTCCATCCCCATAAATATTTGTGACATGGTTAATCATTCACACAGGTCACTTCACCTTACGAATCAATTTTATGCTTCAAATAACACGTTTTTAATACTGTATTTACATGTTTGTCGCACAGTTTATTTTTATAAATTGTGTCTTTCGCTTTTTGTTATGGAAACCCAGATCAACAACAAAAAGAAATAACTTGAAATAATTACAGTTGACATGAAGAAACCGTAATGTTTCATTACAGACAAGAGAAATTTCAATCTGAGTGAGAATTTTATTTAAAGTTGGTATATCAGAACCTGTCTCATGGAAACAAATATGCATGAGTGCTGAATCTCAAAAGAGGAACATTCTTCGAGATCAAAATATTCGTAATGAATTACATAGGTGAAGTTAAATACAGTAAATATAAATGTTTTACCCTAAAGTGTAGTTTAAACCTGTGAAATAAGTTTCTGAGATTTCAGTGACGGTAGGCAAGAATCAGGACCATATCTACAATAACAACATGCTAGCATGAGTTAAAAGAAAAGTTGTTTACGTGCATGGTAATGTACATCATTAATTTGTAATGTTTCTTTTTAGATTAATTGTTTTATTTGGATCATTGTCTTACAGTGGTGTGTAAAAAATAAATAGGTTCATTCGAATTAAGAAGACTGGGAGCCATGAATATTGTGTTTCGGTGAATGTGTAGGCCTGAGAAGACGTTCTCTGTTAATGGGTACAAATGAGAGGAAGCCATGAATCACGTAGTGTCACGGAAGTTGCCTCGTTTCAGGACAGAGAGGGAGAACTGTTTTGCTGTTTAAACTTTAGTACAGTGAAGTGCGTTAATGTTTGGGCTTGTCCGGGTAAACATTTATTTTAACTTCAGTGTCAAATGACGTTAGTCAGCCTTTCGAGGGGGCAGATATTTGTGCCATTTTCGTTCGGAAATTTGAGATTCATATTTTACAATTGCATCATAATCCCACAAACCTCATTTTAGGTTGGCAATTCCTAATTTTAGTTCCGCATTAACCCGATCGGTACCGAGTTCGTCTTATCCGAGTGAATTATGACTGAAGAAGTGAGTGATAATGACAGTGAAAGTGGTGAAATTGATACTTCACCGTATGCCTATGATGAACTGGGAATATTCCACTCCTGTAGTACAGGTAAGAACTGCAAATGGTTCGTTTTGATAACACTAAAATTGAGGTTATTTTTACAGCCTTAGCATGAATGTTATAGTAATATACTAAATATCGTAATTGTCAGTACTATTCTTTTAGGTTAGTCTGCAATTTCTGGTTTATTGGTACCCCATTTCAGGTTCAAACACACGCAAGCACGCACACGCGTTCTGGAAACGTTTCCTGAATTGAATTTGTGTGCAGGATTTCATGTGTTAAATGAGGCCTAGTATGTGCATGCTTCAGACAGCTCGTGGTACACATTGTGCACCATATTAGCATGAAGCAGTGGTTGATTCCTGCCGTGAATAAGTTTTGGTGTGTGGTTTGTGAATAAAAGATTATTTAATTTGCATAAATTTTTAACCCTTTGACTATAAAACACCTCACAACTGAGCCCTGTTAGAGAAGTTGTTTTAATTTCACGCGAATGACATTGAATATTTTTTGGAACGCGTGAGGGATCGATTACTGATTATACTGTAAGAGAAGTTGTCGCAGTGAGATTATGAAATTGCACAGTTTATAAACGGAAACTGTTAATTATTTAGTTTTCGGTAACAGGGTTGAAAGTTAAAGTTAATGTGTGTTTGATTTATAACCTTCTTAAATAGCACCATAGAATTAAAAATATGAAAGAAATTCGGCAATATATTCGTTCAATAAAAACTACGCTCACAGATTTGTTTCTTCCTACAGTTTTCTATATTTATCTCCTGACTTACTGATAAATAAAAAATTAAGTAAATATTGTTTACTTAGTCCCACAAAAAGAATATGTCAGCATCTGGGCTACGGAAATGTACAGTATTTTCTGTTTCATAAGATGCTATGCATGGAATTTTTGAAATTGGTACACTTCTATTTGCAATCATTAATTGATCAAGTTAGGAAATGTACTCATAACATAAAATTTTTTACTCGTTCGCCAGAATTTGACATTTAACCAAGGCCATGATAGTAACTGTGATAACCAGGGTGTTCGACTGAACAGTACTTTCAAATACAGAAAGTTAGGCAGATTGTTCGTCTCTGTTTTAAAGTAAATGATTTATAACACTTTAAAATACACGACGGGAGCTTCCTATCACACTACACACGACCCACATTCCATCGTTATTATTGCTTTGGGGTGAGACTGTGTGCCTGCGGGCCTCTGACGCTCCAATTGTCCCCCCCCCCCAAACCACATTTCATAACTTTTCTTTTGCATGCTATCGGATCCATATTCTTTCGTAGAGGCAAGAGATAAATAGATAGCATTGAGCATTTCTAGCGTACAAATAACGCATTTGACGTAATTCAGTAGGAGTTTCTGAAATTGCATTTTATACCGCGAGGTATTCTTTCCTGTCCTCCGTCTTGTAATTTTATTTGGCGTTATGTCATAGCTGTAGTAGATACAGGATCATTAAATAAGCTACGGAGCTCCTTGCAAATTTATGGCTCGTAGTTGCATCATCAATACGAGGTGTGATCGGAAAGTTTCAAGACTGCGCCTATAAAAACCCGTACACTTATCTCAGATATTAAATTCATCCATCACCCTCGAAGTAGTTTCCCT
>NW_019060743.1:229594-244164 GCF_000696155.1 Zootermopsis nevadensis | reverse complement strand
TCTGGTCGATGTTATCCAACGTTTCAGAGGTCATACTGCCTCCGTCATCAGGGCGATGAGTATGAAGATTTCTGTCTTCTGGGTTGTTTGCGCCGTGTAGTCTGGTCGATGTTATCCAACGTTTCAGAGGTCATACTGCCTCCGTCATCAGGGCGATGAGTATGAAGATTTCTGTCTTCTGGGTTGTTGCGCTGATGATGGAGGCAGTATGACCTCTGAAACGTTGGTTAACATCGACCAGACTACACGGCGCAAACAACCCAGAAGACAGAAATCTTCATACTCATCGCCCTGATGACGGAGGCAGTATTACCTATGAAACGTTGGTTAACATCGACCAGACTACACAGCGCAACAACCCAGAAGACGGAAATCTTCTGACTACAAGCTGTCTGGGACCAGACGGTCTCAGGAGCATCGCCCGATACTCACGTATTCTAATTGGTAATTTCGTGTTTTAAGAAACCCTGTCCCATTTAAGTTCATGCTCTTGCATACTAAGAACTATAAAGGCCAATGGTAACTGTATGTACCACTTGCATTAACTTCATTAACTCCGTATTTTCAACACAGTATGTATTTATATTTAGTACGATTCCCAGAGGAAAAGTGTTTATTTCCTTAAACACAAAAACAAAATGGTCTTTGTAATGTAGGCGCGTGTAGACTGGATGTTTAAGTATTATTTAGACGAGCATCGGCTTCAAACGGTTTTCAGTCTTTACGTATTCATTCTAATAAAGAAGATTTCCTCCGTGCGTATTTACAATATAATGAATGTTGATGTAGTTTGGCATCGAAGTACGGCGCTCCAGGGCGCTCGGGATTGTGGTTCGATTAGATTCGTAGGTTAGAGGACCCGTGTGGCCGCCCACATCCTGTCAGTACGGCAAATGTAAAACAAATATTATTGCGCGAATGCAGTCCCACCGGAAACTTAGTAAATAATATTTATTTTTTAAACGTTGTTAATGCTTCAAAGCGAGAAATATATTACGTTACGTAGTTCAGGCTACGTGAATAATTGTATACATTCTATTGATATATTTTATGTCGCGTAACAGGCAGATGCTGTTCCAGTGCTAATTACTACGTTGGACGTCAGGCGTCAAATATTTTAGGCCTCAACAGTGGACGGAGATGAGTTTTCATCTTTGTGATCTAGCCATTTTAACCCCGGCTGAAGCTGATAGGAGGCGGGGTGGGTTCCAGAGCCGTTTCTGACGCAGTGGCGAAGAGCAAAGCCCTGCCCTTGCTATAAACCAAACTTGGGACTTACGTACATTCCGCACCATTTGCACTTTATGGCATGTAGTTCAGTAGAACCTTCCGGTTTCGTCATAACAAGTGGATTATTGGTTAACTAAATGTTGTCTGGATACACAAGATTGTATGCCATGTTTCATTTTTAACAATATACATATCTATCAATAGATGCAACTCATTTTGTTAGAGACTTCGATTAATTCATAATTTAATATCCCTGCAGAAAATACTCAATATTTATGGGGTTAATATTGATTAGAATGAGTGAGGAAAGAATGTGAATGGTTAGGATAAAATATAAAGACTAACTACAGATGAGTTTAAAGTTGTTCATGAGATAAAGTATATGAATTGGCGAAATATGTGACCCTGATGATGAAGTTAGGAGATGTATCCCTTAACTGTCGTACGTAAATTGGGACTTGTAAAGAATTTTGGTATGGAAATGAGTTCGTCCCCTTTTCCTCGGAAGCCCGTTGCGTAATAAAAGCTTTCAAATCCGGTAGCCATCAACGACGTGACCAGAATGACGTAACAGTTCCCAGATTACCCATTCTAGTCGCGTGGTTTTTGAAAATAGTTCACGTTTGGCTTGTTTTTGTAAATACAACTGTTATAGAGTAATGGAAATGTTACTGAAATTAGGGTCTCGCACAAAATCAATTACATTTCCTCTTTTCTACTCTTTCAGAAATAATAAATAAAACGTTAAACACTTTGTATTTTTCTCTCGCTCCAATATTAATTTAAATACTCTGAATGGTTATTGTAGTTTCCTGTGCATAGATACGAATGAAATAAATTGTTATTGTAAATTAGCATGCGCATGCACGTGGAAATATGGACACGTGTATAATTAAAGTAACTAGAACCTGAAGTAGAAAAGTTGTTACGTAAAAGTTTAATCTAGCGCGTTTCAATACAACGAATTGCGTGCTGTGTTTTTAATATTAACAGAATGGATAAATATATATGCAAGTGGGTTACTTCATTTCTTGTTCGCTACTCCTGGCCTAGTTTTATTCGGGCGAAGAACTTCAGTAGAAAAAATGCAGTAATGGGGTGAACGAGACACGTGTGGAACGGAAAATACCACCTGGGATAAGTTACGGACAGGATTCAAGTGCGAAGATTTCTGTCTTCTGGGTTGTTTGCGCCGTGTAGTCTGGTCGATGTTAACCAAAGTTTCAGAGGGCATACTGCCTCCGTCATCACGGCGATGAGTATGAAGACTTCTGTCTTCTGGGTTGTTGTGCTGTGTAGTCTAGTCGATGTTTACCTACGTTTCGGAGGTCATACTGCCTCCATCATCAGGGCGATGAGTCTGAAGATTTCTGTCTCCTGGGTTGTTGCGCCGTGTAGTCTGGTCGATGTTAACCAAAGTTTCAGAGGGCATACTGCCTCCGTCATCACGGCGATGAGTATGAAGACTTCTGTCTTCTGGGTTGTTGTGCTGTGTAGTCTAGTCGATGTTTACCTACGTTTCGGAGGTCATACTGCCTCCATCATCAGGGCGATGAGTCTGAAGATTTCTGTCTCCTGGGTTGTTGCGCCGTGTAGTCTGGTCGATGTTAACCAAAGTTTCAGAGGGCATACTGCCTCCGTCATCACGGCGATGAGTATGAAGACTTCTGTCTTCTGGGTTGTTGTGCTGTGTAGTCTAGTCGATGTTTACCTACGTTTCGGAGGTCATACTGCCTCCATCATCAGGGCGATGAGTCTGAAGATTTCTGTCTCCTGGGTTGTTGCGCCGTGTAGTCTGGTCGATGTTAACCAAAGTTTCAGAGGGCATACTGCCTCCGTCATCACGGCGATGAGTATGAAGACTTCTGTCTTCTGGGTTGTTGTGCTGTGTAGTCTAGTCGATGTTTACCTACGTTTCGGAGGTCATACTGCCTCCATCATCAGGGCGATGAGTCTGAAGATTTCTGTCTCCTGGGTTGTTGCGCCGTGTAGTCTGGTCGATGTTAACCAAAGTTTCAGAGGGCATACTGCCTCCGTCATCACGGCGATGAGTATGAAGACTTCTGTCTTCTGGGTTGTTGTGCTGTGTAGTCTAGTCGATGTTTACCTACGTTTCGGAGGTCATACTGCCTCCATCATCAGGGCGATGAGTCTGAAGATTTCTGTCTCCTGGGTTGTTGCGCCGTGTAGTCTGGTCGATGTTAACCAAAGTTTCAGAGGGCATACTGCCTCCGTCATCACGGCGATGAGTATGAAGACTTCTGTCTTCTGGGTTGTTGTGCTGTGTAGTCTAGTCGATGTTTACCTACGTTTCGGAGGTCATACTGCCTCCATCATCAGGGCGATGAGTCTGAAGATTTCTGTCTCCTGGGTTGTTGCGCCGTGTAGTCTGGTCGATGTTAACCAAAGTTTCAGAGGGCATACTGCCTCCGTCATCACGGCGATGAGTATGAAGACTTCTGTCTTCTGGGTTGTTGTGCTGTGTAGTCTAGTCGATGTTTACCTACGTTTCGGAGGTCATACTGCCTCCATCATCAGGGCGATGAGTCTGAAGATTTCTGTCTCCTGGGTTGTTGCGCCGTGTAGTCTGGTCGATGTTAACCAAAGTTTCAGAGGGCATACTGCCTCCGTCATCACGGCGATGAGTATGAAGACTTCTGTCTTCTGGGTTGTTGTGCTGTGTAGTCTAGTCGATGTTTACCTACGTTTCGGAGGTCATACTGCCTCCATCATCAGGGCGATGAGTCTGAAGATTTCTGTCTCCTGGGTTGTTGCGCCGTGTAGTCTGGTCGATGTTAACCAAAGTTTCAGAGGGCATACTGCCTCCGTCATCACGGCGATGAGTATGAAGACTTCTGTCTTCTGGGTTGTTGTGCTGTGTAGTCTAGTCGATGTTTACCTACGTTTCGGAGGTCATACTGCCTCCATCATCAGGGCGATGAGTCTGAAGATTTCTGTCTCCTGGGTTGTTGCGCCGTGTAGTCTGGTCGATGTTAACCAAAGTTTCAGAGGGCATACTGCCTCCGTCATCACGGCGATGAGTATGAAGACTTCTGTCTTCTGGGTTGTTGTGCTGTGTAGTCTAGTCGATGTTTACCTACGTTTCGGAGGTCATACTGCCTCCATCATCAGGGCGATGAGTCTGAAGATTTCTGTCTCCTGGGTTGTTGCGCCGTGTAGTCTGGTCGATGTTAACCAAAGTTTCAGAGGGCATACTGCCTCCGTCATCACGGCGATGAGTATGAAGACTTCTGTCTTCTGGGTTGTTGTGCTGTGTAGTCTAGTCGATGTTTACCTACGTTTCGGAGGTCATACTGCCTCCATCATCAGGGCGATGAGTCTGAAGATTTCTGTCTCCTGGGTTGTTGCGCCGTGTAGTCTGGTCGATGTTAACCAAAGTTTCAGAGGGCATACTGCCTCCGTCATCACGGCGATGAGTATGAAGACTTCTGTCTTCTGGGTTGTTGTGCTGTGTAGTCTAGTCGATGTTTACCTACGTTTCGGAGGTCATACTGCCTCCATCATCAGGGCGATGAGTCTGAAGATTTCTGTCTCCTGGGTTGTTGCGCCGTGTAGTCTGGTCGATGTTAACCAAAGTTTCAGAGGGCATACTGCCTCCGTCATCACGGCGATGAGTATGAAGACTTCTGTCTTCTGGGTTGTTGTGCTGTGTAGTCTAGTCGATGTTTACCTACGTTTCGGAGGTCATACTGCCTCCATCATCAGGGCGATGAGTCTGAAGATTTCTGTCTCCTGGGTTGTTGCGACGTGTAGTATGGTAAACATCTACCAGATTACACAGCGCAACAACCCAGAGGACAGAAATCTTCATACTCATCGTCCTGATGATGGAGGCAATATGACCTCTGAAACGTCGGTTGACATCGACCAGACTACACAGCGCAGCAACCCAGAAGACAGAAATCTGTAGATTCACCGTCGTGAAAACCTCAAATATTACATAGGATTCAAGTGTCTCTGGATGGAATCCAATGGCGATTTCTTGTGAAGACGGTAATGAACTTCCGGGTCCCTTATGGGAATTTTTGACCGGGTTTGCGACATCCAGCTTTTCAACTAATTCTCTGCTTCGCAGAATAAATTAGTTGTCCAGTCCTACCTCTATTTTTCAAGAAGCTGTTGGCGGAGTGGTTTCCATATTGACATCCCGTCTACGTATTTGTGGAACGTGTGAAGCCATTCCACGCGCCTTGATTTAATTCCCCCAAGATGACGTCACGTAATGCATTCAATTTTCAGTTCATGTCTCATCAGCACATGTACCTTTGATGCATATTTACACGATTTTGCTAGAGAAGAGACATTGTTTTATGACCATATAAAACAATTAATAGTAGTAATATTCATACATTTATATTCACGAAGTAGGCGAGACGAAGATAATTTTATGAATTCTAACTATAAACACGTTATAGAAAGTTGTGTATACGTTTTTATATTTAATTTCCTAAAACACAGGACGGGTTTTGTTACATTTTGAGCTGAAAGCTCCCTTCGAAAGCCATTGAGCGAATTAAATTTTGTTGCTTATCGCATGGCTGCGTTGCATAAAACAGGGGTTAATTTTATCGAACATCTAATCGTACAGAAATAACACGGCATAATTAAAATGCGGATTTAATTAAGATTTGCAGATTTTATTTGAATAATTTTTCGACGTATGAAACAACGGAAAATAGTTTTTTTTTCACACATGATTTGTGTGAAGAACTCTTCAAAAGGAGATTCGTATCTGCAGCTTGACGGGACGGACTATTGGCATTAATTTTGTTTCGATTGTTTTCAACAATTCATATTCTACTATAAAAATTTGTGATTAGTCGTTGTCGTCAAAAAATGACGTCATCAACAATGCCACCTTATATTTGTTTACTCGGCATTGTTGTGTTACACAACAATGCCGAGTAAACAAATAACGCTTCACAACAAAGAAATCAAAAACTATCAAGCCAGTCGCATTATCACTGCTCCAGAAGCAGCACATCGCCTCCGAACAGCGACATAAAACTATTTAAGAAATGAAGAAACGTGAAAGAAGACGTTGCCAACACCGAAAAGTTAATCTGATACTAATAATAATAATATTCATCCAATAAGAAACTAAACTAACCCCCCCGAAGGGGGTTAGTTTAGTGTCTTACACAAGATTTTAAGAAGCAATCAACCCCCCCGAAGGAGGGGTTGGTGCGTATTAAACAAATGACCAACCCCTCGAAGGGGGGTTGGTCAGTTGTTTTAACCACCATTCTGGGGGCTTAGTTTAGTTTCTTACTCAAGGGTTAAAACACTTGAATGAGACACTAAACTAACCCTTCCGAAGGGGGGTTGCTTTTTAAAAACTTGACCACCGAATGGGAGTTAATTTTGCGTGTTACTTAAGATTTCAAAACGCAACCAACCCCCTAGAAGGGGGGTTGGTCAATTGTTTTAACCCTCAATTTGGGGGGTTTAGTTTAGGTTCTTACACAAGATTGGTTGCGTTTTACAAACTCCGAAAGGAGCGCCCTGCACTAGTTTAAGAGAATGAAGCGGTGTTTAGGATGTTATGATGTATTGTTGAAAAGGTGATTAAAGAAGCCGTGGTTTTTAACTCTTTCGGTGTGTGATATTGCTCATGATTAAAAGCAGAAATACGTTTTTGATTGGGCCTGCCAAAAGGAAGATTTCTATAAAATATTCCATTTCAGCTTATTATGAGGAACTATAATTGTATTGGTCATTAGCATAACTACATGTGTCTACTTTTTGAATAGATTGTTCTGTCGCTACCATGACAGTCATCAGGGTTATATGATTTATTCAACACAGGAATCACTTGAGCCCAAGTGTTTACTGTTCGTGGGCATGTTTATCTTTATTATTATTTAGTGTTCTGTCTGACGACAGGTTTATATGAACAGGATCCTTCCATCCTTTTCTCGGACTGGGACCTGTTCATATACGTTCTTGGCAGATGATCCAGAAGTGGTTTGCCATTGCCTTCTTCTGTATGTGAATGGAGTAATTGTTGGGATGCCACGGAGGAAAACTCCGTGTTGCCTAGACCACGGCCTTGCCCAACACAAGTTATAAATTCGGGCACCGCCGGGAATCGAACCCGAGACCTCAGGATTACAAGGCCAGCGTTCTAACCGCTAGACCACCGTGGTTGTATGTTTATCTATAGTCCGTAATTGTGTATGGAATTAAGTTATTTTAAAGTAATCGGATAGAATATATTTTAGAGACTTATTTATGCAAGATGCAAGTATATATGATTTCGTACTCAGCGGTAATAAGTATACTGTAATTGTCGCTTTAGTAAATAAACATTAATATGTATGTACTCCTTAATCGAGTTACTCTTTCAGCCTTGTTTCTAAAACACGTCTGCCATATACTGTAACGGCCATAGTTATGGCGACAATTCTTCTTGGGTTGAATAACATTTAACTGGGTTTCTTCTACACGAAATGGTACAAGTTTATTACCATGGCCCTGCATTGGCTTATATTATACGGCCAATCGAACTATTAGTTGTTGGATGATGGTTTTGCAGCCATAAAACCAAAGAGGGTGATTACTTTTTGCACAAATACTTATCTTTACAACAATTTTATCATCTATACGCGACATATATCGACCGAATGATGAAACATGTTATTTGAACTCGTGTAGATGGTAGTCATTAGACGTGAGTCACACTTTGTGTATTAGCTGAATTTACATTTTAGATTATCCCATTTGGTTTTAAGCAGGAGGACAGAAGAGAGGTTGAAGGAAAACACACACTCAGTATAAACGCAAACACTGCACTTGAGAAGAAAATTTTCTTGTAGGCCTAAACAAGCAAGAGTGTAGGCGAGAGGTACTCAGAAAGTTTCCTGTAGGTGTACATAAATGTTGTATACACAAATTTGTATGATCCGCGTGTGTCGAGTGTGGTCATTTTGTGATTGAGTTCATTACAAAGTTGGAATATAACTCATGCATTCGTAAATCTGCTGTTGGCATTTCAGAAAATACACTATAAAAATCTTTATCTGCGTCTGCTGTTCGTGTAACCTTTTATCCCAGGCTTGCAGAATCAATGATAGACGAGATAGGACGATGAAATACATTTTTATCTGTTCTTATCTGTAAGAGAAATTTGAAGTTAAACTCATGGCGAATTATTTATCCTGCAATTTTATATATACAAACAATAGCCAAAGGAATACACCTCTCAAAACTCGATCCTGTTGTAATTAATCTACAATTTGTAGTTAAAAAGTCGACGGCCGTTGACTAAAGTTACGCTTTTTGAATCTCATATTTGTGGAATATGATACTTGAGTTTAATGGCTGATGAAAAGGTGTATTGAATACTGAACAATCTAAAACAGTCATATCTTTATTCACTTAAGTTGAAGAAATTACTTACATTATCACTTTTCACAGCTGCCCAGTTTTAATCCACGACGCTTCACGTAACTAAAATACAACTTAAGATAAGCTTCATGTGATATATACGAGGTGCGATCGGAAAGTTTCTAGACTGCGCCTATAAAAACCCGTACACTTATCTCAGGTATTAAATTCATCCATCACCCTCGAAGTAGTTCCCCTGGGAGTGAACACAACGATCCCAGCGCCGCTGCCAAGCCTGGAAGCATCCCTGGAAATCTTTCTTTGTCAGCCGGTCAAGCCCCATCTGCTTAGAAAGGAAGTTTGGGTCGGTTCTTGCAAGATCTTTGAGTTCCTGACAAACGAGAAGTCGATTCTGCTTCTGGTCCTCAGACAGGAGCCTTGGTTTCGCATGTGGAGTTCTTCCTTTAGAATCAGCTGACAGGTCCCATAGCCTATCCCAGCAATGTCGCACAAGTCGTTGATGGTACGACGTCGATCTTCGTGAATGGCTTGCCGAATCTTCGTAACATTTTCGGGGGTTGTGCTCGAAGATGGTCGTCCAGAACGCTCGTCATCATCGCCAGAGGTTCGGCCATTTTTAAAACGTGAATGCCACACAAAAGTTTGTGCACGACCCATTGCGGACTCCCCAAATGCTTGCTTTAGCATTTCATAGGTTTCCGTAGCCATTTTGGCGAGTCTTTGGCAAAATTTTATGCACACGCCATTCCGAAATCGCAGGATTGTCGGTGTAATGCACTACCAAAATGCCCGCAACTAAGAAACAAATGCTAATTCGATGATGCCGGCTGGCACACTGATTCACTATGAATGTAGGCCGCACCCCCTAGCGGTAGAAGCTCGTAGTACATCCGGTTCGCCCTATATTGACACAGTCTTTAAACTTTCCGATCGCACCTCGTACACGCCAGTTTTAAGTTTAATGTAATCAGTGTAGAGGTCTTAATTAAAAGCAATCCATTCCGAACTTTTTTTGAGCCAAACCGATTCAAATTTTAAAGATAGGCAAGGCTTTGTTATTTTCGGAATGTAACATCCAGTAATTCCGTTATGTTGACTGCTGTATGAATCTGGCCGGACTCGTGGTGAAGTCAATCGAGTTACTCATCAACGACAAAGTTACGTGACATGAATTTTACGCGACGAAAGTCATTGTGAAATTACGGCAGGTGTAGTAATAACATTGTGATATTACTTGGTGAAGTTAATACGAAAATTTTGTTACTAGATGTCTGTTTTTTTTAATACTGCGTCACAATTTCTAGCTTTTTCGTCTAATAGTACTACATGTTTATAAAAATGATGTGCTGGAATAATACTGTGTATTCAGATATAATAGTTCAAGGCAGTCTAAAATTGAGAAATGATACATTGCAATTTTTTGAGGTAATGGGATGAGAAGTAAGGTAAGGGTCGCTGAGCTTTGGAATCGGAAGCTAGAATTCGCTATCATTTGTCATCCTCCGAGACAGCAATACTAACTGGAAATTGCGTGGGTGTAAAACGACAACCGTACCAGTAGTATACTCCCATCTCAATCTTGCTTCTACTTGTCTGTGCGCCAAGCTTGTGCTACATTTTCGGTGGGATTAAACTTAATAGCAGACTGTGTATTCCCAGAAGCAGTCCTATTAGCAGTTGGTCTAATTTGCTCTAATGTATTGTGAGGAATAAAAGCTAATGAAGTATCATTGTTTCTGTGGTGAAGTCTCAATTGGGTTAGTCCGTTGCCAGCAAAAACGGGTTTGTTTTCACGATTCAGAAGAATTTCCACCATTATTCTTCGAAATTGTATTACTAAGTTAGATTTCAGGTTCTCGTTGAGGCGATTATGAAGATAACGGTTTTCTAGGATGTTACGGTCTCGTAGAAATTAGCCGACGTTTCAGGAGTGCCTACTGCCTTGATACTTGAGTTTGCTATACGTCTTGTATTCAGCTATATTTTATTTATTTAGTGTTCTGTCTGACGACAGGTCCATATGAACAGGATCCTTCCATCCTTTTCTCGGACTGGGACCTGTTCATATACGTTCTTGGCAGATGATCCAGAAGGGGTTTGCCATTGCCTTCTTCTGGGTGTGAATGGAGTAATTGTTGTTTATTTTTTTTAGTGTTCTGTCTGACGACAGGTCCGTATGAACAGGATCCTTCCATCCTTTTCTCGGACTGGGATCTGTTCATATACGTTCTTGGCAGATGATCCAGAAGTGGTTTGCCATTGCCTTCTTCTGTGTGTGAATGGAGTAATTGTTGGGATGCCACGGAGAAACCGGGGAAGCCCCCGGAGGAAAACTCCGTGTTGCGCCAGTAATGTGAACTGAATTGACCGATTATCGTGACACTCTGTATGAAGGGCATGCCATTCGATGCTACATTATACAAACAGGACAGCAATTCGAATTTTAAAAGTTGGGGAAAAAGCATCTTTAAGAAAGGGGGGAGGTAGCTCTTTGAAACGCATGTAAATTTTGTTAAGGTTTCTTAAAGGTAAATGGAAAATATATTTTGATAAAGTACACTGGTTTTTTACCTGAAAACGCTGATGTCAGTACCAGACTATTAAATGGAATGGGACCGCTGGCTGTTTCCTGCCATGTAACAACTGATTTATTTTGGTATATAACGACATGGTGGATTCCCAAACTATTTTGACAAATTATCATAATTTGTCCTCTGAATTTTGTATGTTGATATGCAACTGAGACATGTAAGTTACTGGTACGATAGTAAGAGAGAATTTAAAACCTACACTGCTTATTCCTATGGAACATTGAGCCAAAGGGTGTATCGCTTATTATGGATCCAAGGAACGGAAATATTTTGTGTTGTATGATTTGAGGTTTTTACAGCGGTGAGTCTGAAGATTTCTGTCTCCTGGGTTGTTGCCCTGATGACGGAGGCAGTATGACCTCTGAAACGTTGGTGGACATCGACCAGACTACACAGCGCAACAACCTAGAAGACAGAAATCCTATTTTGTGTTCTTTGCACGACGTGCATAAATGAACGCATATGTAGCCGATAATGTCTCTGTGTTCATCCGTCCGACCACATTTTATCAAAAATCCGTCCAGATTTTTCACTTTTAGAGCTGCTACTATTAACCTAATATATATATATATATATATATATATATATGTTATTTGTAGCTCCCATTTCAACTGGCAATTTATTTTGCTTTTAACATTTATAAAACAAGCACGCTGGGCTTGTATGTTTATGACATACGTTTATATATTCAGCAGGTCGTCGGGTGTATTTCTGAAATATCAGTGTGGATCGGAAAGTTTCAACCATCTATAACCGGAAGTGCTTTTGTTGCAGAGATACAAGAGTCTCACTTTTCCTGAAGCCAGAAGAAGCCCCGGGGATAAGAGTGAGCGTAGAACACAGAGAACACGAGGAAAGGAGAAATATTGTCCAGTTGACACAAAATTGTAGTAACTGTTTTACTTTATTCAAAGTTAATTCAGGAACACTTTTACGCGAATTTAGAGCAGATGGAAATTGTAAAGAATCGCCCATTCAACATTTGTATCGTACCTTCCTGTCTATAAAGAAAAAACAATTTTGCGAAAGATATGAAATTGTGTCCGCATAAATCGCTAATTAATTTTTCCGTTTGGTGACAGCTTATGTTAGCTCGGCGTATGAAATTTGGTGGAGCAGCATACCTCAAAACCTGTGGCATCGAGGGACACAATAACAGTATTTTTGTTGTTAGTATGTCTTGGCAGCATATATTTTTAAAGAAAGATAATGGAGTTTTATTCTTAACAGCAGCCTGTGTCATGGATTTTTTTTTATTTGTAGTGTTCTGTCTGACGACAGGTCCATATGAACAGGATCCTTTCATCCTTTTCTCGGACTGGGACCTGTTCATATACGTTCTTGGCAGATGATCCAGAAGTGGTTTGCCATTGCCTTCTTCTGTGTGTGAATGTAGTAATTGTTGGGATGCCACGGAGAAACCGGGGAAGCCCCCGGAGGAAAACTCCGTGTTGCCTAGACCACGGCCTTGCCCAACACAAGTTATAAATTCGGACCCCGCCGGGAATCGAACCCGAGACCCCAGGATTACAAGGCCAGCCTTCATACAAAACCCTACAAATTCATCCATCATGATATTCAACGCTGTTAAGCTTCGTACTTGAGAAAAAAATCTTTATATTAATTGAGAAACAAATCAGAAGATTTATCTTGAATGGAATAGCTGTGCGGCTCCCTTCTAGAGCCCTCCCCCCACGTGGGATTCATTAGATAAAGACATTGTTTTCCCAGTAAATATTTTATACGCTCGAATTGCTGTGCGTACCAACAGTGTCGCTTGTTTGTCTGCTTTAACTACTCCCTTTCCAGAAAGTTATCGGCTGCTCAGTTAAACGTTAGGATAACAGAGAAATTTATATGCAGTAAAATTTACGAGTCGTCGGAACAAGCGATTAAATACTTCGGAAATACAATTCCCTCCTGATTAAGACTCAACTCTGATTTTGGTTTAAAGGCTGTATAATAATAGTCCATCTCAGCAGATCGCATTGACCGCGTCGTATGGCACTTACGATCTTGAACCAATGGATTATTTGGATTATATTTTCAGATATAAGATATTGTAGGTGCGTCATATTGTGATTTTATTTAAAAATAGTATTAAAATATATTAAAATTGTCCGTCAATCACAATAAAGTAATATAAGATAATTAAATGGTTAAAATATTATCCTTTGTTCCGTATCGAATACTCGATTTACATATGGAACATTCTCGACATGTTTCGGCTTTCATAGAGCCGTCATCAGGTGTATGTTATAAATTCTTAATTCAATTACTAATTTTTAATTTTCGTATCATTTCTTCATTTTTCACATTGTGAATTTTAATATATTTTAATACTATTTTTATATTTTCAGAGTAAGACGAAGTTATGCTGCAGTATAAAAACCGACCTCATTTTTCAGTAATAATATATCATTCAATCTCGACTTCATCGTGTCACCAGAGGGCTCTTTTAATAGCAGTAGATGTGTGTTGGATAGGTCATGGAAGCCGGTTCCATCGGAAGCTCACACCGCTGTCAGTGGGGCTTGTACGAAGTGACAACGTAATCTCCGTCCAGCAGGTCGGAAATGTAGAACATTTGCAGCCACCGAAAAGGCACTGAACAAATGAACTTTATATCCTAGCATCACTTCCAACCTAGAAAACTGGTGTGATAATTACTTTAACGCTGCGAAATATATCGGGTCACCTATACAGAATGAAGCCAAACCTCGTTTTAGCACTTATGAGCGTAGTTGCTTGTTATCCAGCGCTAAGGCTAATATGTAAGCCGATAAAGTGAAGGTAATATTCTCTCTCTGCTTAAGCACCATGTCATGTGTACGTATGAGAGAGTGGCGGTAAATTTCTACGCATACCTAACCTCGGAATACATGGTTGTGAATGGTCAGTTTCACCCTCCGGGAAAGGGACAACTTGGTACCGACTAGGTACGAAATGTGTTGAGACAGCACACAGCCTGTCTTGAAGCAAGTAGCATGGTTGTAGGATGAACATGATTACCTTCTGGGATGTTGCGCCGTGTAGCATCGAAGAAAGTTACCGGCGTTGCAGACGTGGATACTGAATAAATGCCATGATGATGGAGGCAGTAAACGCCTCTGTAATGCGGGTCAATTTCTACCACACTGCATGGCGCAATAGATTAGAAGACAGTAATCTTCATATTCGTCGCCGTGAGAACGTTAAATGTGACAAATTGTAGGATGATGGCGGTACGAAATGACAATAAAATGAAGATTTCTGTCTTCTGGGTTGTTGCGCTGTGTAGTCTGGTCGATGTTAACCAACGTTTCAGAGGTCATACTGCCTCCGTCATCAGGGCGATGAGTATGAAGATTTCTGTCTTCTGGGTTGTTGCGCTGTGTA
>NW_019060743.1:146985-157328 GCF_000696155.1 Zootermopsis nevadensis | reverse complement strand
TCATCAGGGCGATGAGTATGAAGATTTCTGTCTTCTGGGTTGTTGCGCTGTGTAGTCTGGTCGATGTTTACCAACGTTTCAGAGGTCATACTGCCTCCTTCATCAGGGCGATGAGTATGAAGATTTCTGTCTTCTGGGTTGTTGCGCTGTGTAGTCTGGTCGATGTTTACCAACGTTTCAGAGGACATACTGCCCCCATCATCAGGGCGATGAATCACACTTAGATAAAAACGTTTCGGAGGAACATAATGTTTCTATCTTCAGGGCTAAAGTACGTACAAGGAAACGTAATTTTTGACTTTATTCAGTATATCTGTAGAATAATTTACTTCGTAAAATATATTGATTTTGTGTCATCAATAAATAAACATCTATAATAGTGACGTAATCTATTCATAAATGCAAATAACGCGTTGTAAATTATTTGGTGTGTTTACAATATTCCACTATAATGCAATTCGCTTTGTATTTTCCTCCATGTATCAATATTTAATTAGCATGATTATTATTTTCAACATTATCCATTGTTTGTCCCCCCCCCCCCCAAATAGAACTTTTCGGAAATTGAATTTTCTCCAGTCTTCACGCAGAAAAGCAAATGGGGGGGGCGGTTTCTTACTTACTTCGGCCCTTTTGAACTAGCTGTCTCGATCACTGGGTCGAGTTTATTCAAAAGGCCGTAACTAAGTAAGAGACTTTTATCATCCTCTCGATTACTGGGTCCAGTGGTCGAGAATAGCTCGTTCAAAGGGGCGCAACTAAGTAGAACCTTTCCTCTCCCCTTATTTTACACAATGTATCCTGTTTACGAAATATTGTCTTTGTAAAAAGAAAACAAAACACGAATAATATCCAGAATAATCGTGATCATTGTTTTTATTGTAAAACACCATCGTCAGGAAACTTTAGTTTTAAAAATACATTTAATAATAAACTCTAGGCGGGACAGTTGATGCTTTAGAACGTAGTAACAGTCCTGTGATAAATGCCTTAGTTTAAAACAATCCAGTTCGCGTCTAATTTATAAAATCTCCATCTGTCCAATGATATGTCACTGCCATGCATTATAACAACCAGGTAGCATGTATTCCATATTTTACGGGTGAAGTACAATTGTAAATAGATATTTTAATTAGCTTGAATATACGATATAGCACAGGAATCATAATTGTAATTTATTTTTCACCTATCGCACGTCAATATTGGGACTGCTGACGTTTTACGTTATGGCAAACGAGTCTGTACCGAAAAGTAATTACAATCACAATCATAATTACTTTAGTAAAAGTTTGACTGAATTTGTTTACATACATACTGAGTATATTTATTTCTAATATTGAATATAACTTCTCATACATTTAAAATTGACAGAATTGCATTTTCTGTATTGTTTAACCTAGATTTTTCTGGAAAACAGCACGTTACACAGCACTTCAGTATTATAATAGATGTACATTTATCCTAATTATCTTAATTATAAACACGCGTTTTTATATATAATCCCGCATAAATTTGTTTACACTATACGCTTAGCAGACATGGTTTGGAAATTGCCGATCCAATTAAACGTAAGGGGCTTGAATTAGGACACATATATTAAAATATATATTAAAAATTACAGTCATTCACAATTATAATAATAAAATAATATTAAAAGGTTTAAAACATCATTTTAATACACTACTAGTTTCGGCTGCATTCAGCCATCGACGGGTGTATGTATTATAAACCTATCACCATTCTACTGATTTTTAGTGTTATTCATATTGCACTGTCTTCATTCTTGATGGTGTTTATGTTCATGAAGACAGTGCAATATGAATAACACTAAAAATCAGTAGAATGGTGATAGGTTTATAATACATACCCCCGTCGATGGCTGAATGCAGCCGAAACTAGTAGTGTATTAAAATGATGTTTTAAACCTTTTAATATTATTTTATTATTATAATTGTGAATGACTGTAATTTTTAATATATATTTTAATATACGGATCACAATATGACGCAATTACAATATTTTAGGACACATATACATAGTTGCTCATCGATAATATCATCTATCGATGTTTTTGCCTATATCATGAGGGGAACTAATAAATTATTAATTACACAATTTTCTGTTTCTCTTACGCGTACAATTTATACTAATGCAGGTTCCGACTATGTTAAAATATGCATGATGTAACATCCAAATATTATGCAATGCCCTTATATAAAATTGTCACCGTTAAACACCTTGGATCAAAACGTTTCGTAGTGAAGTACGTTAATGGTACAGCACCGTACAAAGCTTTGACACGCCTAGTTTCTGTGTTTAGTCATTCACATCACACCGAAAGCTAAGCTAATCATATATTTCACGTGGCAATGATGTCGTATTGCACTCTAAAATGAATCTGAACAAACGTTTCAGATACGTTGTCACAGTGTCAGAGTTTGACCCCAATGTAGCCCCCACATTGCATGTTCTAGGGGCCTCTAAATTGAAGATGTCTGTCTTCTGGGTTGTTGTGCCGTGTAGTCTGGTAGAAGTTTACCGACGTTTCAGAGATTCTTGCTGCCTCCATCATCAGGGCGATCTTCCTGATGCATTAGAACACTTCTTTAGCCCAAATACAATATTAACATCTTGTTTTTGAATTTTTATTTATTTTTCAAATGCACTGGTTATTTATAATTGAATAGTAACATAATCAGTGGCGAATAATTGGAAGGCGTATGGAAGGAAATGTTCATATTCTGTTTAAATATCTGGTGTGACTACTGAAAACAACGAAAAACTGCAGTAATGGCAGCCGTTCCATGAGTCGAGTTCAGAACCTGGTACTTCCAGAACATGAGGCAAGAATGCCAATCACTCAACCACGTTTGATTATATGAACGACTGTCAAAGGTTTTAAAGCAAATTGCCTTTTAGAAATATATTTGTTAATGTTCTAATGTGACGGATAAGGAATTTAAATTATTTTGGTATGTAAAGGTTTTCATACTGACTTTTTACTGATGATTTACACAGGGTAAGGTTTTGACATTTCTGATGCCACTAAGGAGCGGGGAATATCACGAGATAAAATCTATAATTAAATGGATTTTCTATGTTATTTCTACTCGATGAACATGCTCTATGTAAAATACGATAAAGCCTTTTATAGATTCTGATTGTGTTCTCATAATGTTAAGATAAACGAGCAGTAAATCGAATTTGAGGTGCAGCATATTCGACCTTCCTGAATCTAGCTCTAGATGTAATACTCATGTCTCAGAGCATATTTTAATCAAAGTTTGGCGTTTAATAATTATTTTTCATTATAGTACTTCATGTGAAAAATGAGAAACCAGACTAAGTATAGAGCAGAGCTATTAATATCACTTAAGGCCAGATTAAGTTTTATGATTCGTGTTCATAACCATTGTATTAGGATGTCTGGTGCCTTTCACTGCAACCACGAACAGTAAAAATATTTTATAGACACCGATAGGTTTTGGCTGTGGAGTGAACTTAGTTGGCTCCGCTGTGGACAGGTTTATTTCTGGTGATAACCAGAGATTTTTATGTTTAGAGTTGCGTGTGATAAAACTTTCGTAATTTTTATAGCCTGTTATGTCATGCAGAAATATGTGGGCATCATATGCGTAGTTGTGTAATAGAAATCAAACAACGCTTTTTTATAAGAAAGGATAAAAATTTCCAAAATTCCATTCATCATTTGGGATGTAACGAATGACCACAAAGCTGTAATTTCTGTTAACGTCATTTATTTACGACAACCCTTTCATCTACAATTGTGGATTTCAATTGAATCTAGGCGGGCGTGTATTCCACAGAGGTCTCTGGCTGTTTTGGACATTTTTGTGAATAATCCAAATATAAACTATGATACACACGTGCATTTATCTTGACATCAGTATGATAATAACTCATGTAAACAAATGCTGTAGTAACTGACAGCTTTAACCTCTTTGGATAGATACATGTAAAATACGGCGTTCGGCGACACTACCAAATTTAATTCTACAAAAATATATCAACACTGGCTTAAATGTACTAATCTGATTAAAGTATTTGTCAAAATGGCTAGTTCTGAGCGTGGATTTTTAGTGTGGCACTAGGAGAAAAATAGAAATCAGGTAACTTTAAGTGCAGATGATTTTTTTTAAACTTGAACGAAAACCTCGGAGAGATTAAACATATTATTTTAGGTTACAGTGAAACAGATTTGTGGTTCTTATAAGTATAAAAATGGCTGTCTTCTGGGTTCCTGTTGCCGTGTAGTCTGGTAGATGTATACCGACGTTTCAGGTGTTCTTGGTGCCTCCATCATCAGTCTGATGACCCTCGCATTAGGCCTACCACGGGAACCCGTAAGAAGGACTCTGAAGGACACGTCAAAGTCAACTGAGTGACTAACGTCCTCAGTGGTGCAAAACCTTCTTAAGAAGTTGATGGTTGCTCAGTTGGTGCTTCTGGAGAACCCAAGCGTTCTTTATCGTTTTCACAAGAGACCGCCAGTGGACCATATCCTGAGACATTCAAACCCACATAAACCTACTCGTTTTCTTAGGAAACTGCTCACTTATCTTGATTGCATTGTTGTTCCTGCTGCCGAAGGCTGAACACGATTCTGTGCCATTTGCATCCACCAAGGATCCAAAACTCTGGATTAGGAGGGTGGCTGCGAGTACAGTACAGAGAATCGGACAGCCGACAAAACGTTGTCCCCAGGTTTATGATTGAGTGAATTGTTGTATATCCACAGTTATGTTCCGTGTTACGAGACGTCTATAAAATAATTTTAAACTTTGGAGAAGACAGTTGTTAATTATCTAGAGTGGCAGAATTTTAGTGTTCCTTTATCTGTTTATTTTTATGCAAGGTCCATATTTTATAACAAACACACTGATGAAGGCGTGCAGCTACTGTTATCGTTGATTATCCTGTCTGCTGTTTATTATCGTGATAATTTTATAGGTAAAACAGTCGTATTCAAAATTTAGCCTTCAATAAAGAATTTATCTTATTAAGAAATATTGTATCGTGTATTTACCTTCATTTCTTATCTTAATACACAAGTTAAATATTAAATTAATTATTCGGTTTTGTCCGTCTAATCACAATTATATTTAAAATTTAAAATTTACAAATAAGATAATTAAATTATCATTTTATGTTCCACATCGAATAATCGATTTACATTTGGAACATTTTTACTACTTATTATTCGATGTGGAACATAAAATGATAATTTAATTATCTTATTTGTAAATTTTAAATTTTAAATATAATTGTGATTAGACGGACAAAAACCGAATAATTAATTTAATATTTGATTCACAATATGACGCAATTATACTATCTTATACAAGTTAAAGTTAAATAGACTCTGGTTGGTTCCATTCTTAATGTCCCTATTATTTTTACAGCGTAAATTGAAGTGATTTAGGAAAATTAACAAGAATCGATTCGATATTAAAACACGTTTTATTGATAGACAGGTTCGTTTTTTATGAGTCGAAAACAATTCTCATTAAATTAAGTTATAATGTCGAATAACAACTGAACATTGGCCAAGGCTGTTGTTAATATTTGACAGTCATTAATTGCGAAGATTTGATTACTGTAATTAACACTTAATGACACGATATTTCCTTATTTCGACGGATCTTTGACGATCTATGAAGAACGAGTCCCCCTGATGGTGCACTTCACCAACTTGTAGCAAACCTCCGCACCATTGTCAGTTGGTTTTGCAGTCAACCAATTAGTCATTAAGTCAGATAATCAGTCTCTCATTGCATCTGTTAGGCACGCGTTATATTTCATTAAACTTAATTCAATGACGGTTTATGGAAATGCGTGTTAATGAGGACCATGCTTCTTAATTAACCGACATTTATGGAATCTACAGGACAACACACATATTAACAGAAATGGCATTACAAGTAATCGTGGTTCATGTTTTATTGACTACGTAACATGTTAAATGTCATATTAGAGTACCACTGCACATCTCTGTTTTGTCCAGAGCTTTTAATGTCATTAAACTGTTGAATCAATTCAATAAGAATTATGTTAATACAGTAAAGTTTATATAAACTTGTAATTAGAATTATGGTGCTGTTAATTTACGTAAATACAGACGAATGGAAATGTCTAGTAATGTACATAATTTTAAACTAAACCAAGTCTACTCTGAGAGCGGCCATGTGGCGATGTCCTTAACTGATGATCAACAGTATGCATGCAGTATATAACGAAACACACTGAATCTCTGTCACGTAAGATGAGTTTGTATCTTCCTCAAAACTAGCGATTTCTCACACTAGTTCGCCGCACTGATATTTTGTTTCAAACAGGGCGTTTTCCTCTTGAATATTGGGTTTTCATTCGTTTGCTGTTTAATATAACGGAAGTGAAATTGGAGTGTCGATAATGAAATAATGGTGGAAAAATATAAAGCAATACTCAAAAGAAAAATTTCTATTACAGCAGTACCCAGTTTATGGATCACACATGGGCAGGTCATGGACCCCGTACATAATGGGATAAAGTAATGTTCTTTTGTTTAAATTTTTTAATTAAATAATTTACTTCAAAAAGAGTATTTTTTATGAAAATGTATGTAAAATTTCTTTGTTCTCTGTTTTAATTATAAGTATTTTTAGCTTGTAATACAAAAACTCAAGGCTCATGAAATACGCTGTCTGCCAACAATTACTTTTTGATATACAATTGAATAGTGATAATTAGATAATATTTTTAAAAAAAATATTTCCAACTAACATTTGTATTAAGGTTTACATTTTCGCTTTACATTTCTGGCCGATTCGTTTGTTATTAAAAATTTCCTGTCTGCAACATCATAAATTCGTAATTAATTATGTGACCAATACTTATGTTGTTTTTCGATGCTGATTCTCCTAAAGTGGATGCATAGTGCTGAGGAGGTAGAAAGGATGATAATAAAGAATACGAGAATCTGAAATGGAACGACCTGTTTAATGATCGCTGCCAAGCCTGGAAGCATCCCTGGAAATCTTTCTTTGTCAGCCTGTCAAGCACCATCTGCGATTCTGCCTGAATCTCTTCTATCGTCTCACATCTCCTTCCCTTTAGCTGAATTTTCATCTTTGGGAAGAGGAAGAAGTCACACGGAGCTTAGAAAGGAAGTTGGGGTCGGTTCTTGCAAGATCTTTGAGCTCCTGACAAACGAGAAGTCGATTCTGCTTCTGGTCCTCAGAGAGGATGCGTCGCATGTGGAGTTCTTCCTTTAGAATCAGCTGACAGGTCCCAACAATGTCGCACAAGTCGTTGATGGTACGACGTCGATCTTCGTAACATTTTCGGGCGTTGTGCTCGAAGATGGTCGTCCAGAACGCTTGTCATCATCGACAGCGGTTCGGCCATTTTTAAAACGTGAATGCCACACCAAAGTTTGCGGACTCCCCAAATGCTTGCTTTAGCATTTCATAGGTTTCCTTAGCCGTTTTGGCGAGTCTTTGGCAAAATTTGATGCACACGCCATTCCGAAATCGCAGGAGGGTCGGTGTAATGCACTACCAAAACGCCCGTAACTAAGAAACAAATGCTAATTCGATGATGCCGGCTGGCACACTGATTCACTATAAATGTAGGCCGCACCCCCTAGCGGCAGAAGCTCGTACTACATCCGGTTCGCCCTCTTTTGACACAGTCTTGAAACTTTCCGATCGCTCCTCGTATACCAGCATTCTTCTGGAGGAACTGAGGAAGACGACAAACTTCCCAGTCAGGATGGATGGTAATCTGGACCCCATCTATGCTTTGGTTTCTGAAGTGGCCTTTTGTGTGTATATTTTCCGAATGAAATGCTGTACGCATTTATTATCATTTCAGTGAATGCTACATGCATCGCCCCTCTCCACCTTCTAGATTTCATTTCCCTAATAATACTGGACAAAGAGTACAATTTGTGTATTTTCTGATTGTGCTGCCCCCATAACCAGGGCGATGTGTTACCTTCCCAGAAGACACCACATTGGAAAATGCCCACTTCAAAGACCAAGAATGAGAAAGGAGGATATTATCAAACTGGATTTTAGGGAGTTGAATTGTGAACGGTAGTGACTCTAAATCACGTTAAAAGGCGAGCATTAGTGTTAGTTAGACCCATTTTGAATTGTCGGTTTCTACTATCTCAGTACTAATACGCACGCCAAAATGAATTAAAATTATTTGCTTTAACGTTCCTTGTCAGTTGGTTAACTTCGTCCAACTCAGTTTTCTATAAATACATTTAAAGCAGAACAGAAAATCTCATTTATGCGCGTGTTTAATGACTTCATTTGTTTGCCTGTGTTCTGCGTAAATGCATACAGATTTTTTTACACTCATAAATTCATTACAGTAATGCAAAGCGCTAGTTCCTTTTGTGAGCCTTCTGGAAAATAACAACTAATCTAGAAGCCTATTTTTAGATGAAAACCAAAATATACGCGGTGTCGTGTTACCACTTTCATAAATAAATATAGTCGATTTCTAGTGCTACTTACTGATAGATATAACATCTTCGAGAACCCTGGTTAATAACCTGTGTCAAATTTTGTAGTGTATTACGAAAATCATCGAATTTTGTGAATTTTCTTTTACTGTTCGCCCGAAGTTTATGCATTAATTGAAATTAAACCGGTGTATGAAATAATACAGTTTTGTAGAAGGTCTATTTATACGAGACTACACAGGTTGTTAAACAGCATATTTTATTTAAATAAAAATTCCAAGTAACAACTTCCTACATACTGAATTGTTCATTGATACATTCTATCTGCGTTATAACCTGTTAGCTGTGAATTAATTACAGTGACATTCGTTTTCTTTGCAAATGTAACAACACTTACATTTGGTTTTCCGTCAAATTTACAATGTATTTAAAATAAGATAATTAAAATAATTAAAATATCATTCTGCGTTCCATATCGAATAATCTATTTACAATTGGAACAGTTACAACATGTTTCGGTTTTATTAAACCATCATCAGGTGTAAAATTATATTAAATTTAAAACTCAATTACAATTTTTTACAATTTTTTCGTAGTGTAGTTTTGGAGGTCGTGTCCAGATATTTTCATATGAATTGTAAAAAATTGTAATTGAGTTTTAAATTTAATATAATTTTACTCCTGATGATGGTTTAATAAAACCGAAACATGTTGTAACTGTTCCAATTGTAAATCGATTATTCGATATGGAACACAGAATGATATTTTAATTATTTTAATTATCTTATTTTAAATACATTGTGATTTGACGGAATAACCAAATAATTTAATTTTAATTTAATAAATCACAATATGACGCAACTACACTATCTTATAACACTTATTTTGCAGTCAAGCTATCAGAGATGATGCAGATTTCTCATAGAAAGAATTAGGAAAATATGTTTACACCAATTTAGAGGACGCCTTAAATTTTTACTTCTCAGGTGCGTTTCGGTTGTAACACTGAAAAAGCCAAACTAAATAGTAATCAATTTTTTAGATTGAAACAGGCACAGTTCAGTTTAATTTGCTACTGTATTCTCTCTGGTTATTTTGTACACATCCAGTCGTTATTACATTAAGTGTAATGGAAGGGCTGGAATTTGCTTTTGTTTGCATATCGAAATGAAATTCTATGTCTTCCGTGCTGAAGTATTAATGACTGACGATCTCCCACTCGCTGAGGCCCTTAACCCTGTTCAGGAGAATCAACTGGGAAGCCATATTTTATATAAAAATTAAGAGTTCTAGGAAAAATTTGAGACGAAACGTGCTTCCATTCGGCCAGATGAGTTACAGATCTGAAAGTGGGGAAAAATTATTTTGATAGGAAATAAGCACATAGACAAATCAATAAAAGGAAAGAGAATAAAAAGAGAGATAAAGGAAAAGGAAATATGATGCTGAGAAGATTTAATACTGCTCGGTAAATAACGAGTCCTATTATAGCTCTGGTGCATCCGCCGGTACGCAAGGGGGTTCAGTGTTCCAGGTTCCCACGTACATACACGCTCGTCGTGCCTGTGGACGCGTGTACTCATGGAACTTGTGGATTTTAATCGTGCATAGATGATCACCCTCTGGGTTGTTCGACGTGTAGTATTTTGATTGTATGTCAACGTTTCGGAAGAGTACTTTGTCTCCATATTGATTTTTAAAATATCATGTGATATGCACAACCAGTATAGACCGACCAGTTTAATGTAAGAACATATATATTAAATCTTGTCCGTCTAATCACAATAAATCTTATTAAATATTAAAATATTACAATAATTAACATTTAAAATATTTAAAATATTAAATGATGTTCTTTATCGAA
>NW_019060743.1:130946-141829 GCF_000696155.1 Zootermopsis nevadensis | reverse complement strand
CCCAGAAGACGGAAATCTTCAGAAATAACATTATTCAGGACTTTCGAGATACTGGTTAAACAAATATGGTATATATTTCTGGCTAGTGTTTGGGGAAGGTCAGATACATTTTGCAGTGACGTTTATCACTGTGAACACTAAATTAGCAGAATTTCTGTTTTAATAAACTAAAATACGTGTAGCCTTATATTATCATTTGGTTAAAATAATTAAAAAAACAAGTGTAACTGGGAAGAGTCTATGACTTTCGTGCACACAGTTGATAGCAAATAATACTGGATACTGGGATCCTGGGAACGACCCGTTCTTCAAGTGCCTGAGCGCTGCATAGCAAATATTATTTCAGTTAAATTAGATCTCGTGCGAAGAAGGTGTTCATCACTAGTCGTCATTTTCACACGTTCTGACATTCTTACGTGTAACAAAGTTTACTCATTTCCACAACAGTTATAAATTTACTATTTCACTGTGACAGAATTTTAAAAAAGTAAAATAAACATATAAATAGAACGGAGAGAGTACAGAGCGAAATAATTTCGATTTTCTCATTCGTCATTTATGATTTTCCCTCGTTACGAACGAGCAGACGAGTAAATTTGTTGAACCCTGCGTACAGTTAAGATTCCAATTACCATATTTTATCAGATTAAGTTCAATAGTTTCGGGGATGTAACATGGCAGGTGCCTTATTTCACTTCATATAAACAAAACCTTGAAACCGAGGGATTATGCCAAGATATCATCAGACAGAGAACAATATTTGCTGACATGCAGTGTGTGTACTTTCGTTTCTCAGCAGGTGGCTGTGTTATCCCGCCGCCTGAACACGTAATAACATTGTCAGTCAGAATTGAAATCTCGGGGGAGCCTATTACACGTAGAAACGGATTTGCTGGATTACAAGCAGTGATTACTGCAACGCAGACAGACAGTAGCTTGGTTACACAACACTCTGAGTTGTTACTGTGAAGTTCAAATGTTTACGAACGACTGTAATAAAAATTATATGAAATTAAAGTTTCTCACGGCGGTGAAGATAACCGTGTTTGAAGATATCCGTGTTGTGGGTTATTGCGCTGTGTAGTCTGGTCGATGTTAACCAACGTTTCAGAGGTCATACTGCCTTCGTCATCACGGATGACGGAGGCAGTATGACCTCTGAAACGTTGGTAAACATCGACCAGACTACACAGCACAACAACCCAGAAGACATAAATCTTCATACTCATAGCCCTGATGACGGAGGCAGTATGACCTCTGAAACGTTGGTAAACATCGACCAGACTACACAGCACAACAACCCAGAAGACATAAATCTTCATACTCATAGCCCTGATGACGGAGGCAGTATGACCTCTGAAACGTTGGTAAACATCGACCAGACTACACAGCACAACAACCCAGAAGACATAAATCTTCATACTCATAGCCCTGATGACGGAGGCAGTATGACCTCTGAAACGTTGGTTAACATCTACCAGACTACACAGCGCAACTACCCAGAAGACAGAAATCTTCATACTCATCACCCTGATGACGGAGGCAGTATGACCTCTGAAACGTTGGTTAACATCTACCAGACTACACAGCGCAACTACCCAGAAGACAGAAATCTTCATACTCATCACCCTGATGACGGAGGCAGTATGACCTCTGAAACGTTGGTTAACATCGACCAGACTACACAGCGCAATAACCCAGAAGACGGGTATCTTCATACTCACCGCTGTGAGAACCTCAAGTCTTACATAACCGTGTTTATCTGTTGTAATGCAGGTACATACTAACGCTTCGAGAAACATATTGCATTTTCTTCAGCTCTGAAGATGGAGGCTGTATGTTATTCCGAAACTTTGGTACCACCTACAGGTCAACGTGGTCTTTAAACCAGATTAACATCGACAGAACTCGGTCATTGTCAGAAATTAAGTCGCATTATTTGCATTTTTTTATTCCGATAAGTTTATTATTTGTGTTCCCACGATAGATGGTGCTGACAGCTAATATGGTTTGGTTTTTTTTCTGTTTCTCACAGAAATGTTTAATCGGAAACACTTGAGAAAGCTGTCGACCTTGCGACATTAAAGTGTATTATTAGAATTATTACACATCAGTGGCTAGTGCATCTAACGGTTGGATTAAATTGGATCAAAACAAGATATAGTAGAGGGCTTTTGTGAACACGTTAATGTAAATATTTAATTACGTAATTATCGGGGAAGTCATTGACTTGCCGTGTGTGTATCATACTGGGGATACTGGGAACGACCCGTTCTTCAAGTGCCTGAGCACTACGGGTCCCAACTTTTCGTTGGCTTTGATCTATAGACATTCGGTAAACTCCTTGGATGAGGGATCGGCCCGTCTCAAGGCCTCTACCTGTACACAGGACAGCACAACACAGAAAAACATCCATGGCTTGAGTGGGATTCGAACCCACGGTCCCAGAGACCAAGCGGCACAAGGCCCACGCCTCAGAACGCGATGCCACTGCGGACCCCGGAAGGCCTCTGCTCCATAAGTAAGTTCGGTGTTATTTGTTTTGCTGAAGTTAACATCTGACGCTTCTTAAAGCACATTTCAACTAAACTTATATTGAGAATTCATTTTACATATTAATACTACGTTTAAAAGAAGCTTGACAAATAACCATAACCTATATTCAGAGGCAATGGAATTCTAACACCATGAGAAATAATTGTTCGGATGTAACTGTAATTAATATTCTAGATAGAAAATTGTTTATTCATTTAGATAAAACAATTTAAATGATCGATTTGCTAATTTGCCGCATTACACTTTCTGTTTATACTCTTTGTGGAGAGAACTTATGATAATTTAAGAAAATATAAATGGAAATCTGGACTGTCTGGATATTTGATTTGTCTGTCGGCTGATATTTTACACCATCGTCACAACATTTGAATGAGGAAATTTCGTACTATCCAATTATCTCAACAAACGTAAAATAAACACGAAATGCAAAACCTCAACACCCACGTAGGCTTGTATACATGGTAACAGCGTGGGAGTAGCTTATGTAAATCTGTACTGTTGAAAGGGCAACGATGCCTCTAGATAAATAAAAGATGGACGGCTATGATGAAAACAAGAGAGCCTCTTCCTGCGCATTTATGGAGTCTGATCATTTGTAGAATAACAAGCAGAGCAATTTGATGTTAAAATGTAGTTTGTTACTGTAGTAAACAATATAACGAGTGTACAGAAAACGTAACCTCGTCTACACGGTGGAAACAAACGTTATTTATTGCACAGGGTAGGGGAAAATGTTTTCACCGCAGGTTACAGATCGCAGTTCTAGAAATAGCATTTTGCGGCGTCATTTCTATTTAATTGCTATAATTTAAGTAACAAAGGGCTTTCACCAAAAAAGTAAATACATATATTTTGACACAATATTAGTAGAATTTTCAGACATAATTGTTGTCATAGGCATACAAAATTTTGATCTTCTATTCTATTTCATTTTTTTAGTTTTTCACTGACGTTTCATGTACACATAATTGGAATAATTTCAGTAATTCAGCACCTATATATATGTATATGTATTTATTTATTTACAAGGCTCCAATTCTTACGATAATGCATGAATTGAACAGAAAGGATTTGTATATGGCAGAAAGACTTCCCGTCAGTTATGTTTTAATGTTATACCAAGGCATGTGGGATTATTTCTGTAATACATTAGCTCAATTTTTTATTGTCATTATTGTTTATTTAAATGTCATTTATAGAGCATTTGCTTATGATGCAGGGTTTAAATTTGGTTCCTGTGGTTCCCTATATAGTAGGTTCTGTAAAATACGTTTTAGATTAATGAAGTGGTATTTTAATTTCGTCCTCAAGATGCGTGTTATTTCCAAAACGGCCTTCTTTGGTAATTTCGCTTCGGAATGTCGTCTGAATACTTTTAAAATGATCGTTATACGCTCCCATTTGCACGCTTATCGGTATAAAATTTGCCTTCACCTTCCATCCGGGTTGTGTTTCGATCAGTACATAATTTAATGTTAATTTTATGGTTTTTTTCTTCACTGCATATACAAAAATTCGTTATTATTATTATTATTATCCCATCTATTCACCACTTTATTATTATTATTATTATTATTTCCATCAAACAAGGCCAATTGACTGTAATTGGCCTTGTTTGGCTGTTGTCATGGTCTAGTGGTTAGAACGCTGGCCTTGTAATCCTGGGGTCTCTGGTTCGATTCCCGGCGGTGCCCAGATTTATAACTTGTGTTGGGCAAGGCCGTGGTCTAGGCAACACGGAGTTTTCCTCCGGGGGCTTCCCCGGTTTCTCCGTGGCATCCCAACAATTACTCCATTCACACACAGAAGAAGGCAATGGCAAACCACTTCTGGATCATCTGCCAAGAACGTATATGAACAGGTCCCAGTCCGAGAAAAGGATGGAAGGATCCTGTTCATATAGACCTGTCGTCAGACAGAACACTAATAAATAAAAAAAATAATCATCCCAACAAATAATCTCTAAAGTTAATTTTCACATCACTTCTAGACCGTTATGAGCGGAAGAGTAGCTGATCAGTTATCATTTAGTTGATGAGTTACCTTTCGGTTTGGTACCAGCTTTATCGCTGACTGAAATCCTTTATTGAAATTAGCCAATCTTGTAAGAAACGCTACTTCGATGGCAGATTAGGAAGACCTAAAATGATATCATACAGACCAACTGGTTTCCTAAATGAAATAAAGATCCTACCACGAAATATAAGTAATATAGTCTGTTAAATCGCTGTATTCGGTTGTATTTGTCAAATAATCTTAAAAGTACCTATAATTTTACTGCTTTCAAGATTTGTTGAAATATACTTTTTGCATTTGTAGATGAATTTCTTACATCTGAAAACTTTCAGATCATCTTTCTGGTTCGTTTAAATTCTAGATACATGTTATCAGTCTTTGTGCATAAGTTCTATGCTCTTAAAAGAATGCATTTGTTATGGATTGTCTCGTTTCTATCTACTCATGTTTCGCAAACGCGTCTGATACGTCACAATGTTTTATTTATTCACAGTGTTTTGTATCCTTGCGCTTGAGGACTGTAATGGGGCACGAAACGAGACAGACTACTTCAGTAAACAAGAAGAGAATCGAGAAGTGTAGATCCACTTCCCATATTTTATGGAATGATAAATAAGAAATGTTTCTATTATAATGGAAATTGAATACGGCAGCGTGTGTGTGTTTTATGACAAGATTTTGAGTTCAAAATAAGTTTCTATACTTTTAACAGCAGCTCACAGGTTTAGATAATACCATTAAGGCTTTATTAATGCCTTCTTTGTTACCTGATTTTCCTCCACTACAGATTCTGTTACTTATTTTCGTCGTTACATTATAATATTTAAATGTAATCGTTACATAATAATTACTACACTCTTTTAGAATAACATTTTTAATCTTAATATTTCCCATCATTTCTTCTCGTCCCTTAAGTGATAATATGCTATAATTCCTTGTTATCTTAACCATAGACGAAAGGAATTCACGTTTGTACGGTCTCCGTACATGACAAAATTTTAAACACGCTTGTGTTGGATCTCAGAAGTTTAACACCCAAGGTACAGAACCACTTATAATCACTTCTCGCTCTCAGAGTCTATTTCCGTAATTCTGATATATTATTACCATATATAACACAAATTGGCTGTCAGTTGCTAATTAGTGTTTGACATTTATGGGAACATGTTTCGATACCACAATGCCATCATCAGGCCATACTTATATCGTTGAAATTAGTGCAGTGTTCCAAAATATGAATACAGTTCAAATGATTTCAGATGAAGTTATTTAATTTATTTGTATTAATTATATATTAATGTTATTAATAATGAGTGCTATTTATTTTATTCTGTGATACTGTGATATTTTATTCTGTGATTACTCAGATTCCGGGATTTGCTTGAAAATTTTACCCGTAACATCTTGACATGACAGTTTTAATATGATTATAGATAAAACATTCTCGGAAATTTCTTGTTACAAAATGGTAATGACCAATCAAACAATTATGTATTGGAATTATGCATGACTTACATTCAGAATGATTGACTTTCGATCAGACTTTAAACGAGACTGACTGAATTATTTTCCTCCAATTTTTGAAATGTAGATACATTCAGTTACGCCGCTGCTTAGTACAAAATTTCTTTCTGTGCACAAAATATTATTTTCACATCAATTCAATAGAATTTGTTGTTACATAAACAAAGAATAAGTTTATATAATAAGGCAACTATATAAAAATTTTCAAGAAGCATATTGGCTATTTCTTGTCCACATATATTTTAAATGTGAATTAGTATACGAATGAATGTAGACTTTGGTTATTTTTGATGACGGTTGTAACTATTATAGGTTATGTATGGCGAGAGAAGAAATTTGTGTTAATTTAGAATGCGTAAGAGAACGTACGGGGTCTATTTTAATTTACCGACTGTGTATTTTCCAGGAAGGACTAAGGGAATCCTCAAAAGAATCTCAAAACATGTAGTCGAGAGGTCGATATTCGAACTCAAAGGGAAGTGCCAACGGCTCGACCGTGACGTTTCATTCATTGAATAGACTGTTGAATAAATGAGGGACCGAATGAATGAATTAATTTTACTCGAGGGCTTGAATGAGCATTCGTCTTCTCCTACGTAAATGTTCGTGACGCTGGAGTAAATAGCATGCTCGAATTTCCTTTTCGCTTACACAAAAAGCAAATAGCCTGCTTATTTTCGTCTTCCTTGACATAAAAGTACGATAACAGATGGCGGAATTGGCGTCATTACTTGTGTAGAAGTAAGTAATACGACCTAACATATCCGCCATTTTAACGTGTACAAAAGAGATAGAGCATGTTCAGTACTTTTAAAAAAGTAATTAGCTATCCCGGTAAAGACACCAGACAAATTAATACTTCAATGTTTTTGTGTATTTCCCATTTTATAGCTCTGTGGGGACCCAGTTCCTACTTTGTAATCCTGCTCGCTGTGTGCATTGGTTACCATGAAACCCTGTGTTCACAGCGTGGTGTTTGAAGTTGTTTAACCTTGGGAATTATCAACTAATAGAAAATTTCGCGTCGAGAATGGCAGGAAAATTGTATTCACGTACAAATACTTTTTATTATAAAGTGTAACAAATCAGCACAGAAAAATTAAAATCAATACTTATCTTTGCTTAATTACGAAAGCTGCGAAACATTGTTTTGCTTCGTTGTATAAAAGTGCGTGTACATAGTAGGCCATGGATGGGTTACCAGTATTTTGTTTCGGTGCACTATTTCCACAAAGCACAGTATAAAAGTTAATGCGAAATAATATCGTATGTCAAAAATGATTACTTACTTGTTCTGTTGTGTCTCATTAGTTTGTTGTGTCTAATTGTTTTGTTGTGTCTCTTGTTTTGTTGTGTCTAATTGTTTTGTTGTGTCTCGTTGTTTTGTTGTGTCTTATTGTTTTGTGTCTCATTGTAGGACCACTGCCACCGGGTAAAAACCCATTTGCAGTTAATAATAAATAATAATAATTCATAATTGAAGAATACAATATTATATGATGTAGTACAATCTCAAGTAGAAAATCCTAGGTTTAACCAACATTCGGGCTTTTACGATAGCCTACAGATAGATCATCCACACTAACGGACCTTGCGCGTTATGAGGTGAGAAGACCCTGGCGCCATTGGGGGAACGTTGTAATGCCATGTTGAAATTCCAAAGAGAATTCCAGCAAACTCCATGCAGCAAAATACCTCTGGAGGAGAAGATAGTTATTCGGCTGAGCAAGAAATTCCTCAATCTTTTATAGAATCCTAAGATTCCTTACCGTGTTCACAAGAGCCAGTCATTTGTCCCCGTTCAGAACCAATTGAATACAGTCCATAAGCTCACACACTTTTCCTCTAAGATCTGTTCTAATATTGTCATTGTTGGTATTTTTGGTTGTAACGCCATGTGAGCTTATTTGTCCAGCCCTAAAGATGGAGACAGTGTGTCTATCCGAAACGTTATTAGGTACTATATTTACAACTGTGTATCGTGGAATGCAAATTAGTTTAAAGTTATCTAAGGGACCAGTTCTGTGAAATCCTGTCAAAGCGTCCTCTAATCCGACATTAACATGATAACCCAAATGAACATTTGTTCTGTACTAATTACAACGGCAATTTACAGATGTAAAGCTACTTGAATCCACGTCTACATGAAGAACATCAAATATACATGCCTTTGACCAAATTCGGTTAGTATATGCCTCGGTGTACCCGAGACATGTTCATTAACAAAATGATAGGGCGATTTTGATGCTTGTATATAGTGACATTAATTACCTCGATGGCACTATGAAATCGACAGAAATTTATTAGATATGATTTAGGCTGCCCTGGGAAATATTTTATATCTCTTCGCTGTGTACAGAATGTACACATGCAAGTTTTAACGTGTCAGTCAATACTGTGAAGAACTTTACTGATGTGGCCAGCATCATTACTTTGGCATATGATTCATTTGTCAGTGTACTGTGTGGAATGAACTACGAACGCGCTGTATACATCCAGAAATTTATTTACTTATTGAGTTAGTGGTTTTAAGTTGATCTGAAATAGGAACGTTGTTACTGTCTGGATATTTATGAGGAAAAAAGTCATTCATTACTACAAACCTCCAAACTTTATATTAGGGGTAAAAATATGAAAGTAAAGCTGTCCCACTTTACGCCATGTAGGCACTTGTGGGGAGAGGTGGTATAGCTCTTACTAATTATTGACCTCGACACTAGATGGAGGTGAGTGGTTAGCGTCACCCCCGGGAAAGGACCCCGGTACCCATTGGATTGGAGGCTCGGTCGGCACCAGAGCCGGTCTGAACGTAGAAGCTAAAGGAAAAATCCTCTTCCCCCGTCGGGGTTCGAACCCCGGTCATATATTAGGGGGCATCAAACGTTTCAAGACTTGAGACCACACATGTTATAATCGAGGGTAGTTTATTAAACTTCACGATGATTTATTACAAATTTAGTTAAACAGATTCACATATTATTTCTACTCCGTAATTTATTTAAAAAGTCTGTTTATTTGTTATTCTTACTTCATTGCAAGAAATATTAACTTGCTCGATAAATGTTACTTCAGATATAGCTGATATAAGACTGGTAGGCATTCTGGTACGTTTCTGTGTACCTTTGACTTAGCGGGTCGTTCCTCCAGTGATGTAGGTCGGCGAAAACTGTGTTGTTACATCAGAAGTTTGGTAACACAGTGAATGGTGAAGATAATTTGAAATAACGTCCAGTGGATGTCATAAACAGACTTTCGACATCACTCCAGCACTGTGAGTAACATCAACAGTTTCATACTCTGGATGATGAAGCCATTTCAACACTATTACGCCTTATATTCCTTTTTCAATAACCCTTTCTTCCTTTAACGTTTCTACCCTTCGAAGTTCCATTCCTCTGTGTTACTGATTTCGTAGTAATTTTTTCTTGTATGCGTTGTCTTATGCCAAAGTAGCGGACCCGCCCTCATGACGTCCCACCATCTGACACAAGCGTTGCTCTGACGTTGGACCTAAGAAAGATGCAGCGACAGATGGATAAGGAGTGGTGTAAAATGAGATAATTAAATCAAGGAGGATTAAAAAGGCGGGGCATTTAGCAGGCATGGGGAAAGGCAAAGTTCTGGTTGGAAATCTTGAAGTAAATATCGGTATTATGTGACCTGATTGAATCTGGCAGTCCACCGTTGTCTGATCCCATAAATTCCGCGCTCCATATAACACCACATGTCTTGCATGCCATGTATTTATTTTTCTACATTAAGCGATTTTTTTCCTTTTAAGAGACCAGATTTCCGTCATGCATATCAGCTTGTAAAATATCGTTTTATATGTACCTTGTAATCCTGGGGTCTCGGGTTCGATTCCCGGCGGTGCCCGAATTTTTAACTTGTGTTGGGCAAGGCCGTGGTCTAGGCAACACGGAGTTTTCCTCCGTGGCATCCCAACAATTACTCCATTCACACACAGAAGAAGGCAATGGCAAACCACTTCTGGATCATCTGCCAAGAACGTACATGAACAGGTCCCAGTCCGAGAAAAGGATGGAAGGATCCTGTTCATATGGACCTGTCGTCAGACAGAACACTAAAAACAAAACAAAAAAACAAAAAACAAAAAAACTTACCTAGATATTTAGTGTCTTGAATAACAGACACGTTACAAATTTTGTCTGACTTAATATCGTATTCACATAAGACTCGTGCTGAACACTTTCCAGGGTAGTAAAATCAACATAATAATAATACTCTGTTTCTTTTAAGATACTTTTTAATATTATCCTTTATATATTTATGTCTTACAATTGTATTTTTACGTAATGTTTTCGATCATAATTTAGTATTTATTTTTCATCTTTCCTGATTTAATAATAATAAATGGCGAAGAGACAAAATAGTGACATTTTTTTGGGTAATTTCATCTCTCTTACTCAAAGAATGTGTTAGAGTCCGAGGTTTTCTGTAATATTTTATAACATGTTTATTTTAATTACGGTGACGGATAATATAGCCCACGTCCAACCCCTAAACATAAAGCCCACCCCTCTTCAGCTGTCCGCGACTGTTGATTAACATATTCGTCGCTACTTTCCATATTTTCTGTCGCTTTGTGACAAGTGGCCATTTAGCATGCACACATAGCACACATCGTTTACTCTAGCGGGATTCAAACCCACTATCCAGTCTATGTTCAGCAATCACATTATTATTTAACTGGGAAAAGTGGGTTTGCCCACAAACACTGCGTCGTGTTAGCCAGCATGTACTCAGCATACTGCCTCTCCTTGTAC
>NW_019060743.1:98854-123774 GCF_000696155.1 Zootermopsis nevadensis | reverse complement strand
CCCTAAAGGCAGAAGCTCGTACTACATCCGGTTCGCCCGCTATTAACACAGTCTTGAAACTTTCCGATCGCACCTCGTACATTCCTGGAAACGTCGCATAAGAATAATTTCAAAACGTTAGAAAACTTACGCATAACGTAACATTTCTGGCTTTTCCGCTCTGTTACTGAATAGATTTTGATATCATGAATGCCAGCTTTTATTGTCATGCAGTGGTATAGTGTAAATAAAAATGTGTATAATTCGTCTGCACAGTTGTTGCTGAGAATAATTTATTGTCTCCCATAGGTGGTACTGGAGGTCGTTTTCAAAGTGGGGCCAACAGTCCTGCTGGCAGCCCTCAACATGAGGATCATGATAGTCTACCGAAGATCCTGCGAGCGTCGTCGTCGGATGATCCTTTGTAGGACGTCGTCTTCAGACGATGACCCTCGAACATTCGCAGAAGAACGCCGTCTTATCCTGCTTCTCGGCAGCACCTCCATACTCTTCTTAGTGTGCGTCTCTCCAATGGTCATTCTCAACGTGACCCTTTCACAGAGAAACCTCAGTATGTATTCGTATCAGGTGTTCCGGGCAGTGGCGAACCTGCTGGAAGTTACCAACTACTCCATGACTTTCTACATTTACTGCCTGTTCTCGGAAGATTTCAGAAACACTTTGTTGAGGACCTTCGGGTGGCCTTGGAAACGGGATGCCCCGACTGCTTTTCAGGATGCTCATTCCGCCGTCGTGGCAAAACAACTGATGGCGACGAAGTTGAACGCAACGCCGACTTTGACCACGGCGTCTGCAAGCAATAACAACGCAACAGTTATGTGCCTGCCTGTGGTTCCCAACAACACGGCACAGAAATTGTGGAAGGGGTTCAAGAGACCAATTCAGGGCACTTGTGGTTACGTGCACAATGGTAGTGCCAGTGTATAACATTGATCTCGTTAAGAGGCTTCAGTCCTATTTATCATTCCTCAAGAACCATTCCGTAATTTGATCCAGACAGCAAACAAGAATAAATAATTTCTTGTAGTATCCGATATTACATCACTTCATTTATAATGTAACTTCACACTTCTGATGCAGATTATCTATCTTTTTTTTTCCTTTAAAATTCGTGATTTGTCGTCTATCAAAAAATGACGCCATTAAACAATGTCACGTTATATTTGTTTACTCTGCATTGTTATACCATCACAACAATGCCGACTAAAGAAATGACTCGAGTAAACACTAAACTAACTAAACACTAAACTAGTTTAGTGTCTTACACAAGATTTTAAAACGCAACCACCACCCCCTTCGGGGGAGTTGGTTGCGTTTTAAACACTTGACTAACCCCCTCAAGGAGCTCCGAAAGGGATTAGTCAAGTGTTTTAACCCCCCATTCGGGGGGGTTGGTTTAGTTTCTTACTCAAGATTTTAAAACGCAACCAACCTCCCTCGAAGTAGGGGTTGGTTGCGTTTTAAAAACTTGACCAACCCCCCAGAAGGGGGTTGGTCAAGTGTTTTAACCCCATATTCAGGGAGATTGGTTTAGTTTCTTACTCAAGGTTTTAAAAACACAACCAACTCCCCCGAAAGGGGGGTGGTTGCGTTTTAAAAAATGACCAATCCCCGAAGAGGGGTTGGTCAAGTGTTTTAACCCACCATTCGGGGGAGTTGGTTTAGTTTCTTACTCAAGATTTTAAAACGCAACCAACCCCCCGAAGAGGGGTTGGTTGCGTTTTAAAAACTTGACCAACCCCCAGAAGGGAGATTTGTCAAGTGTTTTAACCCCTATTCAGGGGGGTTGGTTTAGTTTCTTACTCAACTTCTTACGCAACCAACTCCCCCGAAGGAGGGGTTGGTTGCGTTTTAAAAACTTGACCAACCCCCCAGAAGTGGGTTGGTCAAGTGTTTTAACCCCATATTCAGGGAGATTGGTTTAGTTTCTTAATCAAGATTTTAAAAACGCAACCAATTCCCCCGAAGGGGGGGTGGTTGCGTTTTAAAAAAATGACCAATCCCCCGAAGAGGGTTTGGTCAAGTGTTTTAACCCATAGGGGGGGGGAGTTGGTTTAGTTTCTTACTCAAGATTTAAAACGCAACCAACCTCCCCCGAAGGGGGGGTTGGTTTAGTTTCTTACCCAAAATTTTAAAACACAACCAACCCGTCTTCGGGGGGGTTGGTTGCGTTTTAAAAATTTGACCAACCGCAGAAGGGAGGTTGGTCAAGTGTTTTAACCCCCTATTCAGGGGGGGTTGGTTTAGTTTCTTACCCAAGATTTTAAAACGCAACGTTGCATTTTAAAAATTTGACCAACCCCCCGAGGAGCTCCGAAAGGAGCGCTCTGCTCTAGTACATGTAAATTTTGCTCCAAGAATTTTAATAATACGTAGCCAACAGAATATAAATTATTGATGCAGTAATTTAACGTCTAACATAACATTTTACTTCATTGAATTAAGCAATGTCTTTTATATTTTAACGAATCATATTCAAACAAGCATGGTCCATGTATAATTCTTGTATTTATTGTCTGTATTTTCTGTCGTTAATAACTTTTTGAACTTTCTGCATGTTTACTAATCTTAGTGAGAGGATATTTGATCAGAACGAGCAGAGCAAGGATTGTAATGTGTTTTAATATGGCAGAAAGGTAAGTAAATCTTACAAATATCTTTATTCTGTAAACATATTAAATTGCTGAAAAACCACACATTTCAGGAAGCAGAATTTGTTGTGGGACAAAGTTCAGAAATGATGGTGGCAGTAAAACTGTTTTATTACAAGCAACTTCAGTAAATCTTGTCATTCAGTGGTAGCTGAAATTGGTGCTATGCAAGAACCCCCTTTTCTTTACAAACTGTTTCAGTCATATTCTGTGATTTTCTGCCAGGTCTGGCCGAATTGTTAACTCTGAACCTCTTTGAACTAGTATGTGGATAACTTTTATTAAAATATATTGTTATTAAAGTTCGTAACTAAGTAGGTATACTCCATGGGTCAAAGTCCTTCTTTAGAAGTCCACAGTCTCTGTTAGCTGTTTAAGAAATTTAATGCAGTTTATGTAATTTGTATGTATTTTATCATGTTTACAAGAACTCGTAATTTGATCCTGTCCTTATCCAGCTGATTCCAGTCCACACCCATACATTCCGTTTGCATATAATAAAATATAATATTATGTTAATATTTATGTATTAACGTTACAATCAAGGAAATAAAGTCAAAGGTCATAACTGTTCAAGCCGATTTCTTTCATTCTTTTGTCAAGAAAATTACATTTTTCTCCGCGTGTTCCTTTCGAATTCCTGTGTAGCTACTCCAAAGAGTACAACTTTCCAGTCTTGTTACCTCTGTGGACAGTTATTTATTATTTAGTGTTCTGTCTGACGACAGGTCCATATGAACAGGATCCTTCCATCCTTTTCTCGGACTGGGACCTGTTCATATACGTTCTTGGCAGATGATCCAGAAGTGGTTTGCCATTGCCTTCTTCTGTGTGTGAATGGAGTAATTGTTGGGAAGCCACGGAGAAACCGGGGAAGCCCCCGGAGGAAAACTCCGTGTTGCCTAGACCACGGCCTTGCCCAACACAATTTATAAATTCGGGCACTGCCGGGAATCGAACCCGAGACCCCAGGATTACAAGGCCAGCGTTCTAACCGCTAGACCATCGTGGCGGTCCCTTGTGGACAGTATGATATATTAATGGTTATTAACTCTCAGAAACAGCGCAGAGAAAGGTACACTATTTACACTACACTATGCAAAGTTATGGGGGAGTGAATTCGTAGTTCAATGCACTCTTAACCTGCGTGGTGGTGAATGGTTACCTTCAAGCCTTGGTTGGTTTTATGGATGTTTTATGTAATCTTTATGGGTTATCTTGGGAGATATTTAATAGTTATTTAAATATGTTTTTATATTTAATACATGGGTTGTTACTAATCCAGGGATTAATTTGGACCTTACACCCAAGGAGGGCGGCCTTCATTAGCGGGGTATAGCCGAGCGAGGGTTAAACCGGAATATGACCATTGATTTGCAGTGGACCTGGTAGTTAGACTGTTAGCCTGGTCACTGTACTCATTGGAAGACATTAAAAGCATTTTAATCTACTAGACGTATTTTTCCACTGAATTAACCACGACACGGTGCGTAAGATGACAGCTGGATGAGCCCCAAAGTCGGTCTGAAAGCCTTGAAATTTTTATATCATATCCACATTATTGGTTAAAATATTTAGCTATTCACGATGACATGGTTTTGAAGGAGGCTAACAAACCACTAAAAATAACGCATACTTCTGGTATGTTATGGGCGTAAATAAATATTGGGATTTTGTGTTCACAGATGTGATAATGATGGACGCCGGGTATCAACTCCGTAACCATATGCAAATATCAATAATGCATTAATATTTACCTAATTATGTTTATGAACAGTAAGCTTCTGTGTTGATTCGGGCAACAAATTCTTGTCGCTAGTACAGTACATTGGTTTTAGTAGTGCTTTATACACGCATGGATCAGAATCCTAGTGGCAGTGACTGGACTCTTGCCCTTCTCGATCGCCTTCGATTCATCGCTCAGTTGAGGTTATGTAATAGTGCAGCGTAGCGGAGCGCAGTGGAGTGGTGTGGGATTCGAATGTCAGCATAAAAAATATACTTCTATGCTGGAAGGTCGTGGAAGGTACCATTTATTTAGTTGTCTAATAGTCTATTGACTAAATAAACATCACAGCCCTCCAATGGACACAAGGAAGATAAAGGAACATAAGAATTAAATAATTACATAATCGGGAGCATCATAATTTGTGTCTCTTGTTCGGCTAAAATATTAGAGCGATTAGATGAGTATGGCACAATCTGGAGATGAAGCCACTCATGGCCAGATTAGAAAAGCTTACAAAATCTTAGTAGACAAATATTAATGGAAGTGGTCGTTTGAAAAGTTCCCCGGCGTAGATGGGAGAATGACCATGATGATATTGATGATAAAAGTAATTTAGCTTAATTCGACTGTATTTTAATAGAAAACTAATGCACAAAGGGCGGTTCAAAATATGTTTAAATTTAACCGAATGTTTTACTGTACATGTCAACATCTTTGCATATTGTGTATGCGGCCGATGCACATCTATCAAAGGGACAAGTTTTACGTGAAGAACCAGGCTAGATAAAGGAAAAATCTCTGAACCCGGGCGTACAACAAGGCAACTGGAAACTGCAACTTCATCTACTCCCAATTATCAGTGCAAAACCACATTGTTTCATGAATGCATCAGCCGCTCTGTAGTTTTGCTTTGGAAAGGGCCTTCAGTCAGAAGCTTTCTCTCACGACACGTGTTGCCACCTATTGTCCCAGTGGTTATCTGGTACTAATAGCTAAGGAGGCGGAGGAGGAGGAATTATACCCCTTCTATGCTCCCTTTTCCCCTTTCTTCCTGCTCAAGGTCGATTCTATCTCGTCCGGATTAATCGGGGCCACAGTTGCTTTACAAGAAAGGTTTATGAACATTTAGATGACGAATAAAATACGTATTCCTTCTAGACGTTTCTTTCCCATAGTTGTACGACTTTATGGGAACTCAACTCACATGAATATGACACGCCTAGTTGCTTCTCAGCTGTTTGTAATTTTCCCTCTACGTTGTAATTGCTGTAATGTTGGTAGGCGCGCTCTGCGCTCAGTGACTGCTAGTGTTTTGTTTTGTTGCGGTGGAGTGGACGTGGAATTGAAGGTTAGTTACAGTTGTTAGTTGATCGTGAGTAGGAACCGAGCAAGAGAGGACGTCATTTATTAAAGTTAACAAGAAAAATGGTATCTCAGTGGCGACTTCCTTATACTACACAAGGTATGGAATTGCTGGCTTCAATAGAATTTAAATATTTGTAGCTTAAATGCGTCATGTTTGTGTTGATTAAATATATATTTATTTTCGCAGTCTATACACAAACGTTGTAATTAAATGATGTTGTTAAAATTATATAATATTAAAACATTATGTAGTATAAAATATTATATTTTGGCGCTTTTTATCGTAAATACGATTTTACATTATTTAGCGCTTTTTTACGACATGTTTCGATGGATAAGACCTCATCTTCAGGTTTGTATCAATTTTATAATATTTTAACATAATTTAATGACAACGTTTGTGTATAGACTGTGAAAATAAATATATAGAATTTAAATAGTTCCATGTTCAATCTCAGATGTAATCAAAATGTCTATGGAGGGAAAAAAGTATATAGCACAAGTAAGACTCAAAAAACTTAAGAGGTTATTAAAATTTATAGATTATATAAGGATGAAAATAGAGTTTAGTGTCCAGGATAATTCTCAGATCTTTAACAGTATCCACACTATGTATACGAGGTTCACAATAGTTTCACTAAAAAGGGAATTATATTACTTTTCTAGTAAAGGATGTAATTCTGGTTTCGCCTTCTTTGCTTCGTGGGTTTTGCTGTGTACTAGCCACGTTCTCCATGCCCATTTGAAGTAGTGAGCAGACTTAATAGCCCAAACACTTTTACGTCATCCGCAGAGAAAAGATTCGTAATTGGAAAATCCAGTAACATTATACGAGTTATTAAAAAAGTTAATCGTGATAAAATTATAAGAACTCAATTTATTAAAGTACTTTACAACATCAAAAGTTCAGTTACAGGCAAACACCGTATAATAACATAAACACGTGCATAAGAGAACAAAGTACGTGATTATGAACTGAAAACAGGTTCAGATGTCGGACTTTGTGAACGCTCAATTAAGCTCTGGTTACATATTCTTTTGAACAGCTAAGTAACTATAAACTTATGATAAAATATGAAGCAGACACTTATCTAATTTTTAACGAGTCATGCAGTTATCTTAATTTGAGCTAGTTCAGACAAAATTAGGTCATGAGTTGGATTACGTATTATGAAAATTGATAATTTTTTCGTTTTGTACAATAATAGGAATTTCTGGGACATTGCATAAACATTTTTTGGCCATAAGCAAGCCAGCCAAGTATTATTATTATTATTATTACTATGACTATTGACTATTATCGTCATCATAATAATCGTCGATTATTATGATGACTAGTCTTGTGAAGCTTTGGTGTCCGAGTTATTTTATATACGAGACATTTATTTTACAGACGAATTTTGCAACTTATGTTATTATTATTATTAAGTGTTCTGTCTGACGACAGGTCCATTGCTCTGCCCAAAAAGAGCTCTTCAGTTGTCCCTATTCTCGGCTTCTCGCTTTAATTCCTGGAACGTCATCTTCTTTCCTTGTTTAAGGTCGTCGGTTAGCTGTATCAATCTTCTTCCCAGTCCTCGATTTCCTTCAACCTGGCCTTCGATGATATCACTCATTAATCCATTCCTTCTCATAATATGTCCCAGCCAGTTAGCTTTCCTTCGTGTAATCGCCTGCAGAATGTTTCTTTGCTCGTTGACTCTCCTCAATACTTCTTCGTTGGTCACTCGATCCGTCCACCTGATCTTCTCTATTCTCCTCCAACACCACATTTCGAAACTCTCCAGGTATTTCTGTTCCTGAAACGTGGATATGGAAATAAAATGTAAGACGTAAACGGAAAATAGTCACATTGCCTTTTTAAGTCTTTTTCCCTTCTCTTTCTGGATTGTATAAAAAGGAAATTTCTGTTATAGATGTGAAAACATCAAACTCGACTGTCGACAAATTTGACTGTTGTCAAAAAAGAAAAGAAAAAGAGACTAAGACTTTCTGACGTGTGATTTGAATAATTTATAGGGCTGCTTGTATACAAGGGGCATGAACTGTTCATTAATTCTTTCTTATCTGGAAACAATACTTGAGCTAATACTGATCGGGGTTTCTGGTGATTCTGTTCTAAAAAGGGTTTTGCTATATGCCGCATATTTTCTGGATTGTTGTCTACACCTTCTATGCTACAGTTCAAACCACGGAATTTAATGGACAATATTCTACAGAAATTATTGAGAGGGACATTTTGCAGTGTGCTTCTGAACAACGTCATGCAACTGCGTAATAATTCTGAAGATAAGTATCAATGAGATTTAAATCTCGACACTAGACTGATGTTAGAAGTCACGCCCCAGCTACTTTACCCGGGACTCAGGCCCTAGTCTCGGACTAAGATTCGTGGCAAATTGTGATTGTGGAACACAGCTACGCTGTATTGTGTTCGACTGAAACTGCTTATTAGTTTTGATCAAAGCTTATGTGACTGAACGTCAAGGACAAACGGTTAGCAATCCAGCTTCATATTTGGAAAGTCCCTATCTCAAATGTCGGCCCGGAGATCAGCTATCCTGAGGTCGATCCATCCTGGTTCTCTTAGCCTCTTCAGGTAAATGCTGAGATGGTAGCCTGCCTTTAAGGAGGCCACGATCGCTTGCTTCAATATGCTTCCTATTCATTATTCACTCGTAACCTTATCATTCTACGCTATATATTCTGAACTATTGGCAGCGTATTTAAATGTAGCATAAATAGATTTTTATTATCAGATACATATTAAATGCACTTATTAAAACTTTATAGAGAAGAAACATACCTACACGTACCGAGAATTGAGAACCAAATGTCCAATCCACATCCATTCACTTTTGCCACTAACTTAACAAGCGTAGCCTGAACTGTTAAACTGCTGACAGAATAATTGGGATGAATCGTGACTGTTTTATTCTTAGTCTCATGCACGTAGAGCATGAAGCCAGCTACTACTTACAGTGTCTGCTCTGCTACTCGATTATAGGCACCTTAATTGTTCACTGAAGTCTCAAGCTTCGAATAGGATGGCGGAGATTTTATTCCCACACACACATTTGACAATTTCATTTGTGCTACAGCAGATCTACTTTGAGACTCGCCTACCCTTCTAACTAGTGGATGCCTTGAGTAAAGATTACCAGAGCGTGAAACTATTCAGTCAGTCTAAGCCTTCATAGGTTTGTGTATAGGGAATATTTTTCCGTACTCATCGTAAGAAAATGAAGTATGGATTCCATTTTTAACCTGTTTTAATCAAAACTGACTTCTGACCTTATCACTTGCAGTGGTCTTCAGCTTTGAAACGTTGTTTAATTTCTTTGCATCTGACAGAAATTTTTCTTTGCTCTAATGAATTATATATTTCACAATGATTGCCACTTGGAAGGTTAATTGTGCGGTTTCTTATCTCGCTAGTTTTACAACTAAAAGTTTACTTTTTCCACAAGAAACCTCTTCAATTGAAATATCTGTTAAAATATGGATTTTTCCATTTTTAAATTTTCTCACAGTGTGGAACGAAGCACGCAAAAATACTGTTTTTATTTTTGATCGTTCTACTTGGTTTGGCATGCTATGCCAACCAAGTGGTGTTTTTCCCAACATTTGTATGAAGGATGAAATTTAAAGTAGTTCATAAATACGTAATTGAAATTTCTCGGTATTTATTCACAAGTCTTAATGCACGTACGAAAATTAGCAATCCAGTCGCCTAAACATATAGCGTCGTAGTATATATTACTGACTCATCAGGGATCACGAAACAGTGGCTGGGGAAAAATACATCCTAAGTACTTGAAATGCTCCACATTCTCCATCTGTTGGTTTCCAATTACAACGTTCAATGGTTCTGCTCTCGGTCAACTTATGTATACGAGAAAATTTAAAATGTTCATTAGTTGCAGACATTTCTTTTGTTAGAAATTCGGATACGATATTCCTTCCCGTTCCTATAATGTAAATTGTGACATCTGAGCTCTTATATCCCACCTTCCCTTTCCTTCCTTTTCATTACATCGCCTTGTCTACGTATGTAATTTTCCCAGAATGCATTTCCTAAAAATCCTGTCTTTCACCTTTTTTGAGTTTGGGATACTAATCGGTTCCAACCGGGTGGGTTAAAACACAGTTCCCTTTATAGTTTATTCTTGTGTTCTTGAAGTTATAACACAAATAACAATATCCAGAAGTAACTGGGTGTACGGTGCAGGGCATTTCTTGGAAAAATTAGTCTCTTAGCTGATAAATTTTGTTTCCAGTTCTGTGTAAATTGAATGTTCATTATCTTGTTCACAACAGCCCGCCATTGGTCCTGCATCTTCGCACTAAATGCATCTGATATTACACTCCCCTAATCTCGGCCCTGAGACAGGCTATCTTGACTAAAGTTTTCATGGTTTTCCTCAGTATATACAGATAAATTATGAGATATATGGGATACTCCTTCTTGCATATACATTCCAATTCATTAGTTATTAACCAACCTGTCATTCGACGTTATTAAATTTTCGTTAAGAATCTTATATTTACGACTAGGTCTCACAAGTTCTCGTGTCCTTAACGTTTTCCGACAGAAGTGTTTCCAATTCTGTCTCAGTAACGTACGTATCTAAATATGTGTTTATATATATATATATATGTATATTTATAATTGTAATGTTTCGTCTGTATGATACTACATGTTAACTTTGTATTTCTTTACTCTTTATGAACATATTTCTGTTAAATATATTTATTTTGTACAGTCTATACACAAACGTTTGAAGTTTATTGGTGTTGTAAAAATTATATAATATTAAAACATTTTGTTGTGTAAAATATTATATTAGCGCTCTTAATCGTAAATACGATTTTACATCATATTTTTTAGCGTATTTACGATTAAGAGCGCTAATATAATATTTTACACAACAAAATGTTTTAATATTATATAATTTTTACAAGACCAATAAACTTCAAACGTTTGTGTATAGACTGTACAAAATAAATATATTTAATCAAACACAAACATGACGCATATAAGATACAAAATATTTCTGTTAATCCTTTCCGATCCCTGCTTTTACAAGAACCGGAATTAAAAATCGTGTTAGAAACCTCGTTTATTTTCTTTGATACCAGCAATCTATTTATTGTTATTTCAGTAATACGTACACTGTTTGACATCAGTTAAACGTTACAGTTTATAGAGAACTGTAATGACATAATTATATTTCTTGAATCAAACAAATTCAAGACCATGAAAGTGATGCAATGGCTATAGTAAGAAAAATAGAACATTTTGAATCCCAATATAAAACACTAAATGTGTCAAATTGGGTTTTATTCCAATACCCAATAAGAAAGCAATGAATATTACAAACAAATTTCGTATGTTATTAAATGATTGAACACATCAATAAATACTTACCGTAATTTAAGAAGCTTGTAATTTTATTCTTATTTGACAAAACTTTTAATAACAGAGTTTTACTGTGCAATTTACATTTCTTACATATTACCAGTGGACTAGAGCAGCATTTATAATTTATGGAAAGCTCGTGGCGTTTGTGTTTAACTGTTTTGTAAGTGCATTAATTTAGCAAGTTTATATCATAATTTAGCCTGAATTACGTAGAGTGTTGGGGTGAAGTGCCTGAACAGGTATCAGAGAATCGTAAGGATGTTATTATGCGCAATGTTATAGTTCGATGAATAGTAGGATTTAGGAATTGTGTCACAGAAAATAAACCGATACGTCGATCTAAAGGGAGCCATGGTGACAGATCTGATTCTGCTATCTGATTTGGAACGTACTTGGTGTTTCAATTGAAGTAATTCAACGAGTCCTAGGCATGTAAACGCTTATAGCAATATAAACGTACATGATTGCAGCTAATTCTGATGCAAATGTATGTTTCAGTCTATATAATTTCACTGATTTCATGTAAAATTATTCCAAAGACCGATACGCGTGACGTCACAGTTGGTCAGAACTGATTTTGTTAAAAAGTAATCTGTGGGTCAGTTGATAAATTGTATTTTCATTATCAGGTGATTGAGATTAATAATTTCCAAAATTACCAATTGACAAGGTTTTATGGTTCCATCTGATCTTGGAAGTAGTGCCGTGCGTTTAAATTTTTTTTAATTGTTAGTCGAAGGAAAACCTAAAAGAATATGCATCAGTTGTAAAAAAGAACGCTGTATCGCTAACACTTCTCATTAAATTAGGAAAGGAATATCGGTTTTTCTTGTGTGTTTAGTGTAACACGCCCCATTCAACAAGATATGAGGGACTTCGGGTAGCTGTTTACCCACAACAGGCGACAACAGCTGATGAAAGGAAAATAAAATATAAGAAGAATAACAAGGTAGATTTATATTTGTCCATTTGTAATAATATGAGTGAGTCTTTGTTTAGTAAACGCAGTAGTCTTCCTCGGTTTCGTAGTTTATGTAATGAAGTTGTTTGAAGTGATGCTTTTGATGTTTACACCTGTCTGTGAAAATATTATGAAAATATCTGGACACGACCTCCAAAAAACTACACTACGAAAAATTGTAAAAAAAAAATTGTAATTGAGTTTTAAATTTAATATAATTTTACACCTGATGATGGTTTAATAAAACCGAAAAATGTTGTAACTGTTCCAATTGTAAATCGATTATTCGATATGGAACACAGAATGATATTTTAATTATTTTAATTATCTTATTTTAAATACAGTAAAACCTCTCTAACTTGGACACTTGCGGTTCCACGATAATGTGTCCAACTTAAAGAGGTGTCCAGGATAGAGGGAAAGGGGAAAATATCCTTTCATATTGTGGTGTAATGACAATGTGGTAATTGTGAAGTATTATGGAGCCCTTCCCAAAAAGGAAATTATTGATAAGAAAAATCAAAAGGGTAAATTAAATTTTCATAACTTTTGTTTTCACTAAATTAAACTTACATGGATAAGCTCAAAGAAGGGCACCAATACCTTACGTTTACCGACAATGTATTCTATTTTACATAATCTAACTACTGTAGGCTTGCTTGAATTAAGAATTAATGACAATAGTATTAATAATCTTTTGAACCCCACTCTCATGGTTGCACATTACACCCCAGCCTCAATGAAATTTTAAATGTTCAGAATGTATTTTTTTAATTGTACTTACAGCATTAGCTCAACATATGATATCACTTAATTCTTGTAAAAAAGTCCGTCACAAGACACTGCTTTTTTGCTTTTGTCTTTGAATTTGCCCATCCTCTTTCTAATTTTCGCCGCAATCCGAATAAAGTTTCAACCATTGCTGGTTGATTATGAGCGAAAGCATACCGTTCTAATTCTTCCATGCATTGCAAAGCCCTCTGATGTGTAGGTGGTTCTTCGTACATAGATAACTCTTCTTCCTCTGAAGATTCTTTACACACATCGTCACTTGAAGTCATCACTTTGTCTAGCACATTATCGATTGTTCCAGCAACATCGTCGTGAACCTCTAGAATGTTGTCGAACGTTGAAAGAGCTTGGACATCAGGAATTTGGTTGCGATCTCCTCAGGAAGACAGTTTATTTCTTCATGAAAACTGTCTTCTTCCATCCCTTCCTCTTCATCCTCAATGGAATCTGCCATAAATCCTGCATGTCGGAAACACTTTGCAATGGTTTGAGGAGAAACTTCTGCCCAGGCACCATGAATCCACCGAATGGCATCTAAGACTGTAACGCTTCTTGAAAATTCGGTCACGTCTTTGCACTTATCTGCAGCATTGATTAGTGAATGCATTAGTTGCTTCCTGTAGAGCAGTTTCACAGATTGAATAATGCCCTTATCTAGTGGCTGCACTTCGCTGGTCAGATTTGGCGGCAGAAATTGTATACTGACGTTTGAGAGATTTGAACTGACGTGGCTTGTAGCGTTGTCGACAAACAATAATATCTTCCGATTAGCCCGCTTCATTTTAAGGTTGACCTCGTTCAACCACTCAGAAAAAATTTTAGATGTCATCCAAGCCTTCTTGTTGTGACACCAAATTACGGGAAGGTCGTCCAATTTCACATTGTTCGTTTTGAAAGCTCTAGGACGTGCAGCATTTCCAATAACTAATGGCTTTAATTTCGCTCCTCGCGAATTGCAACATAGCAAAACAGTAATCCGTTCCTTAGATTTCTTCCCTCCTTTACATGTCTCTCTCATTTCTATTAAGGATCGCGTTGGAAGTTGACGGTAGAATACTTCACTTTCATCCGCGTTGAAAATGTCCTCTTCTGCGTATCCCAACAAAAGGCTTGGAAGTTTGCGTTTCCAATCTTCAGCAGCTTGAAGATCAGCAGAAGCTGATTCGCCAGAAAGGACGTGCAGACTTATGTTATTTCGTTTACGGAAACGATCCAACCAGCCATTGCTCGCCGAGAAATCTTCGGTGTGGAGTCTAGTTGCAATTTCTCTAGCCTTCTCCTGTAAAAGTGTGCCACTAATGGGAATGTTCTTTGCACGACAACACCGGAAAAACTCTAACACTTTGTCATTTAGTTCATCATGAGGTGTTTTTCGTAGTCTTTTTCTGTGTGCATTACAATTCTTTTCCCACGCATCGGTAATTGCGGCTCTGTTGCTGTTGATGTTGGAAACAGTAGATTTTGAGATGCCGTATTTCTCTGCCAGCTTCCTGCAACTTTCTCCTATCTTCAGAAGATCCAAAACTTCTTTCTTCTTTTCCAGAGTTAATTCCACCAATTTTCGTTTTCCCATCGCAAAAAGAAAAATCCAATTTCTGTTAACACTGTTGCAAGCTAACTCAGCTGCAAGCACAGTACTGACAAAGTTAGAACTGTACCAGCAATACTACTGTAGTCCAGTGAAGGGTTCAACAAAAGAATAAATATACACTTTCACTGCATTCCAATGATGGGTTCAAAGTCTCACACCCTCAATTATAAGCTAATCCTCAGGTAGAAGGCATTCATCAGTCAGAAATTCAAAATAACAAAATACTAACTGTAAATGTTTCCCATAAAAGCATTGAAGCTAAGTGCATGAACCTGTCCAACTTGCAACAAAAGGGGTGTTCAAGTTCCAGGATAGAGGGGTGTCCAAGATATAGAGTGTTGTGGACATGTAAAATTATAGGATATTCGCCGGTTCCAATTAAAAGTGTCCAATATAGAGGGGTGTCCAGGATATAGGGTGTCCAACTAGAGGGGTTTTACTGTACATTGTGATTTGACGGAATAACCAAATAATTTAATTTTAATTTAATAAATCACAATATGACGCAACTACACTATCTTATAATGAAGTTGTTTCTACTCGTTAAATTTATGTAACAGTATAAGGTAAACTGCAAAGAACGTGGTCCTTAGTCGTCGGTGCCCCCAGACGAGTGCATCGGTAATACTTTAAGACAGGCATCCACGACTACCTTCCGCATCGTTTGAAATTCGCCTTATACTCTACTTAAGTTATGCAGATGATGAAATCCCGATATTGGTGTCCCCTCTTTATTCATTATGGAAATCTGGCCAACATTTTGCGAAATACTAAGGCTGTTCAATGGAGGATGTTCAAATAAACACAAAATCGTGAAATTCCACTGCTTATTGAAGACGGTTTTGGTCTGCCCATCTACTTTTATAACAGCCTATTTTCGTCGCCCTTGGCTGGAAAAAATGCTACGAAAAACATAGAATTTTAGTTCTGACGGTGGAGATTCTGGTAGCAAGAAATAGGGTATTGCGGGGTCTATACTTGGCAGGATGTAGCTTCAGTGGCCATGAAGATGTTTTCACATTTAAGTTAATTTATGAATAAGAAAACTTAGTCATTTTAATGAGATTTTCAAAGTTCAATTCTGTAATAAATTGTGTTAGTTTTCGACACAAAAAATAGGTTTATTCCCGTCATATTTGACGGGCCATACAACGTTAGGAGGAAAACAGAAAGACCGTCACCTGAATGATTGAACAAAAGTCTAGTAAACTCCAACGCAGTTAACAATACATGCATATTGCCACTGCCTGATTCGGCGGAACAAAACACAAACTTTCTTATCTTAGTTTCATCATCGGTACTTAACACTTTTGAAATACAAAAATATAAAATTTCAAATTCTTTGGACTGCATGTTTCGGCGCGATTGTGCTATCCTCAGATCCACCAGTTTCAACACAAATATAAATTGAAAGACGTGTTTGTAGTTAGCATATTCATGTGATGTTCACTCCACACATACACGTAAGCAGAAAACAAGTTTGAAATACAATCTTAAATATTAATACATGTCGTTAAAATATCTACTGGACTCTCTGGTTTATCAAGCCTCAGAATAAATAGACAGGAAAATGCACATTAATGATTAATGATGAATGATGAAGAAACGTTACAGGTCTGAAACAACGCCTTTATTGAAAGGGCATACACACATCTAGCGTCACGTGATCATGCTAAATAATTAACGTGATCACCACTCACTGTTACAGTGAGTGATTCTGTTACTGACAGCCCACACACTTAATTCTATCCACTTCCGCCACGCTCCACAGAGTGACGTCACTGACATTTCCTAATGACAAAATTCCATAAATTGCAGAAAATCTGATTCAAACCTGAAGAAATGGCTTTACATCCACTTCAAAATTGTCAAGATTAATAATACGACACGTATTAGAGCTAAATCACTGCTGTTAGAAAGTTTCTTAAACACGTTTTCAACTGAAGTGGTATTGGATAAAAATTTTGAAGAAGGTACTGAGAATGAGTGAATGGCAGCGCCGTGGCTTATTTTAAGACTTCGCCTTGACAAAGTGAGAAAAATTAAATATAACCTCATAAATAACGTCCAGTCCGAGTTATCCCAGTTCGACTGTAATAAATAAAGTAGAAAGATCAAGTAAGTATTATATGCAATCAAGAAGTTAATCATTGTAAGACTTGAGGTTCTCACAGCGGTGAATATGAAGATTTCTGTCTTCTGGGTTATTGCGCTGTGTAGTCTGGTCGATGTTAACCAACGTTTGAGAGGTCACACTGCCTCCGTCATCAGGGCGATTATCGCCCTGATGACGGAGGCAGTATGACTTCTGAAACGTTGGTTAACATCGACCAGACTACACAGCGCAATAACCCAGAAGACAGAAATCTTCATATTCACCGCTGTGAGAACCTCAAGTCTTACAATGATTAACTTCTTGATTGCATATAATACTTACTTGATCTTTCTACTTTATTTATTACAGTCGAACTGGGATAACTCGGACTGGACGTTATTTATGAGGTTATATTTAATTTTTCTCACTTTGTCAAGGCGAAGTCTTAAAATAAGCCACGGCGCTGCCATTCACTCATTCTCAGTACCTTCTTCAAAATTTTTATCCAATACCACTTCAGTTGAAAACGTGTTTAAGAAACTTTCTAACAGCAGTGATTTAGCTCTAATACGTGTCGTATTATTAATCTTGACAATTTTGAAGTGGATGTAAAGCCATTTCTTCAGGTTTGAATCAGATTTTCTGCAATTTATGGAATTTTGTCATTAGGAAATGTCAGTGACGTCACTCTGTGGAGCGTGGCGGAAGTGGATAGAATTAAGTGTGTGGGCTGTCAGTAACAGAATCACTCACTGTAACAGTGAGTGGTGATCACGTTAATTATTTAGCATGATCACGTGACGCTAGATGTGTGTATGCCCTTTCAATAAAGGCGTTGTTTCAGACCTGTAACGTTTCTTCATCATTCATCATTAATCATTAATGTGCATTTTCCTGTCTATTTATTCTGAGGCTTGATAAACCAGAGAGTCCAGTAGATATTTTAACGACATGTATTAATATTTAAGATTGTATTTCAAACTTGTTTTCTGCTTACGTGTATGTGTGGAGTGAACATCACATGAATATGCTAACTACAAACACGTCTTTCAATTTATATTTGTGTTGAAACTGGTGGATCTGAGGATAGCACAATCGCGCCGAAACATGCAGTCCAAAGAATTTGAAATTTTATATTTTTGTATTTCAAAAGTGTTAAGTACCGATGATGAAACTAAGATAAGAAAGTTTGTGTTTTGTTCCGCCGAATCAGGCAGTGGCAATATGCATGTATTGTTAACTGCGTTGGAGTTTACTAGACTTTTGTTCACTAAGCCTTTTTTATACTTTTAGAACATTGTAAATAGATTTGAGATATCTTGAAAAGAGATAACTCAATTGTAATTTGTAGCTTAAGTGCGTCATGCTTGTGTTGAAATCAAATATATATTTATTATCTCAGTCTATACACAAACGTATTTAAAATGTTGTTAAAATTTATATAACACTATAACATCTGTAGTATAAAATATTACAATAAGTTATATTATGTTATATTATGGCGCTTTTATCGTAGTATGATGTTACATTTATTATGGCGCTTATTATTAATTGCACGACATGTTTCGATGTTTTATGACATCATCTTCAGGTTTATATCGTCGTTTTTATCATTTTAAAACTATTATATATTTCGATGCAATGCATTTATTGATTTATAGGTATATTTGTAGATTTTTCTGTCTTCATAATGCTCTTCATGTCTGTAGTTAGACGTTCATTTTCTGTGAAATTAACGTCCAATTTTACTATTATGAAATGAGCATGGAAATTGACATAGAAAATAAACACAAAGAAATAACACATGTAAATTATAAGAAAACATACCGAACCCCATACTACGATAAAAGCGCCATAATATAACATAATATAACTTATTGTAATATTTTATACTACAGATGTTATAGTGTTATATAAATTTTAACAACAACATTTTAAATACGTTTGTGTATAGACTGAGATAATAAATATATATTTGAACTCAATTGTAAAAAAACAACTCAAATTACAGGATTTGCAAAGTTTCAGGTAATACTGTCGTGTAATGAGGAAAGTGAAGTATTCTAAAAACTTATGTTGTTTCAGAAAACAGTATAAAAATTTTCATACTTTCCCCTGCTACGGTAAATTTCATTCAATGAGTTTTACACTTTGTTAGAAAAAGGAATTTAAAAACAGCTTTTTCGACTCATAAACACAGTTTCGCCACATCGTCTGCATTTTCAACGATAAAATTCGACCGAATTTCCAAATTACTATCGCATCGGTGATAATGTAGCTAAAACCTTTAGTAGCCGATTTTCAGGTCGGTAAGGACTATAATAGTACTAGTCCTAAATCTGTGTCTGGAGGTTGGGAGGTTTACTATCCACTAATTTACCATGTGTGTTTGTAAGATCATAACTTCTCCAACGCAGTATGTAGCATCTGTAGGGTCAGTGTAATAAACTACTACATGTCATGTGCTGGCTTCATGTAATATCAGCTCCATTACTTACTCTACAGTAATTTCTAGGAAGGCGCAGGCTATCATTTCATCCCTCCTCCCACGTTGCCACCACACCATTTTGTTGCAATAACAATTTCAAGCCGGAACAGGGATTAGTGCCTAATCCCTGACGACGATGATGACGAACTGTACACAAAAAGAAGAATTTTGCCACGAAGTACTTGTATTTGATAGCTTCTTACAAATGAAAGCAAATTACCTTAATAAATAAACACCTAAAAATTACATAACAAAAATCAAAATTCCATTGTCACGTATTGTATTATAAAAATTACATATTTGCAAACAGAGTTTCTGGTAATTGGTATGAATTCTGTTTGCACTAATTACGGCTTCCGATTTTGTTGGCGTTGATTCTGCAAGTTCCTGCAGGAATGTTTAGCCATTTTTCAGATACGAGGTGCGATCGGAAAGTTTCAAGACTGCGCCTATAAAAACCCGTACACTTATCTCAGGTATTAAATTCATCCATCACCCTCGAAGTAGTTCCCCTGGGAGTGAACACAACGATCCCAGCGCCGCTGCCAAGCCTGGAAGCATCCCTGGAAATCTTTCTTTGTCAGCCTGTCAAGCACCATCTGCGATTCTGCCTGAATCTCTTCTATCGTCTCACATCTCCTTCCCTTTAGCTGAATTTTCATCTTTGGGAAGAGGAAGAAGTCACACGGAGCTTAGAAAGGAAGTTGGGGTCGGTTCTTGCAAGATCTTTGAGCTCCTGACAAACGAGAAGTCGATTCTGCTTCTGGTCCTCAGACAGGATGCGTCGCATGTGGAGTTCTTCCTTTAGAATCAGCTGACAGGTCCACTAGCCTATCCCAACAATGTCGCACAAGTCGTTGATGGTACGACGTCGATCTTCGTAACATTTTCGGGCGTTGTGCTCGTCATCATCGACAGAGGTTCGGTCATTTTTAAAACGTGAATGCCACACCAAAGTTTGCGGACTCCCCAAATGCTTGCTTTAGCATTTCATAGGTTTCCGTAGCCGTTTTGGCGAGTCTTTGGCAACATTTGATGCACACGCCATTCCGAAATCGCAGGAGGGTCGGTGTAATGCACTACCAAAACGCCCGTAACTAAGAAACAAATGCTAATTCGATGATGCCGGCTGGCACACTGATTCACTATGAATGTAGGCCGCACCCCCTAGCGGCAGAAGCTCGTACTACCTCCGGTTCGCCATCTATTGACACAGTCTTGAAACTTTCCGATCGCACCTCGTATGTGCAGATAAAATCAGAGCACATATTAAAGGTTCCATTACTACCTGTCTTATAATTTGTCTTTCTCTCTGGTGGTACGTATTCTTGGCCTGATCGATGTTTGTTCTCAGTTCATACCAGTTTCTTTGCGTCTTTTAATAACGTACCGTACTGTTGAAAAAATTCAGGTTCAACGTTTTACCAATTTTACGATAACATTGACCTTTAATGCGTAATAAAAAGATTCAATCTCGCACAAATATGGCTAATTCAAGTTTCATAGGAGGCATTGCCCTGAAGGGTGTATTCATAAATTGAATCTGAACTTCTTGCTATAACATCACTATAAAAACTTTGTTTCCATTTTTTTTTATGGATCAATGTAGGTTTATTAGACGACTTACGTTTGAATCGAAAATGCGCATAGAATTTGCATTTTTGTTAAGTTTATTTTGTGTTTATTTATTAAGATTTCAATCAGAATACGATGTTTTTGTTTGTAATAAGCTATAGAATAAAGTACTTTATAACAATATTCTTCTCTTTGTGTAAAGTTATTTCAACTAAACGGGGTGTGTAAATACTTTTTACTTGCTACATCCAGAAACAATGTGGGAAGAAACGCGAAACGAAATTATAGGCACGGATTCACCTGCCAGTCGTCTTAACCCCTAGGGCAAGAATCCGTCTCTGACAGGGGCTGATATGAAATACGAAATTTAAAGCCATAAATCTTTCTTGAAAAACAAATTTCTATCTGGAATGAAAACTACACTTTTATTTTATTTATTTTTGTATTAAGCTTGTTTAACGATGCTTTAGTAGCTCAGATGACGTAGCTTCGAGTGTACAGAAAAATATTAATTCGAAAGAATGTGGAAAGAAGCTGCTGTTGTCCAAGGTAATATTTTAAACGTTTGCCTGGAAGTACTGAAACACCTCAGTTAGGATAGCGGGCGTTTGGGCCAAGATTTAAACCCGGAAGTTCTTGAATACGAAGCAGGAAAGCTAACCTGTCGACTGCAAAGTTAAAATAACGTCCTGTTTCCGCGATAAGGACCGCCTCCGCAGTTCTTTTGAAGAAACTGTGCCCTTAGCAGTATGGTTCTTGGGTTACTGCGTAGCAGTAGCGAATTGCATTGAGTAACTTAGCATAAAGGAAGCAGCGAAGAGGAGACTGTATTGTGTTCTGTTAGGTAAGGGAGGAGGAATAACCGAATAAGGGAATTAAAGCCAATCCTGTAGCAAGTGAAACTTTGCGTAGGACTTGAACCGTAACCTACGAAACCAAGACATGGGCGTGTTTAGACTTTAACATTCAATTGCAAAACATGGAGAGAACATTAAAATAACACTTGTAGATGGAATATTTCGCTAGCAGTCAGTAGTCAATATACATAAGGATTTGTAAGATTTGAGATTTTCACAGCGGTGAGTATGAAGATTTCTGTATTCTGGGTTGTTGCGCCGTGTAGCCTGGTCGATGCTTACCAACATTTCAGAGGTCATACTGCCTCCGTCATCAGGGCGATGAATATGAAGATTTCTGTCTTCTGGGTTGTTGCGCTGTGTAGTCTGGTCGATGTTAACCAACGTTTCAGAGGTCATACTGCCTCCATCATCAGGGCGATGAGTATGAAGATTTCTGTCTTCTGGGTTGTTGCGCCTAGTAGTCTGGTCGATGTTTACCAACGTTTCAGAGGTCATACTGCCTCCATTATCAGGGCGATGAGTATGAAGATTTCTGTCTTCTGGGTTGTTGCGCCGAGTAGTCTGGTCGATGTTAACCAACGGTTCAGAGGTCATACTGCCTCCATTATCAGGGCGATGAGTATGAAGATTTCTGTCTTCTGGGTTGTTGCGCCGAGTAGTCTGGTCGATGTTAACCAACGGTTCAGAGGTCATACTGCCTCCATTATCAGGGCGATGAGTATGAAGATTTCTGTCTTCTGGGTTGTTGCGCCGAGTAGTCTGGTCGATGTTAACTAACGTTTCAGAGGTCATACTACCTCCGTCATCAGGGTGATTGTTTTGACATCTGCAGTCCGACACTGTGAGATATGTATAACACAATGAGAGTTCTTCTATCGACTGGTGCAAATGTGAAGTTGTAAGTACGCCTTATTATTTTCTCTATCATTTTGAAAGTGCAAAGTACTTTTGTACTCACTCTGTATGATTTTGACAACGGGCAGTATAAGCTGGCTGTTTAACTTGTGGTTGTGAGAGAAATAAGCAAACCAGTACAGCGTGTCAGTTAAATGTGCGCTACTATTTCTACAAATGTAAGTCATTTGGTAATCCCCCTGTGCCACATGCCTTCACGAGAATGCAGAACGGGCAGACAAGAATTCCGCAACCAATTTCACAAACTCCCCCCATTTTCACATTGTCGTAAAATTTGACTGTCGTGCTACTGACATTTGTCTCCTTACGCGAAACATCAATCTATACTCGATTCGCTCTGGGTTCTGACCCGCAGTTCGGGAGAGATCATGTTACACTGCTACTTCCAAAATTTATTCAGATTTTATTTTTGTATCCTTTGCTTGGACATAATTTTAGAAACACAGAATATTTTTTTTTTTGAGATTGGGAAGTTTCCATTTCATCGTCAAGTGGCCCGAAACATTTCCGTTCACATGTTCACATGTTCCTGTCTCTATATGATGAGCCGGGATAGCTCAGTCAGTATAGTGACTAGCTACGGGCTGGACGGCCGGGGTTCGATCCCCGACGGGGGCAGAGGATTTTTTTTCTCTAGCCTCTGCGTCCAGACCGGCTGTGGGGCCCACCCAGCCTCCTCTACAATGGGTACCGGGGTCCTTTCCCGGGGGTAAAGCCGACCGGGGCGTGATGCTGACCACTCACCCCCATCTAGTGCCAAGGTCAAGGAAGAGAGGAGCTATACCTCCCCTCACCCCAATCGCCTACATGGCGTATAGTGGGACAAATTTTACTTACTTTACTTACTTATGTTCCTGAAACGACTGGAGGTACAACTCTTTATCTTGAGACGAGAGAATTTTACTAAAAACTTGCAGTAATTTCCACCAACGTTATTATAAAACTGGTGGAATATTCATATCGGCTTTTTGCACACGACTCTCTAAAACGGGCGTAAGAATATAAGCGCACTCTACAAGAAATTGCCTCTTTAGGATTCCATGTGCAGTAATCCTTAGATCTTCAGCGACTCAAAGCAGAGGCAAGGAAAACGATTGGTATATGGAGTCAGACTCGCAAAGTTTATACTCATTTATTTTCACCGAGCTTAGGGGGTTGAGTGATTAGGATTCTGGTTCTTGTTCAAGAGACTATAGGTTAAAATCTCGGGCCGAATACTTTCTTTTCTGACTGAGTCTTGTAGCCGGTTTTCTTAGTTCCTTAATGTAAATTTCCTAATACTACCTTAAATTATCCCATGAAATCTTCCTTCCACATTAATTAAAAATTCATTATTCATAAATCTACCTATCATTCGGTACAGGTGTACAGTTTACCATTCTGACTGCTTCGTATAACAATTCCACAAAAAATAAAAAGTGTATCCTTGTCAGTAACATTAGAATATCTGGGGTAAAAAGTCCATTGAAATTCAACGGAAGACGATTTCTTTCGTAACTTGATCCCTCTTCATATTTTTTATTCCTTTCATATGTTCACATCTTTATTTTCTCTCTTTGTATGTCTTCCCCATTCATGTTTCATCACTTGATGTACTTCCCGAATCCTCTTGCATTTTACTTCTAACGGACATGGAACGCACAGATGCGTTCCCCACTTCTGTAAATCCATGTGTTTGTTTGCCCGTCAAACTGTCAATAGATTTAGCTTTGTTGGGGTTATCAAAAGGTTTCGTGTTTGTTGCATAATAAACTATTTCGCATGTGATATGTTGACGTTTCACAGCAGAGAGAACGGCTTACGTTATTTTGAAAGGGCTGACATTTGGTATCCTAGCATTAAGGGATCAAACAGATACACATTTCATATTCATTACACTTGTGACGAAACTGGTAACAAATTACTTATGGTATCTGCTTGTTAATATTTGTGTGTTACACACAACTGTGTGACAATTGACCTTTGGCGTTTCTTTCTATCTCGTGATGTCAGCTGCCAATATTATTTAGAATGTAACACGAAATTGTGTTCTGATTTGCTGCCTGATAGGTGGTTCTATAGAGAGTAGATCAAAGTGATTCTGTCTGTTTCGAAATTTGCATCGCAGAAACGTATTTAGGACAGCACAATTCCATGGCAGTTATTTGAATCCAAATTTCCAAAAACACGAAAATTGGGTACACTACTGTCTTAACATTGGGCGCAAAATTCTTAAAAATATAAAATAAACGAAAAGAATTCTTGACGTTAGACGACAGAGTTTATGTTTATGTATCGCTCCAGACCTGTAAGATTTTCTGCAGTTATTGTAATCGGCAAAAACTTGGAGTGTGGGTGACGTCACAATTGTAAAAATTTAATGTCAATTCCGTTAATAATTTAAAACGCGTTTGACTGTGGGGTAGACTGTAGGACTTGGGCTGATATCCAGAGCTAAAAACCTGGATAAATGATTTTAACAAAGGCGTGGCCA
>NW_019060743.1:56001-92902 GCF_000696155.1 Zootermopsis nevadensis | reverse complement strand
TATGAAGATTTCTGTCTTCTGGGTTGTTGCGCTGTGTATATTCATCGCCCTGATGACGGAGGCAGTATGACCTCTGAAACGTTGGTTAACATCGACCAGACTACACAGCGCAACAACCCAGAAGACAGAAATCTTCATACTCATCGCTGTAAAAACCTCAAATCTTAACAGGAATTGTACTGATCAATCGATTATTGTATTCAACTACATTAATGTCTTCATACGTCACACAGCCACAGATGTCATGAGAATTTTGAATGCTGTGTACATAGGATTTGTAAGGAGGTGGCAACGACTTTAGGGAACTATGTTAACATTCACGTTGAATGTAGGAAAACCATGGAAGTTCTGTTGGGAAACCCGGCGAACCGCCTGATGCTGATTGAAATATATATTTCATTGTTCATATAGATTCTGATACATTTTCTTTTGTTACAAGTGTAATTAATATTTTTGAAGTCGGTTTTAGAGGTTTCGTTGTCGATCAAGTGAATTTGCTCTGAAAACTTTCGCGGGGATTTGAAGTCAAGGCAAAAGTTCCATCTGATGGCTGCAGTCCATAGTACGTACTTTCAGCGACGCTCGCTAGGTGTCAGATGTGCCCCTCAAGAGAAACGTATTATAAACCACCCCAATAATTAATATTGGTTTGTTATTGTAAATAAACAAAATTACTATAAAACCAATCTATATTCCCTAACACATTTTTCATTTCTCACGATAAACATACAGATCTTAATAAAATGTATTCTCTGGTAGTTGCTTTGTTTCGAATTACCTCCATGGTTGAGTATATGTTCTATACAGAACTTCTGCTAAACTTATAAATTGCTAATAAGGACCATGCTTAAACATTATTGTGACATGTTGGTTAGATCAACGGTAAAAGAAATGTAAGAAGTAGGAGCGTCGATCAAATATATTGTCTTTGTCTGGAAATATATAATTTCTTTTACATAGCACGTAAGTGCACTCTGGAGGTTCCATTCCAGAACAATTAAAATTGAAGAAAATCATTCTGAATGTAATCTTAAGAATTAAAAAATATCCAAATCTATATGTTATTTTGCTCGTTACGTTCTTTGAGGCTGTCAGAAATGGAGATTAAGGACACAGATGCTCAGTAAAGTAAAGTAAAGTTTGTCCCACTATACGCCATGTAGGCGTTTGGGGTGAGAGGAGGTATAGCTCCTCTCTTCCTTGACCTCGGCACTAGATGGGGGTGAGTGGTCGGCATCACGCCCCGGCCGGCTTTACCCCCGGGAAAGGACCCCGGTACCCATTGTAGAGGAGGCTGGGTGGGCCCCAGAGCCGGTCTGGACGAAGAGGCTAGAGGAAAAATCCTCTGTCCCCGTCGGGGATCGAACCCCGGTCGTCCAGCCCGTAGCTAGTCACTATACTGACTGACAGATGCTCAGTACTACCAGAAATAACATTAATACATTTATTTATTTTGAATTATCTTCTTAAGATATTCCGGTTGTGTGAACATCGATTCGTGTTCTTATTAATTCTAAGAGTCTATATCTGAATTACTTAAAACCGCAATTAAACTCGCGGACCCATTAAACTCGCAGATAAAATTTTATTAATGTAAAAATAATTTTGTTATAATATTGAATTTTGGAATTATTTTAATTGTGACTTTTGGTTACGATCCGTAGAGACATGATCGTAAACAATATTAAAAAGTCGTAAGAAATAAATAAAAAGCTAAGAAGAGTCAGAATTAATATCATTAGAATCAGTCGGTTTATTCTGGGCGTTACTTATTGCAGAATTTTATTCAGAGCACTAGACTCATAAGCTGAAACTTTCTTGGACAAATAATGACACTTTATCATCTTCTGTCTACAATACATTGAATTTCATATCCTTGAATTTTGTTGTTAAAATCAGCTGTTAACGTAATGTAATGTAGGTGTTTGTTAATGTTGGCTTTTGATTACAAATAGTAGTTATAGAATTTAAGAATTAAATAAATGATATCATGTTAAGAGTGGCATTCATAAGTAACATAAATAGCAGAGAACGAGGCGAGCATAAGAAATTGATAAAATAAGGAGAAGGATGTGTAGACAGAAAAGGAAGAAAACAGATGAATATAGATGAAAGTACAAGAACGGAAAAAATGGAAGAACTGAAGAATGGGACAGGGAGTAAATTACGATTGAAAGCGTAACAGATTAAAGAAATTAAAAGAAGAATGGAACGGAAAATATAAGACGTAACGTGATAATACAAAAAAAAAAATAGAATATAAACGGAGAAGGAAGATAAAAATAAGAGAGAATTAAGATAATGAAGAAGGGAAGAAGAACGGGGAAACAACCCAGAGACTGGTTGAAAGAAATCGGTCCACACTGCGAGACGGTAAGACATTTCTTACGTCACTTTCATAATGAACTTTCACTTTAATTCCACTGCCGCACGTAAGGATATAATCTCGAAATGAATTCCAAAGTTCATCTTCTGCTGCCGTCTTCAGTTGACTGACGTGCAGCGCCACTCGCTTCATTTTTCATTCGTCATTCTTCAGACTACAGCGTTTTTCTCTTGTACAAAAACACAGCTCAAAAATTAATGCTGATTCTGAACGGATGATTGATGAATCTTTGCCCAATGTGGGTCAGGCAGGAAGCCATAGCTGCAATAACAATACAAATATTACGGCGTGCAGACCGTCCCTGGGGCCAACCCAATGGCACTGGTTTCGTTTGCTCCACGAGTACTGTAGCAGGAGATTCAAGCAGATCACTCACCTGTATCTAGTGCCAAGGTTAAGGATTTGTGTATCTTTACCTCCACTCCACCATACGTCTTTATGTTGGTGTTTGGGAAGGAACTTTGTCATGTTTTCACTGTTATAATTATTTATTTTAAAAGACAGTAATAATATAATACCATATAGGATTTGATACTTTCGCGGCGAGTACAATCAATAAAATCTTCTCGGGTAATCAGCCGCGTTAACTGGTTACCGTGTACACAGGCGACTTCCGAGGATCCAGTCACATCAGAACCCTGAATATGGGGACAGAGTTTGTTCCCGAAACGTCGGTTTACTAAGGTAACCAGTTAACGCGGCTGATTGCCCGAGAAGATTTTATTGAATGTAATACCAGTAGTTTTTATTGGTATAGATTACGATATGAGGCAATAGAGTTTTTTTTTCCCTGTAAAGTTGACTGTCTCTGGATTGTTGCTTCGTGTAGTCTAGTAGGCTAGGGGCTGAAAATACGAATTTCGAGATGTTTAATTTTGAATTATCCAGATTGTCACTAAACTGCAAATGTTACTGATAGTCTATTTATAATTATTTTCACTTTTTAAAGCCACGGTATTTTAAATCTAAAACTTCTTGACGAAGGTGAAGAGTCAATTGAATAAAAATTTACTTGGATATTATCCATCGTCTAGTAATAAAACGTAACGTAGGGATTAGCTCTATCTAGTGGGCCCAACTGAGTAGGAACCTGAAGACGGAGATAGAGCCCCATCTCCGAAACGTCATTTTACGTTTTTTACGTTTTATTACTAGACGATGGATAATATCCAAGTAAATTTTTATCCACGGTATTTTATTTGTTTTTCATTTTATTGAAAAAGTTGTTTGTTTGTTTGTTTGTTTACTTAACATAGGGACGATTAAATTAACCCTTTTAAAATGAATGGTAACTATACGTACCAACTACTTTAACAATTAGTAACTATATTTTGTGTACTAATGGGTTTCGTAAGATTCTCATTCTAAATGTAAAACGGGGAATATTTTCCTAAATTGATCGTTGTAATGGCAACGGTCTGTGTTTTATTTGGGGTATAGACCGAATTCTTAAATATTATTTGGACAAACTTCAGCTTTATAGGATTAATTATATTTAAAATTTGTAAAATTTCTGCAACAGTCTTCCTAAAATGTAAGAGTAACAAATCAAAATTATATTACATTTTACCCTTTTTGATCTATTTTTAAACGCGTCATGATCCCCTACTCTACAGCCATCTTTCCTTTCCCCCTCATTCAGTACTAAATTATCCTTGAAATTTATTCATGGTTATTTAACGGTTCGCTATCCAATTATAGGTTAACTTATAAGGAGACAAGCCTAATTTGGGCTCCTTGTGTACAGAGGCCTGGCTTACTTCTTCCGTAGGGTAAAACGAATTCAGCTTATGTTTGCTATTCTATGAAGTTTTCTCTGAATATGACACGTTTCAACCAAAACAGTTGGCTTAAATCGATATATAGTGTGTCATAACTTACTGGAACGCGACATATGAACGTGAGTGGTGTGTGAACTAAGTACGAGTATTTCTGGAGGGAACTTGTGACGAACACAATGAAACACTTCCACCTGCGTAATAGAGTAAGCTACAGAATATTTGGATTAATAATTATGACCGCGCAGAACATAGGTGTTTATACAGGGTGATTCAAAAGGTTAAGGCCAAACTGAAGAAGCGTATGGAGGGACTCAGAGAGAACAATTTTCGAATAGGAATCCATGTCCTCCGAAGTTATCCTGAGTCAGTCAAGGCCATTGAAGGTAGGGAAGTCTGATAACATACCGCTGAAATAATCGTACTTTGCTATTCTCCTACTAGCTTAATTTTGTTTTTTTATTAATGTACAAGGATTATATTAGGAATCTTACAAACCAAATTATTTCAATGGCCTCGACTGACTCAGGATAACTTCGGAGGACATGGATTCTTATTAGAAAGTTGTTCTCTCTGAGCCCCTCTATACGCTCCTTCAGTTTGGCCGTAACCTTTTGAATCATTCTGTATATAATGTTATGGGACTGAAATATTAGTGGCTGGTTCCGTGGATCTTAAATTTAATCGCTGACAATTGAAATATATGGGGAAACTTGACAGTGTCATAATGACGCTGAAACAATGGTTTTTTCTGCACGCGTATTTGGTTAATATATCGACTAATTTGTCGAGGTTTGGTACGTTTTGTTTACATACGTTTTTTAAGAAATGCTGACATCAAACCAGGTATGCCAATGGGAACTTGCCCCTGGAAGCCGGCATCACTGTTTGGTAGGAATGAATTTGCTACCATTCGGTTGTGTCGTAGGTAATTCGGTGATCGTACTCGCTTCCATGTTCTGGATTCAATCACGGGTCAGTTCATGTGGAATTTGTTTGTGAGCCGAGTGCCAGTTGTATTGAAGTTATCTGAGTAGTTGGGTGTCGTCTGTGCGCTGAAGTGATTGGATGTCGAACCCTCGGCGTGGGGAATCTGCTGTCAGTGATTTCAAGACGTAGGAAATTCCCTGCAAGCCTAGGAAAAACGTAGAACCTCCGCGATGACGTCACCGCACTGTCGGACTATGTGACGTCACTGGCACCTTTCGCAAAGGTTAAAAGTCAAACTGTAGCTAACGCGCCACACTTGTGGTATGCGTTATTTTTCTTTCCGTGATTATTTTCTGTTACACACAATATCTGCATAATGATGAAGTGTTGGTTGGTGATAATTTGCTGTTATGGGATTTTGGGCCTTACAGGATACTTACTATCTATGACATTGTGTGTTACGCAATCATTGTCATGGTAATGATGTTGAAAGAATTTTTGGCCTTATGCGTTAATATTTATAACCATGTATGTTTACTTACCACCCGTGAGAGTGGTCTAGCGGTTAGAACGCTGGCCTTGTAATCCTGGGGTCTCGGGTTCGATTCCCGGCGGTGCCCGAATTTATAACTTGTGTTGGGCAAGGCCGTGGTCTAGGCAACACGGAGTTTTCCCTCCGGGGGCTTCCCCGGTTTCTCCGTGGCATCCCAACAATTACTCCATTCACACACAGAAGAAGGCAATGGCAAACCACTTCTGGATCATCTGCCAAGAACGTATATGAACAGGTCCCATTCCGAGAAAAGGATGGAAGGATCCTGTTTATATGGACCTGTCGTCAGACAGAACACTACAAATAAAAAATAAAATGTTTACTTACCAATTTAAGTTTTACCATATTCCTTTGCGAGAAATTTACTAAGGGTAAAATGTTTCGCATGGCTGTATAACCGTATTGAAATATCAGGATTCTGCATTGAATTACATTAGTGTTGCCTTAATTTCGGAACTTCGCACGACTGTGTTGTTTATTTTATTGATAGCAGTTTGAGAAACATGAGTACTGGATCCCTCCATACAAATATTTTATAACATTCCGTTAAGCCAGAGCGCATCAATTACCATCAGGCAGACGGACGTCATGTCCCAGTAGGGATTACACTTTCCCCACTTCTATAGCAGAGGTCGACATTGTAGCACAGTCAATTTAGAGAGGTCCATATCCGTCCACACGTTGCGTAATCTCTCTCTCACTCTCTACCTTTCTCTCGATTGGTATTAAAACAGCCAGAAACGGCTTCAACAAATTAGCATAAACCGCGGAGCTGCAGTGGTTAATGGATGACTTTGTTACTGTCAGTTTTGATAATAGTTTGAGTGTACTAAAAGGACATTTTAAAGCATTGTCTGTAATACACATTGTAAACTGATGTGTAAGTGAAATTAAGTGCAGGAATACTAGCAATTTCATGACTTAAAGAATTAGGGGTGTCTCTGTTCTGGAAGAAATTGCCTGCCACAGGATGAAATTCAGCGGGTTGCCTTTTTTTGTGGACGGTAGTGAAACTTCGTGTTTTGTAAAAGAGGGATATTTTTACAATACAAGTAACTATCATATTTTCAAATGAGAGACTGTAAAATGGTGTCAACAGATTGTGATTTATTGACAGCAAAATGGAAAGCAAGAAACATTATTCGTTGTACCCCAACCGTGTATTTGCAGTACCTGCAAATTGTTTAAACATTCTGTTATATTCTATCATGTTACAATTCATTAATTGTTTTAGAGTCAAGATTTATTCGGATGTACAGACTGCGTACTGTACTATCGGATTTATTAGACTGGTCAGATTTCTGAAGTATGACTCTAAATTTAACACCGCTGATGCCAAAACACCACAGGACGCTGCAAAGAACTAGTTCAATCCAAGTAGGATTCCTGGTTGTCATGAAGATGGCTGTCTTCTGGGTTGTGGCGTTGTATAATCTGGCAGAAGTTCGCCAACTTTTCAAACGGCGATCCCCTGATGATGGAGACAGTAAGAATCACTGAAACGTCGGGGAACTTCTAACAGACTACACTGCGCTACAACCCAGGAGACGTCTGTCTTCTAGTTTAATCCATGAATTTCCCAGCACTGCAAATTCAGCCCTGAAGATGGAGACAGTGTTTTTCTCAGAAACGTTTTAATCTACCGACGAGTGTCCACGGCGCCAAGACCCATAACACCCTTATTATCATCATCATCATCATTTTCATATCCTCGCTGCCGAGAAAACTGCAAATCGCATATAGCGCAGTCAATTTCATATCCTTACAAGCATTTCTCTGAGATCCACTTCTGAAATTACAGGCTACTGCTATCAAGGTGGTATCTTGCGAAAGATTACTCCATGTAGTGGAGTTCTTCTAGAAATTATAACAGTCGCTCAGCTAGTTAAAAATATTTCGCTGTAAGATTCATCGCCCTGATGACGGAGGCAGTGTGAATTCTGAAACGTTGGTTAACATCGACCAGACTACACGGCGCAACAACCCAGAAGACAGAAATCTTCATATTCATCGCCCTGATGACGGAGGCAGTATGACCTCTGAAACGTTGGTTAACATCGACCAGACTACACGGCGCAACAACCCAGAAGACAGAAATCTTCAAATATTTCGGCCTTTATAGAGCCTATTATTCATTATCGTGTTCACAAAAGCCCGACGCGGCTTCTTATCCTAAGCTAGATGAATCGAGCCAATATTACCAAACTCAGTTTCTTAAAATCCATTTTAATATTATTCTATAATATATACACCTAAACGTTCCAAGTGGTTTGTCTATTCTTCGGGTTTTCTAATTAAATTTGTGTACGAAAATGTGTCCTCTGGAAGTAAAACGTTAAGATCGCTGGTACTGGACTAAATAAACAAAAACTGAATATTATGCTAATTTAACTGCCATTATAAGAGACTGCAGTACAGGAAGACAAACAAATGAGCACGAAGCTGGTTAAGAAATCTGAAGGAGGATGCTCTTAAAATATGACTCAAAGCTGACAACAGACACTTTATTCCCATCCAAATCGTCATTCACGAAGCCATCCTACCATTCGGAAGCCTATAACCTATTATTATATTATTATTTAGTGTTCTGTCTGACGACAGGTCCATATGAACAGGATCCTTCCATCCTTTTCTCGGACTGGGACCTGTTCATATACGTTCTTGGCAGATGATCCAGAAGTGGTTTGCCATTGCCTTCTTCTGTGTGTGAATGGAGTAATTGTTGGGATGCCACGGAGAAACCGGGGAAGCCCCCGGAGGAAAACTCCGTGTTGCCTAGACCACGGCCTTGCCCAACACAAGTTATAAATTCGGGCACCGCCGGGAATCGAACCCGAGACCCCCAGGATTACAAGGCCAGCGTTCTAACCGCTAGACCACCGTGGCAGTTCCTATAACCTATGTAGTTGAAATGATGTCACTATACAACGCAAGAATGAACCTATTTACAAAAGTATGTCGCAGACATAGACCACGTGTTTATTTCACAATCTCTTCAAGTTTTTTGTTCGAAGAAGCACATTTATAACCCCTTAAATCACAGCAGTAACTACAATTACTACCTGTTCAAACATTCAGTGTTTCTATATTTTGCGTACAGAGTAAGCCTGTATTTATAAATTCTGTATGTTTATCGGAACATCATTAACCTACTAATTTTCGTAATTGAGACGAATTGCTTTCTTTGAGGTAGGTACTGGATTCTTGAATGTCATTTAGACGGGGTTTATGCCTCAAAGGGCTGAAATATTGACACTTGATTAATTACTTGTATAATCCTAGATGAGAACTTCATGCAGAAGGTATTGCCGTTTATTGGTGTTGAGACCTTAGTATCTCAGCGTATTTGAAAACTGGGGTGTTCCGTATATTTTGTCGTGAAGGAATTCAGTGACGATAGTTTCAAAACTGAAATAGATATTAACATGAGTGTGTTTCAGTGGGGTACGCCAGCTGTTCTGTATTTCTGTCGTATGATATCTGTAGATATAGTAAAACCTTGCCTTGTACAATCAGAAGGGAAGCATTCCGCTTGCTTGTTTCAGTATCGATTGCCCTTTTTGGTAAGAGACGCTCCGCTTTGAGTGAACACAACTCTGTCTGGAAACGTGTTGTCGCAGACCTGCATTGAAATAAATTTCTGTGTCTCATGGGACACCGGGTAATTTAATATGATATAGTTATTTAGGTGTGCATGCATAAACTATGTTCATGCTGAAGATGGCTGTCTTCTGGGATGTAGCGCCGTATAGTCTCGTAGAAGTTTAACGATGATTCAGTGGTCCCTGCTGTCTCCATTATCAGAGCGATTGTCAGAAAGTTCGGCGATGAAGTGAGTTTGAGATTATATGCTAAATATTTCGGACAGTTTCACAACGTATTTTAAAAAATAGTGTAGTTGCGTCATATTGTGATTTATTAAATTAAAATTAAATTATTTGGTTATTCCGTCAAATCACAATGTATTTAAAATAAGATAATTAAAATAATTAAAATATCATTCTGTGTTCCATATCGAATAATCGATTTACAATTGTAAATAATTTAATTTTAACATATTTTAATGTTATCCTCCCATCTAAATTTTGATCCAGCAAGTAACCATTTTCATGAAATTTGCCAGGCATCCTGTTATTTATTTCTAATTCTGGTCCCACAAAGTATACTCCACGTCACACGTCCTTGATTTATTCGGGTTAGCTTTCGGGTGTTAGGATAAAGGTTTAAAGTACGGACAGCCTTGTTAAGTATTTTTTTATTTCCTGGTTAATTTATGTCTCCGAAGTCGAAATATTCTTCACACAACTTTCACCACGAACACCCTCATTATTTGCTTCAATTTCTCCCTGAAAACGAACCGACTACCAGAAACGCATTATGAAGTTTTCTCCATTCACGTGTTATTTTTTCCACATAAGATCAAATATTCTCCGCTAACACTTTGGTTTTAGAATTCTGTCAAACGATAAATTAAGTTCATCACTCATATAAACTACATATAAACTTTAAAGTCCGGTATGTTTAAGTCTACTTATTAGTGAGTAAATTTCTATCAAGATGACATCATCTAATTTTGCAAATGGAATCAATGAAATTTATATATTCTTAATTACTCGTAAAATTAGCCGATAAAGGCTGGAGTGCAGGTCTCGTGTGGTAATTATGCTTCGCTAAGTTGGTTAACTGTGGAATCAAGTTTCTCCATCAGACGATCGCATTGACTTAAAGTGGTAGAGTAGGACCTTAAGTAAATGGCTTCAGACTCAACTTTCCTGGTGCCTCGTCATTAGTTTGAGTCTTTCTGAACTTCAGTTTTCTTTTCTTGTATATTTTCTTTTTATTTCCGCTCACATCCCTTTCTCTGTATTTCGTCTTTCTTTCCACTCTTTCTTTCAATTTATTGTGCGTGTCCGAACATCACTCAGCAGCCACTCAACCCTGTGGGGTTTCATTATGCAGTGGGCACAATTTGTTACAATGTATCATCCGAGAGAAGTCAGTTTTTGCCCAAACAGGTATCAATTTCTCATTCGGTCATTGAGTGGGTGCGGGATATATTACAGTGGCGTAGTTAATGGATTTGCCGTGTCCCAGATACAGGATAGATTTTTCAATGTCAACCTGATGTTCTACCTTGTAAGACTGTATTATCACAGTGTAATCTGTCTTCACATCGAAGTCTTGCACTGTATAAATTGCTACGTATTGCTTCCTTTAGTTTTTATATTAAGAGCTATAGAGCTTTATGTGTGATGTTTTACAAGGGAGATATTGTTTTATTCGCTTCTCTGTGGGTATTAGATGTTTTATAAAAAGTGTTTTCGGGAAAAACACCTTTTAGTTTTGTCCCAAGTAAGAAACTCACGTCATAGAAAATATCTCGATTACTTTTTATATTTGAGACTAGACTAAATTGTATTGGGATTTTTTAATTCGTCTTAAACTCGGTTTATTTTAAGGATTACAAAACTTTTGCATGTATCTTCTGAGGAATTTTGCACTGAGTTAACTGGCTCAGTATGGGTCCAATGACGAGATCCTTCTGAACTTCATAATGAACCTTCAGGTACCATAAAGTCAGAGGGTTTCTTCGTAAGTTCAGCGACTAGAAGTTTCTGTAGAGTCTTCTTCATGGAGTTAGTGAGAGTAACACTAAAGTCTTGAGAGATTGCTACTCATAGAACATGTCCAACAGCGTCAGATTGCTAACCATTAACATATGATGCTCTGTATCACACAGAAATCTTTTTTCTATGAGGGGTTGTTTCTCCTTGTACTAGATTTTAAGTTACGAAAACGGGATTTCATTTATAATTTAGATTTTAGCAGGATGTTCATAATAATAATAGTAATGAAACCAGAGGTTAAATCTACATTTATGTGATAAAGAAATATTGTTCTCATTCTAACAATGAGTCCATCCTAATATCAAGTCATTGTATTAGGAGCTGTGCATATTTTGGGGGTTGATTTCATTAAAGCATTTAAAACTGATGAAAACTGGCTGAAAATGTTCATAAGCATTTAAAACTGATGAAAACTGGCTCATAATATTCAACCGTGTCACTCCGACGAAGGATGATTGTATATAGCCCTAATTATTATGTGCATAACTGTAATTTTTACAAGCCTGAATTTTGATAAATGCAATTAATCGATTTTATGCGTAATATATTCTTGTATTAATCAACCTTACTTGGACATCAATTAAACTTATTTATTTGCATAATACATGCATATAAAATAATAGATTCTGTCATACAAAATATACGTATTTGTTTTATTAACAATGCAGAATTAAAATCTGGGTAACGTCTGTCAGTCACTCAATATCATCTTCAGGTCTTGAAAGTAAATATTGTGTGATAAAATCTTTGTTTCTTCATATTAGTGAAACCACAATAGAATGCAAAGATAATTATTAAGAAAATGGTTTTAGTAAAGGGAAATTACTTTCTGTTATTTATTAGGAACATTACTTTATGTAGAATCAAATACTTTAAACATGTTATTATTCTGTCTACTTCCTGAAACAGTTAAAGATTAAAATGCGCGAACAGTTTTATTTCCGGACTCCTTGCGTGGTTGTACAACGTGGTCTCGTCTTTCAAGGGAATAACGCGATTTACAGGTGTTCGTAATGTGTGCTGAGGTAAACATTTGGAACGAGGATGAGTGACGTAGGTAAAGATAAGCGTTGTGGCCTACACATGACATGACGATGTCAAGGGTCTTCAGGTATTCTACAGTGCATATAGATTTGAATCCCATTCGATTTAATGTACAAGATACGCCAGCATCTACAGGTCTCAGTTGAAGGCTATTCTAGCGGAAATTGCTCCATCTCAATAGAGTAGAGTCTAAAGGAAACGAGGGGTTACAGAAAATAGTTTTCGTTTATTTCTTTCGAGAGGAGTACAATTGTAGGTCCTTCAATCTCTACGATACAGGAGTTTGGTTGGTGCGAGATAAAGCTGCTTTAAAGAATCGGCTTTTTTCAGAAGAACACTGAGCTTTCATTCTATCCGATAAGGGACACTAAAATTTCAGCACCAATTTCAGTTTAGACAAAAATACTTACGGCTGCTAACATCTGATGGTGAATTCAGTCTGAAATCGTAGAAGAAATTTACTTTTCATTCTATATATTTTAAGTCTCTCATTGATTCTTCAAAAGCAAGATATATTTTATTTTTTCGTTCAAAGGCTTGCATAAATGTATCAGTGAAAGATGGGAGGAAGGCTCGTTAAGGTACTATGGGGAATAAAAGGTTATTAAAATTAACGGTAGCGTCCGGAGACGGTGGAAGGTTATCTTATACAGGTATAAAGGCATAATATTGAAGTTGTGTGTAGTCTATGATCTGTAGCTTTCACGGCGACTAAGTATAATGAATTCTTATCGGGCTACCAGCTGTGTCAGGTGGTTTAATGGAGAAAACACCATCGTTTCGAGAACTATCTTCGTCCTCGTCCTCAGGGTAGCGTAGTTGTCAACTTAATTATACGTAGTATGTAGGTTAATGTTCGCGTATAAATTGAGGAGGGATAAACCAATTTGCATCGTCCGTGACATACCCATACCTTGAAACCGTGAAGATATATTAGAAAGATCGAAACTTCGAAAAAGTATCCTGGGTTTGAGTCCCAGTGATGGTAGTTTCTGTAGCTTGGAAATTCAGCTCGATAGAAGACTAAATTTGTTTGTTCTGTCGAGATTGAAGCAGTAAAGATCGTAGCCCCTAAAGCGTGTTCTGGATTCGAGTCCCGGTGAAGATGTTGTGTTTAAGGATAGTAATTTTTGCTGTGGTTGCTGGGGGTTCGTCGTGCTGACCACAGGTCAGCCTATATCTGGTTGGATAATCGTTCACCTCTGCTTAGGCATGTGAATATGAGGCCAGCAGTCAAGCTAGTCGGCTTTGGCTCTCTGGAGCTGTTACGCCACGGATTATTATTATTATTATTATTAATTTCTGCTATGGTATTCAACGATAAGAATTAAATTATCAGGCCTAGATAAGCTTAAATTTAATAATTTAATAATTTGTCCAGTTTCCCCTCAGGCTCTCTGCTAGTTGAATAAAACTTAGACATATAGAGTACTTTGTATTCGTCTGAGTTGTAGCCTTTGTTAATTGAGATATTGTCCTAGTACAATATTTATTTTTGAGGACTTAGAATAATTACTCACAGTCCGAGAAAAGGATGGAAGGATCCTCTTCATAATATGTCGCCAACCTGCTGTAAAGGAGACGGCGTAATAAAGAAGAAGAAGAAGAATTACATAAAGTAGTATTTAATTAATCAGTTATCCAAATAATCAGAATTAGTGATCTCATAGACTCAACTGTAGGGAGGAACCACGGCCAGCCTGATGAAAGAGCTACTGCTTTGTACTCACGCTTAAAGCAAGCGATTTACAGTCGCCAGGAATCAAAGAATCACTCTCCTCTTTTGTCGTATGGGCTTTCGAGCAAAGAATCGTGATGAAATGACGAGCCCTGGGGAAACCACTTATATCGCCCCGTGCACCTAACTCTCGACTCTTTGTAAAAGAGAGTAACGACGGGTAGAGTCGCCATACTTTAAACCTGACACTGCTGACGGCCTCTTTGATTGTTCACGTTAACATTCAAGCTATAACAGATGAGACTCGAGTCTTCCGACCAAGAGATCTGCAGCTCTGCGCCATAACCGATAAAACAAATCCTGTATGATTTCAGGTTTTAACAGCGGTAAGCTTGAAGATTTCTCTCTTCTGGGTTGTTGCGCTGCGTAGTATGGTAGATTTCAACCAGCGTTTCAGAGGTCATACTCCCACCGTCAACAGGGCGATGAATCGCCCTGATGATGCAACAACCCAGAAGACAGAAATCTTCCAAACAAATCCTGTTCTTATGGTTTAAAGAAATTGTTTTAGCTCTTGAGATTCTTTCACTAAAATTCTGAAACTTTTTTGTTATCTTTTGACGAGTACATGAAATAAGAACGAAACTGTGTATAACGAAACTTTACCCAGTATCCGTCTTGAATTAATGCATCCAAACAAGTTTAATTAAGTGCAGAACGTCAGCTTTGGAAAATATACACCTAAACATTTTAATAACAGTTGCTATAAAATAATTTGAAACATGTCGTTTTTAGGAACATTTCCTTAAGATTGCTGTCTTCTGGGTTGTTGCGCCGTGTAGTCTGGTAGATTTTCCACCAACGTTTCAGAGGTCATACTGCCTCCGTCATCAGGGCGATGAGTATGAAGATTTCTGTCTTCTGGGTTGTTGCGCCGTGTAGTCTGGTCGATGTCAACCAACGTTTCAGAGGTCATACTGCCTCCATCATCAGGGCGATGACGATGAATTCATTATCGCCCTGATGTAGGTGGGAGGGTAACATTAAAATTTTTCTTAGAGAAGTAGGGTGAAATGGTATGGACTGGATTTATCTGCCTCAAGGTAGGGACCAGTGGCGGGCTCTTGTGAACACGGTAATGGACCTTCTGGTTCCATAAGGTGTTAAGATATTCTTGGGTGACCGAGCGACTGTTGGTTTGTCAGGAAAACTCGGCTCTATGAAGTAAGTACAGTGGTGGCCTCTGATGCTCTGGTGTTAGCGCGAAGTTCCGTCACCTTCCGTCAGTCGGATCAGAAATTATTACCATGGGCAGGGACACTGGCACGAAATTCATTGTAATTTAAGGATAGTAAGGTAAATGATCTGCCATTGTTCAGTTTCTGGAAGGGAAAATATACCCGTATGTCAGAGATAACAAAGTACACTTGTATAGTAAACAGCATCGCATGCTGGTGGAGGGCTCGGTGTCCTGGTCAGCCTGCTCCGAATGCGTCGTTCTTCGTGCGTAATAACACGGCTGTAACTCACCTGCTCGCTAGCAGCGTTGAACCGCGACAGCTCTTTTAATTTTCTGCAAAACAAATGATGGTGCGTAGCGCTGTAAGTTTCTGAAGGGAAAACAGGCTTATGGGAGGTCGGAATGCCTGGCTGTCTTCTGGTATGATGCGTCGTGCGTCAGGGCCCTGATGATGGAGGCAGTAAGTACCTTAAATTGTGAGTCAGTATCTGCTTGTCTACACGGAGCAATAAACCAGAAGACACCCATATTTTTGTTCTTCGCCGTGAGAACTTGAAATCTCGTTGTAAAGTTCCTTCCATTTCCCTCCTTTCTTCATTCATTGTTACGTTTCTTATATCTATTTAAATTTCCATATTACTTTCACTCGATCAAAAACAATCGTGGACACCAATAGTTTTTAAACAGAAATGTCAAATGTCAAATGTCAAATAGACGTGTATCATTTCTGCTTTCTTTTAGGAATGAAACATCTGGGTGGAGAAAGGTAGGAAGGTTTCTACTGCAATGTGGTGTGGTATCCTGAGAATGGAAAATATATGAGATAATACACATAATAATAAAATATCTTCACCTCCTCAAAAATCAACAAATAATTTAATATGTACTCTCGTAGGAGAGTATAATTTAGGTAGCTTATGGTAATAATGTGCTGTCTGTCCCTCCCATCATATCCCTTAATGGCCAAATTACAGACATATTTGTTGAAATGGGGTCATCACATATTATGAGCTTTATCGACCGACCTGCTCTTGTGAACCTCTCATTGAGGCCACAAACATCAATTTAACACAGACTGTGTTCCCAACAGTGTTTATCAGACGAAGCTCGAAATAAGAAAGTAGGTTATAACTACGAAATATCTATCTGGCTCTGCCATGCGTTGGTTCTTTCCAAGTACGCGCAAAATCGTCCTGGAACGGTGTTGCAGGCTGGAAGAAGCGTGATTTTCCTCAGCCCTTTAGACTCTAACGGTATTTTAAAACAGGCCACAACCGCTTTGTCCAATATCCTTCTAAACCCTACATACACAATAACCTCCTCCTATTCCGTTTTACATAACTGATTTACCTAACACTTTATTTGTGAGATTTGAGGTTCTGATTGTAGTGAATACGAATATGGCTGTCTTCTGGGGTGTGTCTTGTAATTTGGCGATGATCTCCTTGATAGTGGAATTAACAAGTTCATATGAAACGTCAGTAAAATTCTACTAAAGTACACGGTTCAGCTAAATAATGTGGTATCCCAATAGATTAGAAACACAGATTTGATGTGGCCTTCTATGGCATCATCGAATTAGCATTTGTTTCTTAGTAACGGGCATTTTGGAAGTGCATTACACCGACCCTCCTGCGATTTCGGAATGGCGTGTGCATCAAATTTTGCCAAAGACTCGCCAAAACGGCTACGGAAACCTATGAAATGCTAAAGCAAGCATTTGGGGAGTCCGCAATGGGTCGTGCACAAATTTTTGTGTGGCATTCACGTTTTAAAAATGGCCGAACCTCTTCCAGGCTTGGCAGCGGCGCTGGGATCGTTGTGTTCACTCCCAGGGGAACTACTTCGAGGGTGATGGATGAATTTAATACCTGAGATAAGTGTACGGGTTTTTATAGGCGCAGTCTTGAAACTTTCTGATCGCACCTCGTATTTATCTCGGGTGTAATTAAATTCCGTATGTTTGCTATTGCAGGGAACTTACACTTGCATATTTCCCACGTAACTATTAGCCTGCCTAACCTAATCAAAATGCGGTCTAGAAGTCTGTCTGTTGACCCGCTGGCACGCAAAGAGTCAGTTGAAAACTTGGCCAAGGGTTTGTTAATGGTAGTGCGTGCTCATATTTGAAGCCTCAGTTTACGTAGACCGATAAGAAGTGGTATGTATTGTGAGTAAGACAATGAATTCTCGCGTGTGGCAGAATGAGGATCCTGCCGCCCTGATTATTTTCTGGAACGACTACGCCTTCACTTTATTCCTTTGTGATCATTATAAAGATAAGTAGAGGGTGGAAATATAATTACGATAGTCGTCAGCGACTTGGCACTTTGTGACAGCTGCAATTTTTCTGATGTCGGGGATTGGAGGGGTGGGAAATCGAACTTGAAGAGATCGCTGTTGTCTTTTTCGAACCGAGTGATTGATTTAAATTGGGTGGGAGAGGTCATGACCTATTTCTAGTTACTGTGACATGACAACTTTAAAAGGAAACTAGGAATTTAAACCGAGAATAAAACCCCACGCCTTTACAATTTGAAGCAGGTGTGCCAACCAATCAACTTATAATGTTAGTTGGTACGCTTTTGCCTGCTTGTATTAGTGAACGAAAAATATATTCCATGTTGTTTTATTCAAATTATACTTTTGAGAATTGACTGTGATTTATATTTAACAGTGTTTTACGCCTAGAATTATTATGAATCCCGACAGGGTCTTTGGCATGTATATAATAACAGAGCATAGGAAATCAATAGAAATCTCGATACTACAGAAAACACGTAATTTAACATGCAACAGCGGCTTCAAATTACAAACTGCATGGCTGAGTCAGACGGGAAGTAGTCTGAATTTGCCTACGTATGTGGGATGTTCAGTCTGTGTGAATATTTGATAAGTATTCAATGGTCTTATAATCTTCAGACAAACGTACGTATTTACCCGATAATACCCTATTTTTTCGTGCATAAAATTATTCAGTGGCGAATTAACACCTGAATTAAAGAAGTATGTTCGGGTACAGATGACACATGTATGGTCTCGTAACTCATAATAAATATTTTTGTAGCTGGTTGTGAAACATTATTAATATTGATGTTGGATTTTCTGGGTTCTAACACCACGCCTTGTGGACCTGCACGTAGATACCAGCTTTTCAGAGGAACCTCAAATCCTACTTAATATACTGTATGGATCTACAAGTCCATACCTTACTAACTAGGAGGCCATAGTCATATTTACAGCCGTGAGAACCTCAAATGACACACGTCTTTACTATTGAGAAATACACAATGGGAATATTCTAATGGAAGTATATGAATATTTATCAGCCCTGCCCCAGAAATTAAGTGTTCACGTATCTTGGGATGTTTTTGCCCCACGGGAAGATGTAAATCTGTTAGACATCTTTTTATGGACCGTTTCTTCCGACATCATTAAGAACCTACATCAAGAAAAAGTAAATTCCTCCTAACGAGACTTCTTCAATTAGGGATTTGTCTGTCCACTAAGCTTGGCTTCTACTTGGCCAAATTCCCTGAGGGAGAAGAACGGGGGTCTATTTTTTTTATTTTTTCTCGTTTCTCCGCTCATTTTCAACGATTATCTTGGCCGGCGCTACAGTTTCTGTACCGCGTCTCTTACCTTCATTGATAAACGGTAAACGCTTGGAATTCCAGCTGCTGGCTGGAAGCTGGGTTTGAGGTTTTCACTGCAATGTAAGTACAGATGAAAGTTATTACCTGAGTTCTGCCTTTCGGTGCATTTTCAGTCCTGTCCTTCATTCTCGAAGTAGTTCCCCTGGGAGTGAACACAACGATCCCAGCGCCGCTGCCAAGCCTGGAAGCATCCCTGGAAATCTTTCTTTGTCAGCCTGTCAAGCACCATCTGCGATTCTGCCTGAATCTCTTCTATCGTCTCACATCTCCTTCCCTTTAGCTGAATTTTCATCTTTGGGAAGAGGAAGAAGTCACACGGAGCTTAGAAAGGAAGTTGGGGTCGGTTCTTGCAAGATCTTTGAGCTCCTGACAAACGAGAAGTCGATTCTGCTTCTGGTCCTCTGACAGGATGCGTCGCATGTGGAGTTCTTCCTTTAGAATCAGCTGACAGGTCCCAACAATGTCGCACAAGTCGTTGATGGTACGACGTCGATCTTCGTAACTTTTTCGGGCGTTGTGCTCGAAGATGGTCGTCCAGAACTCTCGTCATCATCGACAGAGGTTCGGCCGGCCCTTTTTAAAACGTGAATGCCACACAAAAGTTTGCGGACTCCCCAAATGCTTGCTTTAGCATTTCATAGGTTTCTGTAGCCGTTTTGGCGAGTCTTTGGCAAAATTTGATGCACACGCCATTCCGAAATCGCAGGAGGGTCGGTGTAATGCACTACCAAAACGCCCGTAACTAAGAAACAAATGCTAATTCGATGATGCCGGCTGGCACACTGATTCACTATGAATGTAGGCCGCACCCCCTAGCGGCAGAAGCTCGTACTACATCCGGTTCGCCCTCTATTGACACAGTCTAGAAACTTTCTGATCGCACCTCGTATGCTTCTGTGCTTGAATGCAAGCATAAGGTTACTCATATCATTTAGCAAACTTTGTAACTACATCCTTGGAGATAAGTTATTCTTGAGAAGCTGATATTTTTTCAGCTGGTCAGTACATCCCCTGTCTGTTATGAAAGACGTTGGTTCATTACCGGACTTAACATAAACCCACTCACTACTAACACTACTAGAGTTTCCTCTGACACAATCAGTCTTAAATGACACAATGTATTTTATAATGATTTTACTAGAGTTATATTTCACTGTCATTTCTCGTGTTTGCGTGCATCGCTGTCTTAGTGTTAATCAGTAAGACGCTACCTATATATTGGTTTAATCATCTTTATTAAGTTGTAGTCTACAGTTTCTCACAGTTACAGTTAATGCCGGATACCGACGACGTTAACGAAACTTGCTCTGTTATATCAGGCAAATGTTTTTCATCATATATAGTGATACAGTATCACTATAAATTGTACGTAGGCTGTACAAAAACACATCGGCAAACCGCGGCCTGCTAAGGCTATGTTAAACATCAGCCAGTTGTCAGCAAATATTCCCCGAATTTTATTGAGAGAAAATAACGACATATCTCTGTCTAAATAGCCGATCCGGGAGTCCTGAATACTAACCAAGACGCGACAGTCGGAAATTTGAACGTAAATGCATTGTGAACATACACACATATCCACACAAAATATTTCTTAAATCTTTAATAATTAAAAACACGAATACAGTAACATTTTTAGCTGTTTGAGGGCGTATTTAGTGAAGTTGGACTCTATGTTAATGGAGATTACGCAAATAATTTAACTATGAAACTAAAATATTTTTAGGTATTTAGTAACTCATGTTAATTAGAATAAATCCCGTATATTTAAACATTTGAACTAAATTAGCGTCACGATGTTTTCTGTTATGTTTCGTCCGGTTTTTAAGAAAAGGTATTTGGAAATGCGCTTTGTTTACAAAGACAAGATTAATCCGCCTGCTTCCATTCAAAATCTTCTTTGTTCAGTAACCAAATGCGTCGCTGTAGGCAAACACTAAAGCGTGGGTGGTATAAGCGAGCAGTATACCATATCGATCCAATAACTAACTTCTTCAGCTGAATTTTTCATGGGAATTCCAGAGTGGTTCGCAAACAAGAGACAGGGGCCCCGACTTTCATAAGTGACAGCCCGTCGCATGTTTTTTGACACTTCAAAGCACACTTGCAACAATATGTGCCACATAATTTAATATTCAATAAGTCTTCGTTTTGACCTCAGAGTGTATTTGTGTCAAAATAAAAAAAATTATTTCTTTAAAATGCATTAACTGCTCTATCCCTGTAACTGAGATGCTTTGTTTTATCTTATATATATATAAATTTGTAGATATTATTTACATGAACCTCTAACTTGTAAATTTTAAACAGAAGTAGAAATTTTTAAAATGTTTTAAACAATTTATTTAGTCAGAAATTCCGACGGTATATCAGAAAAGTCTTCATCGAACCAAATACTACAGACTCTTTTATGCGTTTACTGAGCCAGTCTTCTGTGCACGTGTTAATTTTATTTATTCCTCGTCTATTAGCTTATAGCTCCTATGAATCTTGGTCTGCTGGATATTTTCCAGATATTCAAACCCTCCATCATGAGTCTGGCAGGAGTCCTTGGTCGGAGGTCAGCCCGGCGTAAGGGCTGTCTGCTTGCACACAGAAAAACGCAGACATTCATCCATGTATTAGAGTTCGAACGGTCGAAACTCCACATCCCAGAATGTGTTAACACTGTAATGGGCCAACTTAATAATTCACTTGTATAACTAACAAATTCCTTGTATTACATGGTACTTTTTTAACACGCTCTTAACAAGAAAACATAAAATTCATGTTTTCGCGGAATTTTGTTGATATCCACTTTAATCATATTCTCCCATATACGCCTTGTCTCGAGACTGAATAATTTCGTTATATTCACTAATAATAATTTATTCCTTGTTTGTTGTTTTCCAGTCTTTGTTTTCAATATTTAGTGACTTCAACACTGAAATTCGTGAAAAATTCTGTCCAAGAATATACTTGTTAATTTCCTCTAGTAAGCAATAAAACCATTTATTTAATTTCGAAAAAGTTCACTTAGCACTTTCTTTTGAAATATTACCAAACACCTTTGCTCATCTGTTTAATTATCTTATCTTGCTATCTATCGTCTAAGTTAAGACTGCAGATTTGTCTTCAAATCTGTTACCTGAAGTTGAAAGTAAAACTAACTTTCGGAACGTCGTGGTTCTAATTAAAATATTTAGATAATGGATAAAGTCCAAGAGAATAAGCCATATCATAGGCAGAAACCTGTAAACTTCACCCGGATGTTTCTTCATAATGAGAGACCAAAATGTAGAACGACGCAGAATTTATAAAATTACTTCTTCTTCTTCTTCTTCTCTTATTTTTTTTTTATTTTTTTTTTTTCCCTGTCTGACGACAGGTCCATATGAGACAGGTCCATATGAACATGATCCTTCCATCCTTTTCTCGGACTGGGATCTGTTCATATACGTTCTTGGCAGATGATCCAGAAGTGGTTTGCCATTGCCTTCTTCTGTGTGTGAATGGAGTAATTGTTGGGATGCCACGGAGAAACCGGGGAAGCCTCCGGAGGAAAACTCCGTGTTGCCTAGACCACGGCCTTGCCCAACACAAGTTATAAATTCGGGCACCGCCGACCTTATAAAAGAAATCAAACGATTATTAGTGAGATCTGAGGATTTCATAGTAACTAATAAGTATAATCATCATTAAAGATTGTGAAGTGAATGACAATTTCTTAAACGTATTCTGCTCTAAACGTAATCACGATTGTAATATTATCTTGTCACTCGTGTTATCACAAAGTCTCCATTAATATATCAAGTAAATATATTTAATTAGGTCACCACACAGGTTAACTCAGTGGTAATAATCTAATTTGTTTGAAAATTACTCAACAAGAAAATGCTATTCGCTGTTTTATCACCTCCTTCAGGCAAATACTTCTTAAGCCTTCTAATATTTTCATCACCCCTTCCAGTTTACCGCTTATGTAATTACATTATATTTAACATGTTATTACTGCGTCGTTAAGTAACTTACGACTTGTAGTGTTAATATCCCAATTTAGTGTCGCTCGGCTAGAGAAGACGGAAATGACGTTCGTAGCGTCGTAATCGATATTGTTGACTGTCACCTCGCATTCGACCGCAGCAACAAGTTCGTATATTAATGGTGCTTACTCGCGTGATGACGTAGAGACAAGTGAAGGTAGTCTGCCACACAAGTGTTCAGCCTGAATGTTGGGTTCTGGTTGTTATAATCAGACCAGCGAAAGTATGCATCTCCAACCAAGATGGTTCTCGAAACGTTGGTGTTTTATCTACAGGGTGGGTGGGAAGTAAGTAGGCATTAAATAATTTCTATTGTATTGGAAATATATAATTTATAACCATCTCAATGCCTACTTACTTCCCAACAACCTGTATTTAATCAAATGATTATGTCTGGTAGCCCGAGAAGAATTCGTTATACTTAGTCGCCGTGAAATCTTCAGATCATATATAATTTTATGGGATGGTACCGATATGTAAGTGATTTGTTGGTTATGATGTAAACGAATTTTACAATTCGTGGTGCAATTATGCGGGATGAATTTAACCGGATGAACATGGAGTTCAGTAGTAGCATTTCTATAAATAGGCATGCCTGTTTCACAAACGCAATTTATTGAACCGCTGAGTAACTATAAATATCAACAAATGCGCTGAAAACTTGGTTGTTTAATTATTAACAATGACAACAACAATGCTGATAAGTTTACTGAAAGGACTTCTGAATTTTAAATTTTTTTTGAAAGCTACGCTCATCGTCGTGCTGTGTTACGTTTGGGATTATCGGATGTAGACTCTGGCGGGTTTTTTTAAGTGGACTGTGTTACTTGTTTTCATATTTCCGAGAAATAATGAACATTTTGCTTCTTTTAACCTGTATACGTATTTGGATAAATTAACCAACAGAAGCGTAAAGCACGAAACGTGAATTTCAGCAACCTGCGACAGACTCTTGAAAGAGTAACGCGATGCGGAATTATCGCCGCTGCTCATTTGTTTCCATCTGCCTTTTGTAGATGTTTGTTTTGGTTGAGCCGTTACAACGCGGGAGTGACTCACTCAGGGAGCGGCTCAGTGAACCATATTCCTTGTTCCCGTATAGCTCTGGAAAGTTACTCTTATTATTACAAACAATCCCTTCTACATTTAAGTAGGATAACCAACGTTTCAGAGGTCATACTGCCTCCGTCATCAGGGCGATATTCATCGCCCTGATGACGGAGGCAGTATGACCTCTGAAACGTTGGTTAACATCGACCAGACTACACAGCGCAATAACCCAGAAGACAGAAATCTTCGTATCAGAGGTACTTATGCCTCCACCATCAGGGTGATGAGTCATCTACTTCTAGAAGAATAAACGACGCTACAATTCAATTCAATTCTTCTTTTAAATTTTTATTTCTGTCTTTCGTTTATTCTCTATTTTCTTATGTTTCTGAAAATTTTTTTACACATTTATTTGTCTTAAGACAATAAAACCTTTGCTTGTGCCAGAAAGTTTCAGCAGTTTGTTTCAATTGTAATTAAGTAGATTGTTTTAAAATTTTCCGTCTAATTAATTTGTTCTGCGATTATTTGCAGACAAAGAAAATTTTATTGTAAAACTGAATAAAACAATTTCCAGTCTGCATAACTATTCCACCCCTTCCTTGTACCAAGGCGTTAGTGAACTAGATAACCGACAGGTTGTTAAGATGTTCGATGAAGTTTTCTGCTTTAATGTAAGTCCAGACTGAATGTATTGTCCAGGAATGCGAATATTGGTTTATACGCACGCTGTCTGTCTGTCTGTTTGTTGTGTTTTAGTTTTCACTCGGGACTATGCTTTGAGAAGAGGATAATATTAAATTATATAAAGTTATATTTTCCCATTATTAAAAATTAAGAATTTATTATTATACAGTTTTTGAACATAACATAAGTTCTGTCTAATTTACATCATTAAATCATGTGTTTAGAAGAGATGTGAAAAACATTTCTAAACAAGATATCTCGTTTTAAACACTAAAATGGTTGAAACCTATAATATGTATTGAGTATACTTGTAGCAAGATATTTTCAATTTTCCTTGACAATTAAAGGATCGAAGACATTTTTCGTCCACTACAGTTCTGAACACTGAAATACTGTTTTATGTAAAACTGGAAATGTTTTGAAGTTTCTATTTCAGAGTGTGAAATTGTTTAGACCATTTCTAGGAACTTAATTTGGCGTTGGCGTAATTGTTCACGAGAAATGCTCATTTAGGGAATTGTACTTTTGGTTAACCCTGGTATCTACAGTCCTGCATCTCATTAGCGGCCTAGATCTGCCCGTCAGCATTCTGTGACATCTGTTCGTCAGAGGGCATGTGCTGGTTGTATCCCGCAATTTATGAAAATATGGTACATATCTGTGTTTGGCAAAAGAAACCGCGCTGTGGACTGTCAACAGCGACGGATACAAAAACCAAGGGAGATGAAATTCGTGAATCCATAAAAATATCAAGAAGAGAGAGGCAAAGAAATACACATATTATTATATAATTTATATATCTACAGATTATTTGAAAATGTCAGTCATTAACGGCACAAACTCTTATCTCACTTATGATCTAAAGCTCTGACGGCGATTAACATCAATAATTTCTCGGGTTGCCAACTTGTTAAAATCACTGACGTTTGAGGGACCAATTTTCTACGTCATCAGGGCTCTAATGCGGACAGAAATGGTCCCTGAAACGTCGGTGATTTTTTATCAATTGACGTGCTGATGGTCCGAGAAGATTTTATTTGTGTTATGTAACACCTGCATAAAATGCATGTACATAGCCCTGATTATTTTATCAAAATAGTAGCCTTCAGTAAATATTATTAGGTTGGCCATATGAAGGAGAATGAGTGACGGGGACATCATGTACCACTCATGGATTATCTGAAATGCATACAAAGTTTTAGCGAGAATATCTGACTGCCAAAACTACTTGAGGGAGGTTTAGTTCCTCTCCCTATCTTTTATCTCGGTTTTCAGGACGTCTACGCCCCTGTGCGTATTGGTTTGTTTAGTACTGTCGCCATTCAGTGTATAATTACACGCAGGCTTAAGAAGAATTACATAATCTAAAGTATATAAAAAAATAAATAAATAGAATGTGGGAGTGTGGACTGGATTTAAGTGGTTCAAGCCAAGAAATCACCAGCAGGCTCTTTTGAACACGGTTAAGGACAGAAAATTGTAAGCCCACTTTGCTGGATGTAATAGAAATGTTGGAAATCGATAAAGAACATAAAATCTCTTTGAATCTATATTGATGTGAAATGCAGCGTGGATATAGGTTCTGAGACGGAATATTCCGTTCCTGTGTATTGGACTTTGTGATCGAATGTTGTGTAGCGTTTACCAAAATCACTGCCATCTGTTACATAGAGTTTCTAAAACGTGGGGATCTACTCATGTAGGTCAACACGCGACTAGTTTAACTGTCATTTCGTAATAAGACACATTCCTAAGCAGGTGACCTACTTACTTCACGGATCAAAATTATTCTTGAAAATCTGACAGTACACTCGTGCAGTCAAAATTGTCCGCTTTTACAGCATCCTGAAGTCCATTGCCTTGCTTCTGTCCGCATAAACCTTATATATTTAAGATCCATTTTAACACATTAAAATATAATAATATTCAATATAAAGAAAGTAGACACACGTGTTAAAGAAATGATTAAAAGACGGGGAAATTTTTATCAGGAGGTAGCTGATAGAGAAATATATTTTTATACACCCGGTGGTGTTCCTAATGAAATGTTATGGAGCGCCACCTGTCTGTGGTTCCGTGGTACCTTGTGATCTAAAGCACCTCTTATAGAGTTTGTAGTGAATTCAAAAACCCATCCATCATTTATGTACAGAAAGTCTTAGCGAATCATGGCCATAAATCATTTACACTTCCAGGATTTTAGTTTTTTCTCCGAAGGAAATCAGATTTTATGAAATAAATCTGCCTAAGTGCAGTGGTGCATTTCGGTGCGTTGTATTTGTGTATGTCCTGCTTTTGACGTATTCTGTCATTTGCATGTCAAACTTTCTGATTCGTTTATTATGTGACAGATAGATTGCTAGGGACTGCAAATAATACGAATTTTTCAATGATGATTCTAACTAAATAACTGTGGTAGCAGAACCCGCAGGTCCAGTATCAACAACACCAAAGCCCACCACTCGACACGATCCTGAGGCAACTCTATTCATTTGATGAGACAATTATAAAATAATTTCTGAATAACAACTAGGTAAAACTCTAATTTGTTCATTAACAGTTCCATTTTAATTCAAGTCAGCTTTAGTTTTAAATCATAGATACATTATACGCGGTTTAAATGTGTGGAAAGATGTACGTCCAGTGACAAGATTTTCGTTGTCAATGACGAAGGATTAAGTTAACCATCGACACTTGTTTTATAATTTGATGATCTTTGGCCATCTTGTAGTTCCTTATAAAACTTTGTGCTTTAATTCCACCCACTTGTTATACACTTCCGTCTGGTTGCATAGTCTAGCTTTCTCTCAGACTATAGACCTTACCGCAGTCTACGTTTGCTGTCACACATTGCTTAATTGTTATTCGAGAATCGGTCTCTGTGGTAATGGACGATATAAATTACAAAAGCTTAAGCCAGCACTGAACCGTCATGAACTTCCCACATTGAAATATAATACGCGTTTTTCACATTCGCGATACATAATTCTGTCTTATCTACGAGCATGTAGCTATAAGCTTCAAGGATCTTTTTACCCTGAGAAAATGACCAAGGATAAGAGGCTGTGAAATCGGTTGACATTATACAGAGGTTTCAATTCATTCTTTCGATGGTTGACTTCTGGGTTGTAGCGCCGTGTAGTCTGGTAGAAGTTTACCAACGTTTCAGAGGTCATACTGCCTCCGTCATCAGGGCGATGAGTATAAAGATTTCTGTCTTCTGGGTTCTTGCGCTGTGTAGTATGGTCGATGTTTACCAACGTTTCAGAGGTCATACTGCCTCCGTCATCAGGGCGATGAGTGTGAAGATTTCTGTCTTCTGGGTTGTTGCGCCGTGTAGTCTGGTCGATGTTAACCAACGTTTCAGAGGTCCTTGCGGCCTCCGTAGTCAGGGCAATGAGTGTCATCTTATACCAGACTGCACAGCGCTACAACACAGAAGACAGCCATCTTCGGACGCGCCGCCATGAGAACTTCAACGCCTACAGTTCATTTTTCATTAGAACTAATGGCCACAATGAATTTTACATCTTACACTTCCGTTTCGAAAGGTTCTTCATCACATACATGTTAGTACGAGTGACATTATTAAATTAGTTTATTTTATTTATGTACGCTCTACGAATTGCTGTAATTAGTGGGCGCAGAGGAGGTTCACGGGACGAACTGAGGACATTACTAAATCCTCATGACAGTCGTTTAGCACTCCACTAAAAACAGACGAGTACCTCAGACAACAAAGCTGTTAAGCTAACAAGCGCTATATTTTAATATTAAGGGCTTAAAATGTATAATAAAGTTGATATATTCTTAGATTATTTTGTGAGTCTGTTTCAATTACATAGTTTAGGTAAACAGCATCAAGTTAGACGGAAAGCATGTTGTTTAGTAAGAAGGCAGTTGTGGCCTTTTTCAACGTAGTAACGACAAAGGAGACCGAATCAAACGAGTACATGATCGAACTGAGAGTATTTATAACCATTATTGTTTTCAGGCGTAATTTGTTAATATTTTGATGAAAAGATATTTTCTTACACTGAAACAAAGCGAAAACCAATTTTAAAACTTCTTTAGTTGATTTATTTGCTAGTGGCGCTGGTAGCACGGGTATGAAACCACGTGTCTTCAGGAAATGAAGTTATCATACAAGAGGGTCGTACGCCGTATGTAGGCTGTCCTCTTGACACAGCTTCAGTAAGCTTTGAATGCTTGTTTCATCAGAAAGCAAGCAACCATGAATTTCCATTGGACTGATTTCAAATCCGTTAAAATTTTAACGTTTTATACTGAGCGATCAATAGAACTCATGAGAACTTAGTTGCTGCTGAGGCCTTCTTAGGACCTCTTTTTCATGTTACTATTCCGGAAGAATGAACGGGCTCGATTCTTTGCTTAGTCAGCTGATATGAATAGACGTCACCATAGTAACGACACTGCATATATTTTGTATATCATAACATCAGTCGGCACCTTTAATTTGACATGGGAATTATGCTCAGTTCCTCTCGGCATTGAGTCTGAAGATGGCTGTCTTCTGGGTTGCTGCGCTGTGTAGTCTGGTAGAAGTTTACGGCGTTTCGAGGTGTTTGCCGCCTCCATCATCAGGACCATGACCGCCGTGATGAATACATAAATTTGTCATTCGCTCTAAGTATCGCTCAAAGAAGTGAATACTCAAAAATCTGTGTACTATTAGTATTGGTAGTTCATAGACGTACATTGGCACATTCTATTTGTTTTACCCCCGGGAAAACATCCCTAACCATTGAGTAGGACACTCGATATTTATACTTGGTTCCAATAATTTTAGTTATCTGTTATATTTGTTGTGAAGTCTAATGTAATTTGCAGCCAGTTATGTAAATGAAAGGCATTACAAAATGTGAACAATAGTAATATGTGCATAACCACATGCAATGATATCCGTGACTGTAGCATATGTGCTTTGGCGTACCGTGATATATAAAAATTTATTTTAGTATAACGCCACATGGGTAAGGTTGGGTACATAATGAGATAAAGTGCTGTAGTTTCTGCACCATGGTCGCGTGCCATAAGGTAGTGGAGGTGTGACTCTTATCGGCTTCTGATTTAATTCCACACGAAAGGAAAGACGTCTTCTCTTCGGTGTAAGGGGTACGGAGACAGATATCCTAGAATAGCGTGACGGACAAGCCACCAATTAATTTCTGTATGACCGATTTAATCATGGAGACACACCCCTTGAACAAAAGTTGAAGGAATTTAGAACAAATGTCACCAGGAAAAAGGATTATGAAAACCTGATTTCCCGGTTGCCTGCGAGATGGAAATTTTTTGTAAGTATAGGGTGGAAATTTTTTGTAAGTACAGGATGGGGATAGAGTGCATCGAAAAGACGAATTATTGACATGCAGTGACAAAATTCTGGATAAGATTTCAACCATCCATATTTAAAAAAAATAGATATTTGTTCTACTCATTACGTCAGTCCATAGACATAGAAATATGGGATTGTTATTACGTATCGACTAATTAGATCACTGTCTTATTAGAGTCAAATCACCGAAAATTTTTCTTATTCTTTTGTTGATAAGACCTTCGTCAGCAGTAAAATATTAGAATTGAATTCTGGATGAATCTTGGTCCAACTATCAACTATCAACTATGGTGACTGAAATTATTCGTGGTTTTGCTCAGTCTTTCTCACAAAGTCTATGATAATCACTTGAAATATACAAAATTTCGCCTTGTGTACCCGCAGCTCTAGGATATATGGGTCTTCCTGGTCTCCACAGACATGTTTCCTGATGATGAGGATCGAGATGTGTTTCGAAACGTCGGCTTTCTTTACCACATGACGCGGCTGATTACCAAATAAGATTCCACTGAATTTATTCGCCGCGAAAGCTATAGATTTTACTTCTCTTCATGGTTTGTTATCTTTTCATATCATTGAACACTTCATGATGTAATTGAAATATCATCGTTAAATAACCGAAGGCCCCGGGGGAATCTGTTTAATGCGGTTACATAATTTAACTCGAATGAAAATAAAGTATAGCTTCCCAACAGCGGGCTCCGTACTAGAGTTTGTTTCATTCTAGGGCCGGATACTTCCATTTGGTGACACGTGGAGATGATATTTTGTATCGGGGGAGGCATTAATTCATTCCAATAAGCGCTTTCTCTCCGTGCCGCCCGTATCTCACTCGGGCACAAACGAAACTGTTTTAGTCCCTTTCATTTCAGTTATCTGGCAGAATTGGAAAAGGTCACAGTACAACAACCGCGCTAAGGGTGGGGGGGGGAGAGAATATTTCTTTTGTTTCTTGGTAAATACCCAGAAATTTTATCAACTGGTGCGCAGAAAGAAATGTAAGTGCATCTTTCCACTATGGGAAACGGCTTTTTCACAGTTCTAACGCGCATGGATCTGCTGCATGGCGCGTTTGTTGAAAGAACAATATCAAAGAATATTTAGCCAAAATTTGTCCTTGTTTTGTCGCTACATTGCAGTATTATTTTAGAACTAATGTTATAACAATTTAATATGTTCAAATACTTGAAAAAGACAAAGAGATATATTTTATTAACTCAAATAAGAAAAAGAGATGAATTCATCGCCCTGATGACGGAGGAAGTATGACCTCTGAAATGTTGGTAAACATCTACCAGACTACACGGCGCAACAACCCAGAAGACAGGAATCTTCATACTCATCGCCCTGATGATGGAGGCAGTATGACCTCTGAAACGTTGTTAAACATCTACCAGACTACACAGCGCAACAACCCGGAAGACAGAAGTCTTCATACTTACCTCTGTGAAAACCTCAAATCTTACATACAACTCTTACTAACATTTAGTACAGAAATGTCTTTCCATGCCGTATCTAAATACTATGGTCTAATATACTTTTTAAAAATTTTGGTTTGTTCTTATGTACTTTTTGAACGATATGCATATCAGCTTTTCCTTTATTTTGAGAAACTCTAGGCGGATTTTGATAAAATTTGGTATATGAATTATGCCACTGGATGCCCCGCACACACAATTTTGGTTTCTTACACAGGTAACAGCAGCATGGCGATATACACAAACTTCTGAGGTGTAACACTAGTGTCATATTGTATTATTGTATAAGCCTAGTGCCTGAAATGGATACAATTTTGTTTCGGTAGACGTGATTTATTTTTGTAACACGTAATGAAACATGGCTGCCGCATGGAACTTCATTAAGTTTATTACAGAACAGGCAGATACATGAATGGATTGGATGGATACATGCTCCACTTTATTCGGTTAATTATGTTTCTGCACCTCAAGATTTGAAGAATAGGATGAAATTATTTGCTATTGTTGCTTTGAGCTTCAACTCAAAGTAAAGAAAATGTAAAGTGGTAACATTTGTCAGGTTAATGAAGCGTCCATTCTGAAGACAGTGCAAGACGAATGCTGCCAGATGTCTCTCAAAAGTGCACTATATATTTCTCTATGATTTTCACACAAAGAAACTCAGAAAGGTTCTGTTTTTAGAAACAAGGCCATCTGATGTAACGTCAGCAGAAATGTACATCTAGGCACGCTGAAACAAAGACATGCAAATTGGCATTGGAACAAATAGTAGTCGTTGACTTGCACTTATTTTTTAAGAACAGTCCGGAAGAGAAACCAGCAAACGTGACCTTCACTTGGTGCCTGCTGCCTGCAGTAACTTTTCTCAATTCCTTCATGCGAATGCCCGAGACAGTACGTTCAGATAGGACACGCACTTCTAAGCCTTTATCTGTTTACGATTTGTGATATTGCCATGTCACTCGGCACCATATAAAGCAAGGACATGCAGCCTCATTAGTTGACAAACTGTCTCAAAATAATTAATAATCAATAAACGTTTATTATGATAATTTATTTCTATATATTGACCTTCTAACTTAACAGCTACAAGACCTTACACGTACATAATGTAAATATAGGGCATAATAATGTTGAAGGTAGCAGAAATGGTAATTATCGATTAATCGATTAAAAATATTTATGTTAACATTAAGCCTATTACATATCTCATTGACAGGTAAGGGTAGCGAACAGGAGGATATTTGCTTGTGTTAAAACGAAGTTTAAACTATAAAGAATTTTTGTCCCATAAGTTTTTATTTGAAACTATAATACCAGAGGTCCTTGCTGCGCCCATCATCAGGGATGATGGAGACAGCAAGGACGTGTGAAACGTCGGTAAATTTCTACCAGACTACACGGCGCAATATCCCAGAAGGCAGCCATCTTCACACTCGTCGCCGTGAAAACCTCAAATCCCACAAACGAGTTTCTCTTACGTTACAGAAAGAAGGTAGCGATCTATAAAGAACAAAACAAGAAGAGTGGTATTATACCACCAGCATGAGAACGTGTCAAGGGTACGAACGGCTCAGATTTTGTGAGGATTTAATCAATAGTATGGCGACGCATTCGTGCCCGGATGTGTTTTCCGTCTTTCCTGGTTTATGAAACAATAACGTTCGTGTATGATTTGCTATGCTGTCTGAAATTTTCTTAGTTTTCCAAAGTCCCTTCTGTAAAATTTCTGAATTAGGCTACTATCGCTTCCTTTCGCACTCACTCTGTTTCGTTAGCCATTAGCCATCTTGCCATTCGACGCTATATACTGAACTACTAACTATCTTAAAGTCGTACCGCACACACACACACACACACAAAAAAAGAATTTCTCATCACTGTTAAAACCAGAGTGAAGTTCAATCACTAATTTTGTCCATTGGCTCGCCTGGCTTCAAGTAAACTATTCACTATCAAATTCAGTTGATTTCCAGTTCATCAGTGGTGGAGGGAGTTTCGTATCGGTGGAAGAATCGATTTGTATCAGCAGTTAATGAACTCGAAGGCCCTCGAGATGACTGCGGTTGTATGTTGTCAATGGTGTTGCGTCGATATATTGTTCAGAATGTATTGGTCACCAGCAAAACCTTAAATGAGTTTCAATACGTTTTAATCATGGTATTTCCATATTCTGTATATAATTACTATTCTCTAACCTCGACAGTAGGAGGTCTCCTTGGCCCGATGTGCATTTACAGCAATATAAATGTCTTTTTACCCAGTCAGAAATAGTAATTACACACGCACGCGATTTCCAAACTAATGTACTTTACTTTATTCTTGACTGGGTAGAAATATAGATTTATAGTGCAGTAAACAAACATCAGGCCAACGAGATACCTCCTGCTGTCGAGGTCGATGCTTGTACGTAGAATCCTACTTAAACTACCGGTATTGATCTCTGTGGCTTTGTGCTTAATCGTAAGAAGTTTTTTGTTCACATTTTACCTGTTTAAATTCAAATCCTTTGTCATTATTACTTGATACAGGTATCGTATTAGTAAATCCACCTGGTGAATATATTTGGAGCTTGTAATTAGTAATAAATGGATAATTGTTGATATAACATTTATTTGTAAATAGGGTGTGGATCAGAATGTCCCACATACAGAAGAATAACATTTAAAATAATGAATTGAATAAAAATTTCCTTGGATATTATCCATCGTCTAGTCCCATCTCCGAAACGTCGTTTTACGTTTTATATTTACTAGACGATGGATAATATCCAAGGAAATTTTTATTCAATTGACTCTTCACCATCGTCAAGAAGTTTTAGATTTGATTTAAAATAATGATTATAAATTCTACACTAAAATAGTGTATGGGACAATGAGGAAGATTTTGAAGTTGTTGTTGAAGTAACAGAAAAGGATTACAAATGGTAATTCTTATGTATTTATGTTAAATAAATTAATGGATGAAAGAATCGAATATAACTTGGAACTCTACGTAGTGTTAATACATGTAGAAAAGGCTTTTAATGAAGTAGATATAACTGCTTTATGAAATACATCATAAGAAGGGAATTCAAGAAGCATTTGATTAAAGGAATGCAAGATGTTTAAAGGAGCTTTAATTATCTTGGAAAGGAAACACTATAGCGAAATTATTACGGACCCGGCTATAAGACAAAGATGCAATGCTTTGTCAGGCCTTTGTAAAACAGCAAAAAGTATGGACGACATTCTGAGCAAACTGAAGATAAAAATTAATGTTTGAATAAGAATAAATGAATATATTGTGAATAGTTATTATATTGGTATAATCAGATGATCGTATATTAATGAATTGTATTTCATAGTAAAGATTATAATTTTAAAATTAAGAATAGCGAGGTTAGGATTTTCAGGGTAAAATAGCCAACACGAACAATTATTTTACTATATGATACAGTTTTAGAACTCGTTTCACTACTACTTTAACTACTTAGGATGTGATGCGTCGGTTGCATATGGTAATTCAAATATTACAATTTATAAATATCAATCAATATTAGAAATACCGTCAAATAAAATTTAAGAAGAAAGACACAGTTAAAGTTAGTAGTATTTTAGAAGTACGTACTTTGTTGCGTGTTAGTACATTTGGGGTTTAACGACTACGAAAGCCGGTAAGATGAGGTTCTTAAGAGGTTCAAAGATTTTCTCGGTTAAATAGGATTGGAAATGAAATTAAAGAAATTAAATCTTAAAAGATATTTGGATAGAACATGTACACAATGTCAGAAGAAAACATTAATTAAACATCTTCTTTATTATTATTCGCGATAAGGGATATGCATCAGTCGTGCTCGAAAAAGGTGAAATATCGTAGCTTGACCTTGAATCTCAGACATGACACTGTCTGAGCGGAGAATTGACTCGACCTTAAAGCCGTGACGTCGTGCTGAATGCTGTCCTGAAAAAGTTACCGCTCACTTTAAATGTTCCCACTAAACACTAAGTTATCTATAAAGTATGAAATTCTAAGATAAAACGAAAAGCAGGAAACGAGAAAGATAATAGAGAACTGAAAGTTAACTAATGTTACTATACCGCCTGCGCCTGCTCAGGTGAATAATACTGTTTAAAGGCCGAGTCAATTCTCCGCTCAGACAGACCATATCTTTACCTTGTAAGACACAATCAGCTGAGATCAATTACATAATTTTTTTTCTCTAATTTTCAGTTACATCCTCTCAAACTATTGTTCTCATTACTTTCTGTTCTCACATCTTCGATAGAGTGACACTAATTACATTTATTTACTAAATCAAATGAAATCAAGTTACGAAGCCGATGACAAGTGAAGCATTCAGAGTGGCGGGTCGAAAAGCTGGAGAGGGTGCATTAATTGCAAGTGAAACAGCAATATCCACACGGAAATGAAGTAGTTTCGTTAAATAACGAAAACCAATTATTTCAGTGTCATATTGGATTAGGCATGTTTTGGAATTGATAATGACGTCACGTCCGCTACACGGGCACGTGATTCATGTGAAATTGTTTGTAACGCGATCGGCCGCTCAGTGAATCGTAAATTGTACTTCATAATAGCCGATACATAATTCATAGATACTATCTGTTAACTTCCTAACACAGATTTATGTAATAGCAGTAAATGCCGGCCGATAAATTGTAGGGGATTTAAAAACTAGTGTGTGAAATGTAATTCCTTACTTTTTGGGCTGAATGTATGTTCCAATTGTTTACAAACATTGAGTTTAGATAATTGCGATAAACTCTCGGACGATGCGGTCCTCAAACGTGGCTCTTTTGGTGAATCCGCGTTGAAAGAACTTAATATTATATAGGATTAATGGGGATGCGGACACGCGGCCGTGGGAAGTGAAAGTAATTAAACAAAATACCGTAAAATTACTGTATAATATAATAAAGTATCAACTAGAAAATTAAGTATTGCAGTAAAATATCAATGGTATTGACCTGGAGGGACTGAGGACGTTCACGATAAAACGTAGTAAAAATAGGCTGTCTGCTAGCCAAGATTTGGACCTGGGGCCTCCGTGTCGAGAACTAGGAGTGTAAAGGTACAATTTGGCTGCACGCGACAGAGACAAGCGACCGAGGCAGGCGACAGAGACGGGAGACGGACACATCGCAGCTTGTCGCCACACACTTTTGAGGTGACGACCGAGACATGCGGCAAAGTGTTTGTTTTCTTTGTTTTGTTGAGACATACGTGCACATATTCTGTGAAAAATGAGTACACAAATGCTTCTAAAAAGGTTACTCGAAGAATAAGAAGAAGATGATGGGTTGCTGTGTTATTTGTTGCGAAAGAAACAAAGAAAACCTATGAGTTCAATATTCAAAACCAGACGTGAAGAAGGATCTTTCTGTCTGTTAATAAAGAATCATTTATCATT
>NW_019060743.1:9882-30410 GCF_000696155.1 Zootermopsis nevadensis | reverse complement strand
AGCTGTAAGATGAAAGCGAATTAGCACCTGTAATGACGTATGTTAACAGATCGTCGAAAAAATATGCAGCTTTTATAAAGATATATTATTTTATAGATATAAAAACAACATTTCGATTGTAACAAATTTAGCATATATTTGGATTTAGGTTTGGTATCGATAACTAATGAATCATGGGAGGCGTGTCAAATTTGGCGTGGAGATAGTTCGTAAACATGCCTAAAATTTTTTTATGAAATATTGTTTACAAGCCAACAGTCGACAATATTTTGACGATACGAATCTTTGTGGTTATGTCCGATAAACTGAAGATGGGATAAAATATATACTTAAGTAATAAGTTCCTTAAAATATGAAATAATGATGATGATAATAATTTGTATCATATTTACAATAATACTAAGGAATATGGGTATCCCTTATGGACCAGGATTTTATTACATTTCATTGATTGTGAATAGTGTATTAAGCAGAATATAGAGGGAAGTGGTCGTAGCCTGTTTAATAACGGGGATAACGACAAAATTCTCTGTTAGGTTATCCTACCTTCAGATCAAGAATGGAAACCGGGACCTCAGAAACACGAGACATTAGTGCTAACCATTGGACGTTTTGTTGTTACATTTGTAGTGCGGATGGTGACATGACGTGTTTCAATTTGCTCTTGTCTAAAACGATATTCAGCGTTCATTTCAAAGAAATGTTTACTTGGTTAGGACCCACCTACAGTGCAATCTTCCACTTTACTGACAGATAAGATACTTACTTTATGGTCCCATAAAATAATATTACGTTACTTTAGGTTATGATTTATAGATCCCATAAAGTCGATCAATATTTTAGACACGGAATTGTTCACGTCTTTATTTTATCAGCGGATAAAGATATTTTTATAGGGCGACAGCACATCATTGTAGACCTTAAGGACATACACCCATCGGGCATTGTTACCGTAAGAATTTCGTGCTGTGTGCTTTAATTTAAGTTCTTGTCTACGAGCAGGCATGTGAGATGAAAGAACCAAGAACTGTAAATTTATAATTATACATTTATTTAATGATTTATTTCTTTATAAAATTCAATAGTACAGAATCCGATTTCTTTGAATGTTCCTTATTTTATATCAAAAGTTTCCCTTCGTCGGTTACACTCCAGAAATTCTTACTCGATGTTATGATCTCTGATACAAAAACAGAATGGAATAATAGCAGGCGTGATTTGGCAAATCGTGAGTCATTGAACTGTATTTTAGAATACAGTCACATGTGTATTGTTGAGAAACAGTGATATAACGTGTGGATCCAACAATATGTCTTCTTGTATGATTTGAGGTTTTTACAGCGGTGAGTATGAAGATTTCAAGACAGAAATCTTCAATATGAGTTCGAATAAACCAATAAATTAAACGTTATGTGAGTTGTATACATTTATTTATTTATTTATTTATTTATTTGTAGTGTTCTGTCTGACGACAGGTCCTTATGAACAGGATCCTTCCATCCTTTTCTCGGACTGGGACCTGTTCATATACGTTCTTGGCAGATGATCCAGAAGTGGTTTGCCATTGCCTTCTTCTGTGTGTGAATGGAGTAATTGTTGGGAGGCCACGGAGAAACGGGAATCGAACCCGAGACCCCAGGATTACAAGGCCAGCGTTCTAACAGCTAGACCACCGTGGCGGCCTTTTGTATACATATATGAAGTAAATGCAAATTTTGTTGTCCAGTGTCCGAACGGATCATTTTCTCTATTAGAAAATCTAAGTTGAAATCGATGAAGAAACTCGATCTTTTGATGTACGAATCAGATACCATTTCACAGCAGTGGCATTCCTCCACATGAACCTCCCTAACAATTTTCCTGCCCTCCTTTTATGATCCTCTTATTCTTTTCCCCGTCCTCTGTAGTCAAACTCCTACGCACTGCGGATACCCCATCCCCACCTCACCCTTTCCCGCCCCTTGTACACAGTAAGTGGAAGGGTTGGTCCAGAGCGCATGCGCGAAATTCTGTCCCGTGTTTCGACATTTTACTCGCAGTCCGGGCAGCAAGAAAGGCATCCCGGTCGTGTTGAAGGGCTCCTACTAGAAGGATGAGAGAGTAACGCTGGTGGGATTTTGCCTGTCACCGTGCAAGAGACGCCAAGCGTCACGATGCTCCGTGCGGTACACTTAGTCACCGCATACGCTTCTGTAGGAACACGTGTCTAGAATTAAAAAAACTGCCGCGCAAAACTGTTCCCCAAGAACACGCACGAAACTGAACTTTCTATCGAAGATGATGAAACATTACTAAGATAATTTCATTTGATTGTGAAGTTTAATGTGATGTGGGGAAGTGTCGAACAAATTTTGTGAATCCTTGATATTAAAAAAATACATGCTACGACGTTAAAACATCAATAATAATTCTATTTATCAGTCCTCCTTTCAACACAGGCTTCAGTTAGAGTATACACAGAGACAATTGAAGGTCTCATTTAACTGCGATGCTACACAGTGAATTCTGTCATCATGGGTAAGAAGAATTCCAAGTTGAAACAAGAGACCATCGACCGTCTCATCCAGGATACCTACTGTGAGTACCTGATCTATAGTAAACAGTAAAATTGAGCTGCATTTAAGACTGCATTTAATACTTCGAGTTATATTTGATATTTAAACGGAAAATTTTTTTCATATAATTTGAGAGAGGTCCACTCTACCTCTTGTACAGTGGATGCCGGGGATCCTTTACCAGAGGACAAAGCGGCTGGAGCGTGAAGCTTATCACTCACCCCATTTAGTACCTAGGTTAATAAAATATGTAGCTGTACTTGTGTCTTTATGCCAAGGTGATTAATAATTATCAGCGACAACTTTATCTTTATTTTATTTCGTGTGCGACATTCATTATAACAAATTATTAAACTCAGTTTTTATAAATCAAAATAATATTTAATATACAATTTTATAAATAATAAGCCTGTACCCACTACTTAAATTAATTATTCGTTTGTTGTTTCTGAAAATTAGTCGCAAGAAATTGTAGTATTATGTACAGCAGTCACAATTTTAATCTTTTGGAACTCTAATCTCGTCTAAATAATGCTCAGAATTTTATTTCATAATTAAAAGTAAAAACAATCCATTTCCATCACAAAGCTCAAGTTGTTAATGCTGTTCAGGACAATAATAATAGTTTATTCTGATTATTATAATATACAGACACGCTCTGTAAGAAAATTGCAAAGAGCCTGAATGTTTTGCCTAAAGCAGGCTGTACACCTAAACTGTATATAACTTAGTACTTGTTTATTTTATTAATAGATAAATTTAACAATACTGAGTATATCAAATCTAAAACTTCTTGACGATGGTGAAGAGTCAATTGAATAAAAATTTTCTTGGATATTATCCATCGTCTAGTAAATATAAAAGTTAAAACGAGTCCCATCTCCGAAACGTCGTTTTACGTTTTATATTTACTAGACGATGGATAATATCCAAGAAAAGTTTTATTCAATTAACAATACTGAGATTGCGCAACACGTACAAGAATATGCTTAGTTACCACATACGTTTCTAGCATATTTATGCTCCTAGCTGAAATAAAAAATACTGTAACGTGGATGTGACCCTCTAGTGAGTTAATATTATTTGCACTTTAGAAGTCCATTCGCCTGTCATGTTGTTACTACTGTCTGTAGAAAATTAAAAAAATTATGAGTTTAGTGTAGTCTCCTGTGGCACAACGTCCATACTAAATTTCATCCAAATCTGTCTAGCTTTTCTATAATTTAATAATGCGTACAGACGGACGGACAGACATGGGCAGTTCTGTATGCGTTGACGTCGACGCCACGGTAGATACCAGAATAACTGGCGGAAGAATGGTCAGGTGAGTCACTGGCAATCAGAGAAGCTTTCAAAGCGCCTAGAAAATATCTGACTGTCGAGGCAAACGGAGCTGAGTTCTGCTACGAAGATCATGAGATTGAGGCTATAGCACGGTTTTAAATACGCCCGATTTCGGTCAATATTGTCGTTTAATGGAGCCTGTTTGTAGATAGAAATTTATTTCCAAAAACTTGTTCATTTGAATCACACCCGTTGCATTTTATCGGTTGTGATTAAACATCTGCACATCGCACTAATGTGAGGAAATTAAGTGCTTAAAGTTTCAAGATTCCTCATCTACGAGGATGATCGAACTTGAACGTAATTACTGAAGTTAGCGGTCGCAGATAAAACTCTCAGCGGCCTACAACTTCTCTGGGAGACAGACGTCTCCAGTGCGATCAAATTACCCCCAAAACTGATTGAAGGGTCGATTTGGTACCCACAGTTAGTGTTGTACTCTGTCTTTGAGGGTTAGGAGTAATACTACTCGCAAATAGATATTTCCCTTGAATCGCCTCTGGAAAGCAAATGTATATTGTTTTCGTACCTCGTTACTACTGGTAAATCCTTAAAAGAAATTTTTTGCAAAGTCAAACGTTTGAGAACGACAGTAATAAAAATTACATCCGTCATTCAGTTCAAAATCTGTCTTCGCTCATGTCAAAAAACTGCAAAGAATAGCATAAGTCGTACTATAATTTAACTATTGTTTTGTACAGTTGTGAATAATGGTCTCTGATCTCAGGCGAATAACACAGATTTAGGATTATCCAGGAAAACGTTCCGAAGGCAATATAGACCTAATGAACAAAGATGACTGTACTTACGTTTCAGAGATTCTTGCTGCCTCCATCATCAGGGCGATGAGCACCTTCGCTTATCATATACTCAATTCTCCCTTCCTCAGATCTCAGTAGTCCTCGTGTATGATCCGGTTTAGAATTATCGATTGTGGTCTTGTGTGCTGTGACGCCGTGCAGTCTTATAGTTGGTTGCGAAAATATCTGAGGAACTAATCGCCTCCATTTTCAAGGTAGACCCTTTCTTCCGAGATATTGGTAACCACCTACAAGAATACACGGCATCACCATCCGGAAAACGACAACCAACATCTTCACCATCGTGAGAACTTCTAATTTCGGAAAGTTCAGAATTGATTTTCTATTAACAAACCCTTTATAGACATTTGATGGTCTTCTTGTGCGGGGCATCGCAATGCCCCTTCTTACACCGGACATCACATCGAGAATAAAAATTCGGCGGGTTAAGAAACCGCCGGCTAGTGACCGGCCATTGGCTACTCATTTATCCCACTGGACCGCTGACTGCACTAACTAGTTAGTAGCAAATTCTTGTGTGTTATCGTATTCCATTAGTTAATACCATTTCTCTCTGAATCTACCGCTTTTCTGCATTTATAACAAAAACATTCTAATCGACTTTAAATTTAATGAGCAAACTTAAGATCAGATCCTAACATTTACTTTCCATATAATTTTAATATTATCCTCAAAACTTAGCTTCGGTTTGAAAAAGTATTTTTTTAAAGATATTTTATAAATGCTTATGCATATTTAATATTACTTCATATTCAATTCTGATTCGTTCATACACATATACGTTTTCCTACCAGGATTAAACACTAATGATAAATCTTTATTTTGTACTCTTCTGTACTCCTCACATAATTTCAGTCTCATAGATAAAATATCTTTCTTACTATGGACTCGACGACCGTGGTTCTATACCCTGCGGTGGCAAATGAGTTTTTCTCTTTATCACAGTGTCGAGAAAGTCGCAATGGTCCACGTGGCCTCTTAATTGTTAGGTACTAAGGTACACTTTCCTATCTTAATGCGATATCTGTAGATATGGACCCTCTCCTTCATGGCCATTTGTATAATTTTTCGTGTCTTGTCGCTATAAAATATTGTAGTTGATGCAGTATGAATTATGCACAGTATAACCAATACAATCATACAAACGGGCGAAGTCTGCATGTAAGAAAGCTGATTTTACCCGTATTGAACGTGTCTCATTCTTACACCCCCCCCCCCCCTTGAAATTTCAGTTAGCCTCGCCGTACCAAATTAAACCTACTGTAAAGCTGTAGTCCACTTATCTGAAGTTTTGAAGGGTCTTGGATATTTCCGACTTGTTGAACAAAACCCTCATTTCACGCTCTGGTTTGTCTGCGCACCACAAGCCATCATTTCGGCTGCTGTCATTAATCCACGCCAAGCCCCACCACTAATTACGTGAAAATGGGGCCCTGAGATAATGTCTCGACACATTACTAAGTAAATCCAACCCCCCCCCCTCGCGTCATCAACTCATTCGGTTCCGTATCTAAAAAAAATCCGAGCAATGGCGATGGAAACTGAAGAATTTCCAGCTGGAATTTTCCAACATTATTTTTGTTTTCCTATTTTTGTTTCCATCCTGTGCTCACTTCCCCCTTTATTTCCATTACCTTTAGTTCTCTCTTTTCGTTTATATAATAATCATCGTATTTTATAGATTTTTAAGACGCAAATTCTTTAAATTTTAAAAATCCTGAAATTGGGGAGAGTCTTATTTAATGGCGTCTAAGAATCGACATAGCGTCTTTTATCCTGAAAATCTATTACTAAATCAAGGGTGCATATTACAATCGATGTCTTCTTCTTCTTATTTATTTATTTATTTTGACTGTTGTTAGATAAAGAAATATAGAAGTTTAATTCGATCCACAACATGACGTTCAAATTCACTGGTGAAAAATGTGTAAATTACATGCATTTGATTGCATTTCGCTCGTTTCGTTTCTCCTTAAGACGATTAGCAGGAAACAGTCAGTTAATAAATCTTATGTTGGCGACATGCTCTTATGTTTTTAAATCTTCCGACCAGTCTGGTGGACGACACTAACGACGCTTGCGTATTACAATTATTTGATAGAAATTATTTCAGCTAGGACTCTTAATAATTCATAATCTGCAAACAATTATGTACAAAACTGTGTATTCCGGTAAGAATTATATCTTTCCAACTTTGTTTTTAAAGATATATATGTATAATTTATTGTTTTACAGTTAGTATCTATTAATGCCGTCAATATGCTATTCATTTTACATCGTGATACCAAAATAAGATTATCTTATTACGTTTTCCTTTTATAAGCGAACTTTATTTCTTAACTTCCATTTTTATCTTTATTTGAAATCATAATTAATTCTGGGGTCTCGGGTTCGATTCCCGGCGGTGCCCGAATTTATAACTTGTGTTGGGCAAGGCCGTGGTCTAGGCAACACGGAGTTTTCCTCCGTGGCATCCCAAAAGTTACTCCATTCACACACAGAAGAAGGCAATGGCAAACCACTGCTGGATCATCTGCCAAGAACGTATATGAACAGGTCCCAGTCCGAGAAAAGGATCTAAGGATCCTGTTCATATGGACCTGTCGTCAGACAGAACACTAAATAAATAAAAATAAATGTGTCGAGTAGATTTCCTGTCGTTCTTTCGTGAAGAACGCTGCCCACTAAAGCCAATTATTTATAGACTTCGGGTAGTTGAACACTAACTCTGCATACAAACGAACGCAGCCTTCCGTATTTTTCACAGTAACCCTCATTCATAAACTGGTCCTATTAAAATTGCATACTCCCCTTCATAGTAGCACCACGATTTGATGACCCATGACCTCTTTTCATGTGACGTAGCAAGCCGTAGCTGTCACTGAAGAATGTAGCGCTGCTGTCAACTGTCTATTTGATCTCAAAAGTCGAAAGGTGTGATCGCAAACTGGTCGCGTTCAGAGTACAGATCGGTGTTTCTAGAGGCGTCAAAAATAGTTACTGCTAGTAAAAGGTAACGAGTTTCATTTAACTGACAGATATTGTCAGTGTTCTATCGAGGCAGACAACTACGAGCGCTGATTGGATCATCACATGGCAGTAGCACTGTAGATAATAAAATTCTGCATTACTATACTAACAATGTTTTAGTGAAGAATTACTTAGAATTTACTTAGGTGTAATATCCATTCTCGTTTCAGCACGTACAGTACAATGTGATCCAAAGGACATCCAAAGACTTCCCTTTATTCTGATGACGATATATGGACAGTTTTATGAACGTCTGTGTAGATCAACCTCATTTCAAGCGTTCGATAGAGTTTCTGTGTTGTGTTGTTTTTGAAATTTCGCGGAATTAATTAAGATCTGCCTAGAACAAAAGCTGAAGAGTTCTTTTAATTCAAGTCGTTCTTGATTTTTTTATCTTCGTAATAAAGACATAAAATTAAGTTGAATAGTAATGAAGATAAAGCATCATATTTTAATATTATTATGAATAGAAATTGAATGTTTACCTGAACGTTCTTTAATATTTTTAAGCGCATTTTAAGTAATGTAACTAATTTTGTGGGTTTACGTAATTCAAATAACCTGTAGGATTTTATGTTTTCTCGGCGGTGAGTCTGAAGATGGCTGTCTGGTTTGTTGCCCCTTGTAGTCTGGTAGAAGTTACAGACGTTTCATAGGTCCTTGCTGCCTCCATCATCAGGGCGATGACTCTACCAGACTACGCGGCGCAACAAACCAGAAGACAGCCATCTTCAAATATCCTGGTTATTTCAAATCTAAAACTTCTTGACGATGGTGAAGAGTCAATTGAATAAAAATTATCTTGGATAGGAACCTGAAGACGGAGATAGAGTCCCATCTCCGAAACGTCGTTTTACGTTTTATATTTACTAGACGATGGATAATATCCAAGAAAATTTTTATTCAATTGATCCTGGTTATTGTTATAAAAATTTTAACTTGTGAGCTTCTAAAATACCAATACCCTAAGCCTGTCCCAGTATTTTATAAAAGTCGAAAGTTGATATCGAACTCGAAATGAATTACTTTATTCACACCTCAATAAAGAACTACCCACGGGTTTCTCTTTACCCAATAAAGCGGTCATTTTCGAGTGTTTGTTGCGTAGTTAGGGAAATTAAAGGCTGAGGTTTGTAGTCGATTTTCAACTGTCATGGTGCTGCAATGCCAGCGTTGAAAATACTGTTCTATAATTATTATTATTAAATTTACAGTTTGGATTTATATACCAATAAATTTCTTTAATCACCATGGCTTTGATGTGAATAAATGTCTGACCTTATCGACTCGTTTTAATTGTAACTGACATTTGTCCAGTTCTATGAATCATCATCTTCATCGTGTTATAGAGATGATAATGTATCGCACATATTGTAAATAATTAAAGCTAAATCTGTTGCTTAGTACAACGTAAAAAGGCGTAGGTTTAGAGAAACCTTGGAGTTGAAACTACGTGTATTCTGTCTCTGGATATTAGATCTTACACACTGGGGGATTTTTCTTGGCACTCATTCGACAGGAAAGTTTTTTAGACACTGGAACGAAGAGGAAAACGCCTTGTACATGTCTCCGTGCGGCACGTAGACCAAGCGGTCTTTCACAATTAGTTTAAAAATGTCTCTTGCTGTTTTCCTCTGACGTGGTTCTGTAGGATTTCGTGGTGCAGATGGGAGAAGCTCCGTTTGTAATATTTTCTCTCACTTTGCGTCACGTTTACCTGCGCCCTGCAAGAACTCCTGCCTCAATTCCCTATCGAATTGCTTTCGATTTAGTATAAATCACTAAAATACGTATATATCGATAACACCAGGATCAAAGTATTCCAGCTTCCGTATCGCCTCACTTGCTTTCAGTTTCCGGTCTGAGGCTTAAACATATAATGCGGTAGCCTCATACGTTCACGCTCTAGACTCTACAAAATTCGGTGGGATTTAATGACACGTTTAGGTCATCACATCTGAATTTCGTTGGTTATTTATTGGCAGTGAACTAACTACTGCCCGCGAGATTAAAGCAAATACCTGCGATGTGCACGACGGGGAAAGTACGTGTTCCATTACTATCTGACCGAAAAACATAGTTCCTAACATTCTGTTCCTTTGCTGTGATTGATATCACCGCGTTTACTATACATAGTTTATTTATTTATTTAGTGTTCTGTCTGACGACAGGTCCATATGAACAGGATCCTTCCATCCTTTTCTCGGACTGGGACCTGTTCATATACGTTCTTGGCAGCCAGCGTTCTAACCGCTAGCCCACCTCATCTTATTATTATTTAGTGTTCTGTCTGACGACATGTCCATATGAACAGGATCCTTCCATCTTTTTCTCGGACTGGGACCTGTTCATATAAGTTCTTGGCAGATGATCGAGAAGTGGTTTGCCATTGCCTTCTTCTGTGTGTGTGAATGGAGTAATTGTTGGGATGCCACGGAGGAAAACTCCGTGTTGCCTAGACCACGGCCTTGCCCAACACAAGTTATAAATTCGGGCACCGCCGGGAATCGAACCCGAGACCCCAGGATTACAAGGCCAGCGTTCTAACCGCTAGACCACCGTGGCTATATACATAGTTTACAACGCTATAAATATTTCTAAATAACAATAAAACAAAACAAACTATAATACGAACAGAGGAGTAGTAAAAAGTAAGAATCGTGTGAGAAATGTCTTTGTACTAAATACTAATGTTCTCCATTGAGGAACAGGAGATGGAGATTACCAGATTACCTACGTCACAGATATTTACCTAGTACTTGCGACATTATTTGGGTCACTTACATTCGATGGATATTGGCTCTCATTATTTTGAGATTTAGTGTAAGAACGTAGTGTTTGAAAGCTGTCAATTTAATTTAAAGATTACGAACCAAAGCGTCAGTAGTAAAATACAACTATATCTTCACTTCAGCTGTTAGACAGTAAGTTAAGAAATTGTAATTTTACCTCTTAACTTTTTATAACAATAAAATTATATTACCGCTTTAAAATATGATAATATGGACGTGTGAGAAATATTTGTGTCTAGGTTCTGGACTCGAATTCCTTATCCACAAAAGTTAAATTTACTCAGGGGCCACTTGAGTTTTTCATTCTCATCCAATGCCTGATTTAATATCTGAGCCTCCCATTATGTATTCAGTTTCGGCCATTTTTAGTGTAGAGAAACGCTTGTGTCCCAGTATACGTATAGCTTGGGGATCAACCACATAACCTCAGAAATGAAATCCTCCATCCCTTCTCGCAGTTTCCAAAGTCTACATCGTCGATTTCCCATTACCTGGGCTCTATCTGAAGTGAAAGGACATGAAAAATAGAACATAGAGGCGTTGCTGGAATGAAAAAAACAATATAAAAACGCATCCATACCAAATATAAGCGAAATCGGGGATCAATAACCGACCACAAAAAGGTTTAAAAATGTAGTAGGTCTTGTGATGACAAACATCCTAAACAAATTTCAAAATAAAGTCTTATTTTTAGTGTATCAACGAAAAAATCTTTGGATAGGGTGGTCCAATGATGCGTTTCATTAAAACTGCGATGAACTTCAGGGTTATATAAAAGACATTTCATCCTGCCCGAAATTTGACGTACGTCAGATTATATTTGTCAAGCGTCAATTGTGAAGTAGGTATTGTGAGCTTCGTTGATCACAACAGAAATTTGCACAAATGGAATTTACCGATATATGAGGATGCCGTTGGAACTAGTGCATCAAAGAATAATAGCGATTTCAGTCTGCGTGACGTCAGAGAATTGCGTCACTCGAAATGACGTAGTAGCCTTCGAGTTTGATTATCATTTGTTTCTTGGCTCTGACGAACAATGCAACTCAAATATAATGGTGAAGGCTGGTGCTAATTATTCATTCGTGGCTTTGAAATGGAAGGCTTGTCGCGTGCCCACCAAATATCAATGGCTTCTTCATACCGTGCTTCGAGGGACGCTTTCCTATCACGGTGGAAATATGGATCTGGTAGGGCCTTCACTGACTGGGGGAAGGGTATTGAATGTAACGTAATTGAAGAGCCTACGATCAATATTGAATTTAACTTTGATGCACTTTTCTTTTTTATATAAAAATGGGTTTATGACATCATTTCTTAATTAATGTGTGTTGTCTCTACATTCTAATAAATTGACGTTTTTTCACGAAATTTGGATGAACGTAACGAAACCAGTAGCCGCCTCGCGTATTTACCTGTTAATTTTCTGTCATTAATAAAACTAACACGGCTGTCTTAAAAATATTTTAGGTGCAGGAAACCAATAGTGTAATTTAATCTCGGTCTTTGATCAAAACGTAGATTATCATGTTGATATTTTATTTATATAGATAATGTAATTGAAATACCAAACGTACATTATGCCATTTAACACTGCCGTAAAGATTAACAAACTTCTATCTTTCTGAATTTATACTCTTATATGTACGAAGTTAATTTTTTGTCCATTAACTTTAAACTTTCCGCCCAGAAAACTCTTGCTGACCTACTATGGCACCGAACCGGTTAGTCGAACCTTTTGAATCGCGTATAAAAAAAATTAAGTTTTTTTTTTTTTCAGACCTGTTCAGTAGAATTCGTAGGTTAGATGTCAATAATCATTGAACAAAATGGGGCCATTACATATATATGCAGTTCATCAAAGTAATGTATCTGTCAGAAACAGTAGGACCGCACTTAAACAGGTAATAGATCAAGCCGGGCGGCTAATTATTGCGCAGTTTGTGGAAACATGGTGCCACAGAATTACGGACCTCCTAAACTGACAAAGATATAGCAAGCAGCGATGAAGTAATGCACTGGCATTTGGGGAACGTGAAACATAAGCAGATACAATGTATCTGTAGCTTACTACACGAAATATATTTCTGATTCGAAGGACAAAAGATATGAATAGAAGCTTAAAAAATTGTAAACTCTAAAATCTATTTAATGGACAGTGTATACCAAAGATTGCCAACATTTGGGGGGGGGCAAGTAAGAGGAGGTTATAATTTATAGTACGCTTTATATGCATTTACCGATAAATATACCAATTGAAATAATTATATTATGATTTTTGTAGCATCTGGTATGCCGACTGTCTCAAGAGGAAATATTTAAGATTGTGTCAAATAATAGGATAATTAAAATCTTAAATAATTAAGATTATGTACGAATATTAAAAAATTCTCTCGGGTATCCCAAAATCTTTCGTAGGTCACCAATTCAATGCATTGATGCCACTGAATATTTGGGTTCTCGAGATTCAGAGGTGTATCGTTGCAAGAAAACGTGTGACCTTGAATGCGTTGTGCTCATAATTCTGACGCTGAAGCTGCGCAGAACTGAAGACCGTGTCCATAGATTTGAAATTGACTATACTGAAGTAACTTTGTTGCTGCCGTAAAATTGCATTCCTGGTGACGAAGACTTAAATAATGACTAGCTATGACGTACCCAACGGCAATTATTGATTTTGCTGTCTTCTTTTATAATGCAGTTTAAAGCTGATCTGGTGTGGCAGAAATCTCCATAAAGTTAATGAAACGGTGAAAAAACCAGGAATATTTCTATGCCTAAATTTTAGACTAGGCTATTGCATATTTAATAACGTACATGGAATTTAGTATAGAAAATTATTTATTTCTTGTTTACGTAGTGATTGTAGCTTCAGATAGTCTGTGTGGACTGTTTTTAACAGGTTTAAAGCAGAGATATCGTTTTAACATTTGGACGTCAGTAAAATTAATTTCGTTTCCAAGTCTCAGTATGTGTGTACTTTTGAGCCTGCTTTTATTTAAAATCCCGAAAGTTTGCAGGTTATTTATTTATGTATTATAATTATTTCATTGTATCTTTTTTTTGCTTGTTTCCTACGTTTTATTCATTGTTTTTTTCTTTTTGTTTATTTGTTTTGTTTTCCCACCTAATTTTCTTTTTTCATTCTTAAGTTTGTTTCTGTTTGTTTTTCTGAACTTTATTTGTTACTTTGAAACTCTGTAGAATTTTATATTTAAAAACATACGTAAAAATTCATTTTATAATAACAATCTAGAAATTTAATTTGAACGTCGCTTGCAGCCTGCGTGTTTCCAGTCGTTTCATAGCTCAGAGAGACGACAATAAATTTCTTTTGTGGTATATTTTTTTTTTATGTTCTGTGGCAACTACGATTCATTATTCAGTGTCACAAATACCAACTCAAACTACGCTATGACTTTACAGTGCAGTTTGTTAGCTTAGTGTTGACTGCTTTGTCCTACTAAATAACATTCGATTTACGTATTTTAATGGCACTGAAATCTTGTTCGTTAAGTACACATTAGAACACTCCAAGTCGCTTTCCGTTGTTATTTGAGGCAATTTTCAGCCATGTTTGTTTATGACAGACGACATACGCCAGAATGTTTATAAAATAACTCGTTAAATATTTTCCTTTATTCACTTAAATCTACAGACCTGTATTAAAGTCAACAAAACTCGCAATTGTATAATACAGTAAGGAATTTATCGGCCATGTTGAATTATAGCAGAAAACAAACATCAAAAAGTTTATAACAAGAATTTATGATTCATATCACATAATTTTCTTCAAATTCTACGATCTTATGAGGCCAGCAGGATTCTTAATAATAATAATGCAATTTAATGACTAACTTTTTCACGTAATTTCCACTAAGACTAGCCTCGATTCGTTACTTATTGCCATAAACTAAAAGCTATGCAAAGACTATTCATGATTAGCATGTTATAATTTTACATTCAAAATTTTACTTTTACAAGAGTAGTATATATTTTTTACATTCATTACCACATAAGTATAAATATTACAATACGTTCCGCTAGAATCGTTGCCACCTCATAAATTCGTACGGCCGTCACATTGATAGTGTTGAAGTTACGAAATTAAAAAGATATATTACTGTAGCGGTCTCTAGTGGCATGATGTTCGTAACAAGTTTCAGGGATATCTGACGTTGGTTGAAAAGTTTTTGGATATAAACACAGAACATGATAACATAGATGTTTTTCTCTTATAAAACAACGAAAATAGGTTGAAGCACACACCACTGAACTCTATTCAGACTGAAGATCTTCAGAACGTGATAAGTTCTTAGAAATTCTGTGTATCAAAGAATGTGAAGATGTTGTTCACACGGTGTCAACTTTATGATGTGAAATACGTGATCATGACTTAGAACAGGGGAGGCGGAATTCGATAACCAGGCGATGAAAAATTCATACAGCCTCGGAGTTACAGCTCTGTGGCAGGAATATTTTTGGGCCCAATAAGGATGAAGTAGGACCAGATGTGCAGTTCATAAAATTGCGAACATTTGGGATGAAAATACTGTCTCCATCTTCGGGGCTGTGGTTGGTGACATGGTTCCTCGCGCGAATTACGTACCGTTCTGACGATAGAGGCAGTTGTCACCACCTAAATATCGGTAAATTTCTATTAGTCTACATGCTACAGAAACCCTTAAGAATGTCACCTTCATTATTTATTTATAGCTTAGTTTCAAAACACCAATTATAAAAATTGTTGATATGTTGTACATGCAAGTTTTTCCATGTTATTTGCATGGTCTCCTAATTTCAATATAGATTATAAGCTGCAGCGCAAAGATCTCAGGAATATTTTTGAATTATATGCAGTTTTCGGCATTGCATAACGAGGGTATTCCTGGTTTACACAGGGAACAGCATAAACGACTAAGAAAACCCACATAAACTTCAGTAGCACCGGATTATACAAGCTCATATGCATGAACTATAAAAGATAGCTTACTCTATAGGACAAACAGGTCTCACACGCAGCAGGATGCTTATGGAACACATAATATTTACAAAATTCATGTAAGGAGAAGTGGGCTTAGATTTCACAACAAACTTATGGCTCTATAGAACAAACCACAAAACACTACAAAAATACACTAGCAGAGAAAGGGAATTTAATCGTCAGAAAATAGAAGCACACAAACACAATGTTGGACACTGTCTATTACCATTATTATTATTCCATTTGTTCACCACTTTATGAGGTATGTACTTCTATGTACCCGAGACAGACCTTGTCCCTAATGTACATAAGGCAGCAGCTATTTCCGGGATACATTTTGTTTTTAATATGTATTACATGTATTATATTATTTTATTTTACGACAGCGTCTTTCGAATGATGTATGAAGTTTCCAAAATTGCAGTTTTCTGAAGTTCCCTGACGTCGTGTTCGCCCGGGATGTTGGCCAAATATTTTATTATTATTATTATTATTATTGTATTTGATATACAGGATATTTCGGGATTTGGGCTGTACTTGGCGTTTTCATGGGATTGGTTGTCATTTTCTGACACTTTTTATACTTGTTGTCAGTAATCGAACCGGTATCGAACACGAGACCTTTCGGACGCTATGTTTTGAAAACCACTACATCACCGGGGTTAGAACTCTGTACTTCAGGAACACGAAGAAGAATTTCTGACGAATACCTTGTAACAGACTGAAACTATCCCCGAGAAAGGCTGGGACATTACAGGCACTGACATAGGTCAGAGGTTCAGTAACCCTGGACTGAAGATCAAAGAATTGTGTGCCGCCTGTGGTATAGGCAACACGCTCGAAAGGGCTGTTTTATAACCGCGTGTTTTAGATCCTCTCAGGTAAACGTAATCAAGGACATAAATAGTAATAGCTGATTCATAATATTACTGGTACCAGTTTTACCACAGAATCATTTTTGGTTTTCCTTATGAGCTCTAGAAGAAGTCGGAGTTTATGTTGGGTTTTGTTTCTTTCTTTAATGGAAGCGTTGAGGGGTGTTCTTCGATGTATATGAAGGGAGTTGCAGTGTGCATTTCATGATAGGAGGGATGAAACAGGAAGACGAAACTAATATTACAGGAGAATGAAAGTCCTCCAGGAACAGTAATGGAATTGCTTCAGGTTTCGTTCATTAGAACTGCAGAGTACTGAAAAGTATAGGATGAATTACAGAACTCGGAAATGGGGAGTGGAACTTTATAGCTAAACTGGGTGCTCAGGTAGTTTTTTTGTACGTTTAGTCGAATGGTTAATAAGTTGGTCAGTTAGTTGAAAATGTACCTTGCCAAGTAGATGAGTATGTAGGTAGTTGGTTGGTTAATAGTTAAATGCTCAGATAGGTAATTAGGTAGCTGAGTACTTATGTGGGTTTGTTTGTTAGGTTGTTCGGTATTTTTTAGTGACAGGTTTTGATAGTTACCCGTCGGTAGATATAAATTTGCGCATTTATCTAGTTGCAGTAGTCGTCGCCATACTGGATGCTTCAAGGTCACAGCAAAATCATGCAACGTTTGCAACATGAACTTCGGATTCAAAGCTAGCGAATACAGCTCAGAACTCTCAGCGTAGCAAAGATAGCAGAGTTGTGCTGTTGACTTAGAGCCGCGCAATTACGGAGGTGAAATCTTAAATTATTCCGTTGCCTTGAAGCAATTTGGTGACTTATTACTCACAGGTACTTAATTCGTTAACACGGTTGGGTAGTTTTATACATTGATGTAATTCATGTCCTTTTGTGCGGTGTAGCTTGAATTGCTAAGGTACGACATGCAAAGTTATAGTAGGAAAACTCTTGGAAGACAGCCATTTGGAAGACCGAGAAGGAGATGGGATGAAAACCATTCTTCTTTCTTGGTTCTACAACCCAGTTGTGGGTCTTCGCCGCTACCTTTTTCGGAGGTTTCCCAAATCTTTGAATAGTGCATTTGTGAGTAGTGAGTGGCCAGCTCACTGCCTCTGCACAATTTCTACTCAATCCTGATTTGACTGCTAGAGCTATCTAGTAGTAAATCAGGAGAGACTTGGGTGAGAAATTGCCGCTGAATTTTTCCTACGAAACATCTCAGGGATGAAAACCATTGAGTATTGAAATCTGTAAGAACGCGTTTAAAAATGTGTATTTAAGCTTGAAGTAGACTGCATATTTCTTATCTTGTTTAAGTGTGAGGTACAGAGTAAAGGATGTCTCAGGTATTTTGCGTTATTGAAGTCCCTAAAATGCCACAATTCTGGTGCAGGGACGAGCAGCCAATCTTATGTAGTGAAAGCCTGTGGTCTGCATGGAATCTCTCTTCTCGGTATAAGGATATTCCAGGCTTCCCATAAAATCAACAGCGGGTCAAATGTTTTCGTGTGTAACAAGATTAAATTTGCCGTGTCTGTCCGTTTGCCATATAACAACTCAAAAATACCTGAATGTTTGTATGACTTGAGGATTTCACAGCGGTGATTATGAAGATTTCTACTTTCTGGGTTCATACTGCCTCCGTCATCAGGGCGATGACGGAGGCAGTATGACCTCTGAAACGTTGGTTAACATCGACCAGACTACACGGCGCAACAACCCAGAAGACAGAAATCTTCATACTCATCGCCCTGATGATGGAGGCAGTATGACCTCTGAAACGTTGGTTAACATCGACCAGACTACACGGCGCAACAACCCAGAAGACAGAAATCTTCATACTCATCGCCCTGATGACGGAGGAAGTATGACCTCCGAAACGTTGGTTAACATCGACCAGACTACACAGCGCAACAACCCAGAAGACAGAAATCTTCACCTGAGAGTATATTTAATAAATTTTATATTCGTTAATTTTAGTAAGATTTGCTTACATACAATTTTTGTTAACATCGCACAATAAGAAATACTGTTCAAGCAGACCTCTTCGAAATAACCATACCATCTTTTTGCCCCATGATCACTGAGCTCACCTCGGTTATTTGAACATATTGCCCCCATTCATGTGTCTCCTTGCTCTTCGTCTGGGAGAACCGCATTTGTGTCTGCCCACATCTAGTACGATATTGATCTACCCTTCACATTTATCCGCTGTGGTGGACGATAGACAGGTGTTCAGCAGTTATGGAAATTCCCAATGAAATGTCTCCTGTGCCGTCAACATGGTGACCTGTCACCAGCACTGCCTGACGAACTATACACGTGTTTATCGTTACATTATGTAGCCTGAAGGGTTACATGTGACTGCAAAGGGGGGGGGACTTTGAATTTTGCCTGATTTATCCTTCCTGTAGTTTACTTGCATTGTACTAAAGTCAAGTCTGACAGAGAATCGGTTTTAACGAAACAAATGTTGATTCATATTTGGTTCTGACATGTTTTCCTTATTCCAATTATACTTATAGTTTAGAATTATAGATTACTAAAATATAATATACATGTTCTAATTAATTTTTAACCCAATTGGTGAAATTTTATGAAACTTATCATGGTAACCTCGGCAAACAGTTACAAGAGTACACGGCTATATTACCCAGAAGACAACCATATCCTTTTTCACCGCTGTGAGAACCTGGAATATATCATGTAATTTTTAACAAGCATGGAAATGTTTCTTTCTTGTGAAGTTTCACTTAATGCTAAAAATTAAATAATCCGCTTCATATTATAGCATACTGTCCAAACTCAACTCATTATCATAACAGTTTTCAACAATTATGGTTCGAGGAGAAAATATTCTAACATGACTCTAAAAGCCGTAAGTGCGGGTGGAAAATCATTACATACTTCAGAATTAACGTAATCGTGAAATGCACAATCCATGACGAATGAACAGCCAACGCTCTAGTACATGTTTTAAAGATCAATCAATAATTTTTTCGCCCTTCAACAAATTTCCTGTCGTCAGGAAACAGGGGCGTTCAGTTTTGTCCCATTCCAGAAGTTTTTATGTTTTAGCTACGTTTTGTGTCCGTTGTTGAAGGCACCGCGTGATGTAGACTGGTTCCCCGACATTTCAGAGAACGACAACTCTTTCATATTCAAGATTAAATATTATTATAGCAGTAAAATAATACGTAGCTTAAAGTGAATTCAAGTGAATAGAACTTTCATACTGAAACACACGTATAATAAAGTAATTCATGTGGAACCTAACAAAGGATTAAAATATGTAGAGAAAATTGTAATTTTAGTCTCTAAAATGAAACAATACAAATTAAAATAGTTAGGAAAATGGCATAGGTTTGTATGCCGACTTTGATTTACCATTGGCATACATTCGGCAGTGATATTATCACAAAGGATATGTCAAAATTAATAGGTTTGTTTGTTTTTCAAATAACAATAACTCAGTTGATTTTCAAGTTAAAAAAATTTAATTACACAGAAAGAAAGATTTTTACAATGCAGTTTTGTTGAACATTTTTGAATTACTTCCGAAAAATAACGTCCGTCAAGTGACGCCTTTCCTTCTGTACGCACTCTTACGACCTCTCCTCGAAATTCTGCATTTCTCATTGCAACATTTCTTACCCCACAGTAGCGATATCCTGGCGATTGAAATCTTTCAGTTCATGGATGTTGCGTGGTTTGTTTCTGTAGACCTTTGATTTGAGGTAACCCCACAAAAAATAGTCACATACGGACAGGTCAGGAGAGCGAGGCGGCCAAGGGATATCACCTAAACGGGAGATGACGTTGGGGAAACATGTCATATAATTGCCCTTCGTCTGCGCAGTTCTGGAAGCAGGAATTTGTTAAGTATTTGGACATAAAGATTTCTGTCTTCTGGGTTATTGCGCTGTGTGGTCTGGTCGATGTTAACCAACGTTTCAGAGGTCATACTGCCTCCGTCATCAGGGCGATGAAGATTTCTGTCTTCTGGGTTGTTGCGCTGTGTAGTCTGGTCGATGTTAACCAACGTTTCAGAGGTCATACTGCCTCCGTCATCAGGGCGATGAGTATGAAGATTTCTGTCTTCTGGGTTGTTGCGCT
>NW_019060739.1:85865-103959 GCF_000696155.1 Zootermopsis nevadensis | reverse complement strand
GAGGAGGATATTTGTGCCTAGGAGAGAGGACGATGAGGCATGGAGTAAACTGCATAAGATGAACTTAAAAATTTGTAATCCTTTCCCAGTATTGTCAAGGTGATTAGGTCAAGAAAAATGAGATGGATGGGGCATGTAGCATGCATGGATGCGGCAAGAGGTATGCACTGGGTATTTATCGGGTAGTCTGAGGGGAAGAGACCACTGGGGAGACCTAGACGAAGATGGGAGGATAATGTCAGGCGGGATCTAAGGGATATAGGAGTTGAAGGAAACTCGATTTTGTTGTCTCAGGACAGGGACATGTGGAGGGCTTTGGTTAATTTGGTGATGAACCTTCAGGTTCCGTAAGCCATCTAGTTAGTTAGTTAGTTAGTCACTTATTAAACTTAGAATAAATAATATGCTGCTTCCTCCCTAGTTTCTTCTCATCCTGTTCATTATTCAGTAACTCATGCATTTCAATAAGTTAAATAATTAAATAACCTACAGACTATCTGTTAAAATTTTCTTTTTATTCAATGGGCAATTCTGCTTGAATGACGTCAAATGCACTTAATTCTTTCAGTGATTGTAATTCTGTGCTTCTGTTCTTTCTTCCTCAGTACGCCTATACTATTATATTCTTCAGAATCTATAACCATATGGTTATTGGACCTCAATTATTTCAACTTATTGCTGAGGAGAAGTTTGCGAACTTTGACTCCATTGATTGGTATATATCAATTTACAGCCTTGCAACTAGTGAGCTCGTAAGCAAAATGTTTAAGAAAATTGACAAATACACCTGTTTCAACAACACCATATTCCAATCCAGCATGACGTTTGACAGGGTAAGTGCATATCTAACTTTGTTATTCTGCAATTTTGGTATTATTTCTAATTGATACTGGTTTATAAAGTTGTTACCAGATTCTATTGAGATGATATTGATGTAACTTCATAAATATAATTGTATTTTATGCCTTTCCTTTTTGTTTTACAGTGCTGCGGTTATAATGCTGCATTTTTGCTTATCTTCCTCATTCAATGTGTCATAGCCGTTCAGATGATGTACCAACTGTATTGGATCTTTCTATATATGTATATGAGCATGCATGGGCATAAATACATGTGTGCATGTGTATAATGATGGGATGTTATCAAACTACGCATCCAGAAATGTTCAACTTTGACAGTTTACACTAGTGTGAAGGTGTGTATGGGAAAAATCAACCTTGAATTATTTAACCCTAAGAATTCTCAAAAATGAATAGAAATGTTCAACATTGTATTGTGCAAAATATACAAAACATAGAGTCCCATGTCCGGAATGTCGTGCAATTTTATGATTTTATTAGACGATGGAAAACATCCAGAAAACTTTTTATTTTAAAGAGGCTTAGTTTCCAAGCCCAACGTGTATCCTGTGATGCACATATTACACAGTTGGAGTGTGCCTTTGAGTTGAGATGAGGTCGACACGCCATCACATCAACACACGAATAAAGATGTGAAATTCTGCGAAATTAGATTGTGCTACTGACAAGCGTTACTGCTTCTGGTTTCCAAACACTTACTTTGAGACAACTTCAGCATTACCAGTATAGAAGTGTATGAAGTTAACAAATTCTAACTTTGAAGATGACTCCCTTCAGGGATGTTGCTGTACATAGAAGTTGCGTGATGTTTCAGATGGCTTACTGCCTCTACCTTCATTACCGTGAGCCCCACCAATTGGGGGAATGGAGTGAGAACAGAGATAGGAAGGGAGCAATTGGAAAAAAGAGGCAAACCATAGTGGAATTATAGGACACAGAAATGCTTGTTCCTGAACCTGGTCTCAGTGGAATGGCCAGTCTTCCCATTGCAGGCCTAACCACATTTGTAACATATTTAGGGTGTAACTGGTACAGATTTTAATGCCACAGGTGTTGTCAGACGTTTTTGCCTAGTATTACTGATGAAGTCAAATGAATGAGAATTTATGGTATCCTGGAAAGCATCTCGCGATACCACAAGGGGTACTGGTTTTATAGTTTCAGAACTTATGCATTAGGCAATAAGAATGGAATTATTTCCTCTGTATTTGTCTTCTTCTTTAAGATAGTTCTTTATTAAAATACAGTTTGACACCATTAGAGCACTGGTGTTTGTCTACCAGCAGTACTAGCACTAAACCACGTGTGGATGTAAGTCACTTTTATCTTTGGGAGTGTTTTTATTTATTAATATACTGAAATGCAACATGTTGTGAAAGATTTAAGTTATATTCTTGAGGGTAAAAAGAAAGGCAAACCTTTGGAGTATGTATCTGAGCTTAGTAACTTCTGTAGTATTTTTGTTTACAGTATAATTAACAACTCTCCCAGTAACTAAGACTTTATGGCACTGAATGAGATTATGATAATGAATAATGAATCGGAAAGGATGAAAAAGGATGGGATCCTGGCCTAATTTATCATTGTGGCTTCAGGAACTATACATTAATAGTTGCAAGTTCTAGTGATTAATTTTTATAGCAATTTCCACAAGTAAAAATTTCAGACATGTTAAATTATCCATATATACTTTGAACATATATAATGCTCCCCATTTCTAATTGTTGACACATGAAATGTTTAATGTAAAACTTATTGGTATGATTATAGTCTCATTTAATATTTTGTAAATGTTATTTCTACATAAGATTTCGTGGCTCTGCATTAAGTTATGCTTGTGCTGATTTCACCTCATATTGGCATGTTTATAGATTCACAAAGTTTAATGAAAATCCTAGAATTGTTTAAATTTTAATGTAGGGGATGGTAAGATGAACATATGACACAGTAAGCCTGTCCATCATAAAACAGGCTAAAAATTATATTTCTGTAGAAAGAAGGGAAAAATATGCCTATTTAAAATGTAGTACATGCCCACATTAACTTATGGAACAGAAATTTGGACATGGACCAAAGCAGATAGCAGCAGACTAATGCCGGCAGAATTTAGATTTTTAAGGAGTAGGAAGAACCAAACGGCAGACTGTAAGAAATGATTATATTTGAGAGAATATAATGGTAAACAGATACCTTCAAAGGCTTATTAACAGATAATAGAATAAGATGGTATGGACGTGTTTTATGAATGAAAATAGGAAGAAATCCATAGAAAGTTTCAAACATGAACATTAAGTGAAAATATCAAAATGGAAACAAGAAGTTAGAAAATATGTCTCATGGATATGGGATGAAATAGAAAGGAGAAAACAAAAGTTATGCCTTATTGTATTTGAAAGGCCTTGGTCTCATTCTGTATGACATGATGACATATAATATAGAACGCAAGAAGTACTTTGCCATGTCTCAAGTAGTAAAAATTCTGATAGCACGTATGTTTCTATCAATACAGTATGTATAATGAACAATGACCCTCTAGCATCATTAGCCACATTCCTTGGTTCAAGAAGAAGGTAGGTAGAATGTTAAAGTCTAGCAAAACTGCTTACAAGGGTATTCATTTTTATTTATGTAATGCCAAGTCTGCCTAATTTATATATTTTGGAAACTGTCATGTGTAAGAATTGATAATTTTTTTTTACTTGCTTGTGTAAATGAAGGATTGGGTGTAAACAGTGGTGTCACATTTGCAATTATATAACAAGAGGTATAATTAAGTGTGGGGGGTGACAAAAGCATAAATATATCTGCTGAGGGAGTTCCTATCAGTGTTTATATTTTATCACTGTACCATATTTATTCCGTAATTAGATGATCATCTGCGTTGTTGCACCTGTTATAATATTTTAGGTTAAAATTCATTTGCACAGAAGTTAGACACATTATAAAATGCACAGAACAGTTTGTTTTTATGTTATTAAAGTAATTCAAAATCTTAAACAAGGAAAGAAGGTGAAGTTTCAGGAGTTAAAACGAGAAGCTGAGAATAGGGAAAACTGGCGAGCTCTTTTTGGGCAGAGCAATGGACCTGTCGTCAGACAGAACACTCAATAATAAAAGAAAGTAATTCATTTGTAGAAAACACTGTACCCTAAATAATAGTCTAATTTCCCAAGTTGCCAAATAAATTTGGTGATGTCCAGGCACTTCTCTTTGACAAACACAATTTATATGAGAAATTTGATACATTGCATTTTAATCGTGTTTAGTATTGAGTTTTTAAATTAACTATCAGCTTTATTATATTGCTGGTTATAATTTTGAATCGATACTTTTATTAAACGGCGTATGACGTCACGACAAGATACGCTTAGACAGCTGTTTTCGACAACAAACACTCGCGACACCTATGCGTATCTGTCTAGTTACTTGAAGGACGTACACACGAAATACATGTTACAAACGAAAGATGTCGCTAAGACCAGCCCTCTCTCGTTGGAACCAATGAAGAAGCGGCTGCATATCTTGTTTCCTACAAAGGAAAGCTGTAACTTGAGATTCGATTAGTGCATTTATTGAATCGAATAAAAGGTTGCAGAATTAACGCAATGGTAAGTAAAAGGGGTTTATGGTAACAATTCTGTTGCCAATAATACGTCTTTGGTTGGAAATGTTGATTGTAAAGTGAAAAAAATACATTAGCAGAAAATGTAAATGGGAAAACCTTGGAAAGGAGCATCTTTGAATAATGAGTATACAGGAGTATAAAACAAACAGAATTTTTATGGAATTCGCCTTAGAGAAGCAGAACTAGGCAAAGGTATCCTCCATCAGACTAATCGGCGCAACACTGCAAATCATGTTCACCGCCGTGAGAACATAAAAGTCTTCAAAACTAACGTGTAACACTTTCGCTTTTGTTGGAAAAATTGTTTATCGAAAAGGTTCGAAATGTTGATATTATATCTATAGACATCTATCGGCAAATTCTGCAATTACATCAAAACGCCATTCTAACGGAAAAATAATACTCAACAATAACGTCATGCAAATTCATCCAGGGGTTTCAGTAGTCTTGTGCTTTGGTTAATTACCACGAAGTTGGTTTTGAATTAAGACGTGAGAACCACATATCACCTACTATCTGAGAAAAAGGTGCAGTTTACAGTCTATGGGAATAGTGAGTCATTTATCTGTCGACAAATGCACTCTGTAAATAATCAACAGATGGCAGGAGCTCGTAATGTATCTACAAATCTTAATATAAAGAAAGTAAGTACATGCCTGAAAATTACATTTAAGGTGTTGTGAAAAGTTTTAATGAAAATTCAAAAATAAATGTTAAAATACCAGACGTTATACTGCTAAGGGAATGTGGGCCTTTGTTACATGCAGCATATCTATTGATAAACTAACCTAGTATTCACATGTTTTGAAGAACGATGGTAATGTACGGTGTGCGCATAATCTTACACAAATTCGATTCGTTTTCTAATTCTAATAGTGATGAATTGGTAACGTAGAACCGGTTACGAACGGTTGAAGTCAATTATGCACGAAGTATATAAATGCGACTATTATTCCACATACCTTTCTCCTGACTTGCCTACTTTTAAATGAATGGAATAAGTCTGAGTTCATTAACATAAACTCTGTATGTAACATAAACTAATAAAAAGTGTAGACATATTGCCATGTGTTGGACACGTGCTGCTCTCTGGTCGTAGTTTGTATGTGTTGAGCGTGAGTGACGTTTCGCTGCCTCGTGTGAAATGGTAAGACGTCTATCTTATTTATATTATAATTTTGGACGGGCTGGGAAGGAGCAGTGACCAGTAAGATTTACACTTCACCATGTGTTGGACTGGTGCACCGACTGTAACGTGGAATAAATTGTAAAGATGACGTAATGTCAGACGTAGGTTTGACCTCTCCCACTGTTGTTCTAAAAATTTGTTGAACATTTAATTTCCATATAACGAAGAGAGTTTAGATGCATCTTATTTTCTTACACTGTTTTCTTAGCCGATATAATGGTTTCAGGTATTAACACAATGTGTTTCAATTGATGTATCATTGCCTAATGTATGGCATTTTAACATGGCCATCAGTTGCTTTACAACGCGCTGCTTCGCCATACATGTTGGGAACAAATTGATGTTTTAGGTGTTACGTGTTTTTAATGGAAGATATTTTAACTTGCATGTGAAATTAATCTTCTGTCGAATGCTGTTATTACATGTACTTTTCTCTAACTTTATTGTGAAGATGCCATATCTCAAGGTTTCAGACGTCCTGCGTATTATACTTGTAATAAGTATACTTTGTATTATCGCGAAGATGCCATATCTCAAGGTTTCAGACATCCTGCGTATTATACTTGTAATATGTATACTTTGTATTATCGAATATTAAGGGAATAGTATTATATAATTACACCCGAGATCAGCCACATATTAACCATAAATCGAGTTCACTACTCCAAGAAAGAATAGGAGTGTTAAATTTATTTTTTAATGACAATATATACGAAATAAAAGATGAATAATTGTTTTCGTGTGTATTGTTTTCTTGCAGTTAATTGACGGAATTTATAAAATCATTTTCTTATACTGTTTACGAAGTTACATTTAGTAATGCACATGAGAATATAAGAAATTCGTTTGCTTCCAATAGCCTGTTATATAGCACTAGATGGCTTAGGGAATCTGAATGTTCATCACCGAATTAACCAAAGCGCAACACTGGTCCCTGTCCTGGGCCAGCAAAATCCAATCACCTTCAACTATTATCTCCCATAGATCCTGCTTAATATTATCTTGCTATGTACATCTAAGTCTCCCCAGTGGTCTCTTCTCGTCAGGCTTCCTGACCCATACCTGGTGCTCACCTCTTTACCCATTAATGCAAGCCACATGCCCTGCCCATCTCATTCTTCTTGACTTAATCACCCTGACATTACAAGGGGAGGAATACAAATTTTTAAGCTCATCATTATGCAGTTTTCTCCATGTCCCATTGTCTTCTTTCCTAGGCCCAAATATCCTCCTCAACACCCTATTCTCAAACACCTGCAATCTATGTTCCTCCCTCATGGTGAGAGACCATGTTTTGCACCCATATAAAGTAACAGGCAAAATACTTTTTTGTATATTTTAATCTTCAGGTTCAGAGAAATCAGATGGGAAGTTAAAATCTTTTAACCGGAAAGTAGCAAGCATTTGAAGAATTTAGTCTCCTCCTAGTTTCCTCGTGAATATCATTTTGATTTGTTATTGCTGTTCCCAAATATTTGAACTTTGCTACCCTAATATGTTTTTGTCCACCTGTCTGCTCACGAGATACTAACAGCTGCTTGTAGACACAAATTGTGCAGGCTGCCAAAATTGTAATTTGATGAATAGCTTGAACAAGGATGCTTAATTGCATCATATTGTGGTTATTGAAACAATTTGTAACAGTAGTTCATATATTTGACTTCAAATCAGAAAGTGATAATTTAATTTGGTATTTTCAATGTTATGAAACATTCTGTGGTCAGAGGTTGATAATCATTAACCCCAAAAGTTGTATCTTGGTATTTTTGAGTGAATGTTTTACAGTTCAGCAGATTTCTTTCTATCCAAAATAACATTGTCATTCCCTGTCATGCTTTCCACAAATTAATAACTTTGTTATAGATCAAACATTTTATAGCGTATAAATTAGTTGTGCTATTTTTGTGATGCAGTTCTTTTTTCTTGTCGACATTGCGTTTATTATGTCTTACTTTCCCTTCCTCCGTATCACCCACCTATTATTCTCTGCAATAATATTAAAGCATAGATATTTCTAATTTTGAAGGGTAGGTAGTATGATATTTTATGGGTATTTTTAGTTTATCTTTATACAAGTTGGTTGATTTTTTCTTTAGACTGTTTATCCCTGTTCATCCCTGGATATCCTGTTCTAATGCAGACTAGCACATTACTTAAGCTGGGATATCCCAGGCTGTAACTTATACACTCAAATGAATTGGTGAGATATATATGGCCAGCGACAAACATTTGAAAGTATTTGTATCTTTAGATACATGTCCTCATGGCAGCAAGTATGAAGATAGCTATTTTCAGGGACACTGCATCATGTTGCCTGGTGTAAGTTTACTGATATTTAAAAGTTTGGATGTAATAAATTGCTTTGAGACACGGAAACTTTTTAGACAAGGTAGAACTTCGGCCAAAGCAGTGGGTTACCATGCCCAATTCCAGGACAGTACCATCCTCTTCATCAAGTCCAGGTACATGGACTGGATGGTCAGGAAGGCCATTGTATTTGAGTTACATTGAAACAACATGAACAGGTAGGATAGCTTCTACTTTAGCTGGTCATCAGTCCCCCCCAAAGGATATATGAAGGTCTAGGACAGAAGGAATGTTTGTCCTAACCCTGCTACTGGTCAAGCCCGCGTCCTTTCCTGGCCCTGACTAGTTCCCTCTTTTCTCTCCCATCTTCCTGACTCAGTGTTATTTGGTCCACATTTTTCTCTCGTCTCCTCCTTTTCCTTATTATTTGTCCTATTTCCTTCTTTCTGTATTTTATATCCTCCCTTCCCTCCATCTTTTGCTTCTCCTTTTATCCTCAACTCTGTGTGTTCAGTGATTTCCGCGTTGGTTCCTTGGTGGAACCTGATAAGGGTTGTTTTCTTTTCTCCCTTCTTTACATGTCTGAGTACACCCATTCCTCCCACCTATTTATTGGCGTCCTTGCCTCACCCTCTTCCCTACTTTGCTGGTTTTCCATATCTCAGATCAGTTCCTCACATGCGGCATACTCATGGAGGCAGCAAACATCGTTGAAATAAACTTCTATCAGGCTACATGGTGCAGCATCTCAAAAGGCAGCCATCTTAATATTTCTATGATTTCCCAGCTTGAAGGAGTCAGTGTGGTATGAAATTAATCAAAAGGTTCAAAATTGCTTCTTTGTCTTCAGAAGGGGATGCAAGATATATAATCTTGGAGTGTGATGGTGCTAGGGTCATTAATTAATTGCCCTCTCCTTATTTTTTTAATAATTTATTTATTCTTGCTTTGTCCTTATGCTTACGAGCAGTTGGATTGTAATATGTTTTGTATCTGTTAGTTGCACTGTTAAACAGTTTGTTTGATGGATTTTAAAAACAAAATTCTATTCATATTATTTCTGATTACAAACAGGGAATCATTATTAATCTTGTAAGATTTGAGGTTTTCACAGTAGTGAGTATGAAGATTTCTGTCTTCTGGGTTGTTGCGCCGTGTAGTCTGGTCGATATTTACCAACGTTTCGGAGGTCATACTGCCTCCTTCATCAGGGCGATGAGTATGAAGATTTCTGTCTTCTGGGTTGTTGCGCTTTGTAGTCTGGTCGATGTTAACCAGGGCCCTGATGACGGAGGCAGTAAGACCTCTGAAATGTTGGGTAACATCGACCAGACTACACAGCGCAACAACCCAGAAGACAGAAATCTTCATTATTAATCTTGTATTTATCTCTAATATATTGCAGTTTTAAGGATTCAGTTGTTCGGTTTTTAGTTTGCCTGTGCATGCAAGTGATCAGAATCACCTTTGAAAATGAACATTTTTATAAGAAGTAACATTATTCTGAAATGGAAGAACTGCTCTGAATGTTCTGTATTGAACAAAATAGCCTTGAATCCTAGGATGCAAAAGGGATTGAGGTTAGGAATTCCATTTACATTATTAGTTTATTACTTACATTATTTCTTTACATTATTTATTTTAAACTCATTCAACCAACTGAGGAAACCATTATTTTGGAGGGGTAGTTCTTAGAATTGTAGCATTTAGGGACAGTAGCCAATGCTTTTTAAAGTGAAGATTCATTATCTTCACTTGAAACATAATCATGTGTGAATATGTTAAGTAATAACAATATTTTTATCGTATGCTGTAATGACATCAGTGTTTTAACATTTGATCAACAGTAGAAGGTAGTTGTGGTTGTTCAACATTATAAATTATTGGTTCATAGGTTATTTAGTAACCATGTTTTAGTTGCAGTTTATACACTGATGATTGAGATGTACAGATGATGATTAGTCATTTTGATGTTGTTTTCTGTTAAAAAAACTTCTCTTTATGTATTCCTTTGATAAATGTAAGTAAAGTAAAACTGTCCCACTATATGCCATGTAGACGCTTGGGGGGGGAGTGGAGGTATAGCTCCTACTCATTCTTGACCTTGGCACTAGATAGGGGTGAGTGGTCAGCATCACACCCCGGCCATGCTTAACCCCCGGGAAAGGACCCCGGTACCCATTGGATAGGAGGCTGGGTGGGCCCCAGAGTCGGTCTGGACGCAGAGGGTAGAGGAAAGAATCCTCTGCCCCTGTTGGGGATCGAACCCCGGTCGCCCAGTCCGTAGCCAGTCACTATACCGACTGAGATTTGTATTGAAAATCAACAAGTTAGCCTTAACTTAAGACAAAGCAGGATACATTTCTTCTATTGCTTATTTGAAACACTGTATAGCTTCAGTCTTGAATAAACATTACTTCTTGTGTGTACCATGGTAAGAGTAGGATAGCATTTGTATGGAGATAGTCATGGCTTGTTTTAAGATAGTATCTCAAAATTCACCTGAAGGACTATACTTTACCAATATATAAACCAGTTGTCTCACAGTTAGAAGCCTCACATGGTAATAACTGCTGAACGTGCATAGTTACCAGTCATTTTTGCTAACAGGTTTGTTTGGGTGTGGTTCAGTGCCAGGTTGGATAATCCAGACAGTAGGTGACCTTGGAAAAAAATAAACATTATCTTAAAAAATTGGCGTAACCGACATGTATACGCAATATAAAAATGGATTTACCTCTGAAGTAGTAAGAATATTTTTGGACCTCATTTGGTTTTCAGACTTTGAGTGTTGAAAAGAATTCTCTGCGTCAGTGTTTTGCTCTTTATATGCCATATTTCTTTCTGTGGTGAATATGATTGCCTTCAATTGAAGAAGGTACAATATAATAACAGGGTTATTTGAGGTCTTAAGGTAAAGCATGATAGCTGAGTAAAGTACAGTAGACTCTCGATTATCTGGGGGCATATTAACTGGTTTGAACAACAATTAAAAATTAATTCAGAAGTATCTTTATGTTATTACTAAATCATTAAGAATATAAGTAGTATATGTCTGTAAATAAACTTACGTTTTTGTTATATTTGTGTGTTGTTATTTCATTTTGTGGGTTGTCTGGGGTTTTGATTATCCAGGAAAATATATTTACCAGTGAATCTGAAAAATTGGGTGTATACTGTGACTGGGTCAGAGCTGAATGATGCAAGTTTCCATTCCTGGTAGGGACAGGGATTATTTTCTTTGTCACCACGTCCATACTAGCACAGAGGCCCACCCGAGCTTGTACTCTTTAAGAAGCAGGGACTCCCAGGACTCTGGACTGATTGCTGTAAAATATCGAGATTAAGTGTCTTGTTCAACAGAAAAGTTTTAGCTGTATGTTGTAATTTCTCAAAGAAATTAAAAGTAGATGAGTCTCATGAAACTTTCCCAAAGAAGGTAATTTTGTATTGCATTGACTGTCTCAAAAATAATATTTTACATTTTGTAAGTGAGATGAGCTGCCCTGTGCCTCTTGCACTGCCAAGAAAAATCGTATTTAAGGATTTGAGAAGTATTTAAAGGAATTCTAGTATTCTTCAGTGTTACACATGATACTAGGCTAAGAACCTCAGCTGACCAACATCTGTATAAGATATGAGGTTTTCAAAGTGGTGAGTATGAAGATTTCTGTCTTCTGGGTTGTTGCGCTGTGTAGTCTGGTCGATGTTAACCAACGTTTCAGGGGTCATACTGCCTCCGTCATCAGGGCGATGAAGATTTCTGTCTTCTGGGTTGTTGCGCTGTGTAGTCTGGTCGATGTTTACCAACGTTTCAGAGGTCATACTGCCTCCATCATCAGGGTGATGGATATGCCAATAGGGTGTGTGGGGCTAGGTTTATAGGTGCTAGAATGTGAAACATTTTTTAACATCGACCAGAGTACACAGCGCAACAACCCAGAGGACAGAAATCTTGACCAACATCTGTTTTCCTCTCCAGTAGATTCCCTGTCTCACTGTATACATCAGTATTTTTCCTTGTGGTGTGTACAATTTATGCGTCTTTAGCGCATTATTCATCAATAAATTTCATAACTTTAACTCTCTAATTATAAATTTAATTGTAACTTTGTAATGAATTTAGTGCTTCATATTCTTGTCATTAATTCACCTTTATAATCAACTAACTTTGAGCTCTTAAGTTGAGGTAAATGTGTAGTTTGTTATAGAATTTTTGTGTTATGTTGTGATTGTTTATTCATATGCTTTTTTTGCTGTATTAGTCTAAAATGGAGAGTTTAGGAATATTTCAGTCAAAGTATTTTTTAAAATGCAGAAGTCTCCAAGATGGAAGTTTCTGACAAATAAAAAGGTGTATTTCCTATGGTTTAATTATGATTGTATTTCTTAATCATTTTACTTTACAGTCAGTAGCAGAGTTTCTGAAGGGGCTACCTTCCTATAATGAAAATAACTTCGCCCGATTTCATACCGACAGCGGAAGCCGGACTTGCGTCAAGCGACCGTCTGTTTACCTTCCAACAAAGGAATACCCATCAGAACAAAGTTTGTAACAATTATAAATTTGGATATTGCAGTATTATTTTGGAGAAATATATTTTACAGTGTACTTAAACCACTGTTTTATAAACCACACAAATGACTTTATTTTCAAGTGCAGTAAAGGATTTAACTCAGAGTTCTTGATTATTCTCATTGAGGACCGAGCATCTGCGTTCAATTTATATACAGGATCTTTCGAGAAAGGTACTCCACTTTCAATTGTGTTTGCATATTTACTAATATACACAAAGAACACAATGATTGTGTTGGTGTTACTGAAGACATTTGTCTTGGAAGAATGAAAGTTGACTGAAAATATTTTCAATATGTGTACTGTCAGTGTCTATAACAGTTGGTAGTTGAATTAAGAAATTTTTCAATACTGCAGCCAGAGTGTATTTCCTGATGCTGATCATAGTCATGTTGTTGAAATGTTAATATTTGCCACTCAGCTATAAAGTTTCAAAGAGAATATTCTAAGAACCCTCTGTTAGAATGAGATTTCAGGTTCTCACATCATATCAGCAGTTATGAAGATTGCCGTCTTCTGGGTTGTTGTGCCATGTAGTCTGCTGCAAGGACCCCTGTAATGTCGATAAACTTCTACCAGACCCCACGGCACAACAACCCAGAAGACGGCAATCTTCGTATCTTCTGGGATATTATACCATGTAGTCTGGTAGAAGTTTACTGACATTTCAGGGATGTTTGCTGCCTCCATCTTAGGGGTGATAAGATGCACACATATTTTGCATCTTAACATAACCATTCAGTAGAAAATTAGCATTGTCTATAAACCACACGTAATTTACAGAACTAAAAGCGCAGAAATGGACCTCACAAGTCAGTTCTTGCGTTTATAGCCCTCACCAAGGGACCCCTACATTTTAATTTTGTATTTAGACAATTTCACATCTTTTCAGACAGTACTCTTTGTGTGTGTGTGTGTGTTTGTTTTAGCATTTATCTCATTGTGTCTTTTTGTGTTTCATGTTGCATAATGGTGATGAAGTTCTGCCTGGAACAAACTAGTTTAGACAGATTTTGGGTAGTTTTGTTAACATAAATATATAATAAGATACAAAATTATGATTGTCTGTGTGGCTGTGCATGACTGACCATTATAACAGTTGCCATGGTAACCTGAAAACTAGCTTATTGCTGTTTTTCTTGTCGTAGTTAACACTACATAGAAACTTTGATGAGATTTTAAGAAGATTCTATCACTAGGTAAGACTTGAAAGTTACCAGTTTAATATTTTTAAAAATTTTCTTTATTTTTATTACAAATAATGGGGAAGTTTCCCCAGTGCTTGAAGTTGTGTTGATTTTCTTAAGTTACGTTGTTGAGAAATCACATCTTACAGACATTCTGGGACTGTACAGCAATACTTTTCGAACTAATACTGCATTTTTCAGTATCTTGTTAAAACATGGTCTGGAACTAATACTGCATTTTTCAGTATCTTATTGTTAAAACATGGTCTCAGTCATTTCAAACTTATCTACAGTCTGTTTACTGCAAACCTGTGTGGAACTTTCCTGCACTCAAATTTTATCAAGAATTCAGGTTTGAATAAAACCAGTGGACTCTTAAAATTTTTCTTTAAAATGGAGATGCAGTTTTGTTGTATACCCTCATGGTGTTGGCAGTAGGAACAGCATACAGCTCTGATTAATGAAATCATGTATGATATTGGTCATATACTTTAGTAAATAAACACTGGAACATCTTTTTAGAAGGACCCTATGTGTATACATACTTATACATTGAAATTAATGTAATTTCCCTCTTATCATGTGCCTACAAAATTTTATCCAACGTTCTTCTGGTGAGGTTGACTCCATATGCCAGTGAAATTTTTAGGGATCATCGATGTGGGTTCCATCATAATAGATCTACAATTGATCAAATTTTCTACATTTGCCACATACTAGAGAAAAATTGGGCATACAATGGGACAGTCCATCAACTGTTTATAGACTTCAAGAAAGCCTGACTCAGTTAAAAGAGAATCTCTTTACAATATTTTGCTTGAATTTGGTGTACCTAAGAATCTTGTCATCCCAGGCATGACGCTAAACTGCGTCCACAGACTGAGTGACCACCGGTGTAAGTGGTCCCCCTCTACCGAGTGCCAACAGCTTCTTCAGAGGGTGGATGAGCGGGTGGAGGTTCAGGGCACCCTCATGCCCTTGGGGTGAGAAATCACCCCTAAAGGCGGATGAACCCGGATGAGTCAATGGCATAGGATGTGGAAGGCAAGGGGAATTCACTGCATTAAAGATCCTCAGGATTTCCCAAGTATCTGCAGCTCAAGCTGCTGCCATTCAATCCTAGGATTGATTACAAAAGAAGAAGAAGAATCTTCTCAGGCTAATTAAAAAGTGTTTAAGTGAAACCTCTAGCAAAATTTGGGTAGGTAAACAAATGTCCCATACATTTCCTATTTAGATTGGCCTCAAATAGGGAGGTGCTCTATCGCCGTGGTTTTTCAATTTTGCCTCAGAATATGCCATCAGGAAAGTCCGAGAAAATCAGGACGGTTTGGAATTGAATGGGGCACATCAGGTTCTGTTCTGTGCTGATGATGTTAATCTATTGCGAGATAATATAAATATTATAAAAGCAAATACAGAAACACTCTTTTAAGGGCTAATAGGGATGTTGATCTAGAAATAAATGCAGAAAAGACAACGTATATGATCATGTCTCGGCATGAGAATTCAGGACAGAACCAGAATATAAGGTTAGCTAATGAATTGTTCAAAAACGTGACAGAATTCGAGTGCTTGGGGATGACACCAACAAGTCAGGATGACATTTATGACAAAATCAAGAGCAGTTTAAATTCAGGGAATGCTTGATATTATTCAGTTCAAAATCTTTTGTCCTCCTGTCTCACATCAAGAATCTAAAGATTAAAATGTACAAAGGTGTACTTTTGCCATTTGTGCTGTTTGGGTGCGAAACTTGGTCTCTGACTTTGAGGAAGGAACATAGATTGTGGGTATTTGAGAACAGAGTGTTGAGGAAGATATTTGGACATAAAAGGGAGGATGAGGGTTTGCAGAGAAAACTGCATAATGACGACCATCATGGCCTGTACTCCTCACCTGATATTGTCGGGGTAATTAAATCAAGGAGGATGAGGTGGAATGGACATGCAGCATGCATAGGAGGGAAAGTTTACAAGTTATTGGGTGGGAAGGAAGGAAGAAGGTTGCTCAAAGACCTGGGCATAGATGGGAGGATAACATTCAGATGGACCTCAGGGAGATAGGAATTGGTGGAGTGAACTGGATATGCCTAACTCAGGATAGATTGTGGTGGTGGAGTTTGTGAACACGGTGATGAATCATCGGGTTCCATAAAGAAAATGGGGTGTTCTTTGACAAGCCAAGTGTACAATTGACTTTTCAAAGAATTTTGGGTGAGTGAGTGGTGCTGACTGTCTTCTTAAATATTGTTTGAAAGAGCTTTAGCTTCAAATGGTTAAACACATTTTATATTTTGTGATGAAGTTTGCTTTGATATTTAATAGTTTTGAATAACAGTACTCTGTGCGATGTAAATGTACATAATAAATTACTCTCGTTAGGGACTACAGCTTTTACCTGGAACATTGTTCAAAATCTAAAATTGTGTTTTAGTCTTTATGTAAAGTAATAGTCTGTGTTAACAGCTCAGTATGAAGATTTGCTTTTATTTATATGGTTTAATAACCTTTATCAGCTGTGCATCACATCCTAAGAATGGTCCAATTGGCTGTGCAACGTGCTAGCATATCACTAAACTGTTAACCCGGAGTCAAAGTCTGAGTGGTTGACAATTGATAAAGAGATCTAAGTCCCCTGTTTCAATACTATAAAGATTAAAGACCCTACAATATCAATTTTTATAACAAATGTATTTATTCAGAATAATGACTGGTCTTTTGTGTGTTTAGCCTGAGAGACTTGCCAAAACAGAAATATTGGACTCTAAAGGCCAAGTATGGGTAAAATTAGGAATACAAAATGTTACAGAAATAAAGCGGAGCGGTGATTACTTCGAAGGTCAAGATGATGTAAGATGATGGTGTGAAAATAGATATTAAGGAAGTAGGATTTTTAACGCGGACCAGGGTGAACTGGCGTGCATGTGGTCATTGATTTAGTTGATGAAACCTTAATTTCTTATACAGCAAAGTTTTAAACATTTTGCGTACTAGACACATTTAGGTGAGATTTTAGGTTGGCAATGAGTATAAAGATGGTTGTCTTCTGGAATGATGCACCACGTGCTCTGGTAGATATTGACCAGTGTTTCAAAGGTGCTTACTGCCTCCATGATCGAAGTGAGACCATCGCTCTGATGATGGAGGTCATAAGGTCCTCTGAAATGTTTTGTCAGTATTTACCATGTTACACAGTGAAACATCACAGTACACAGCCATATTTTAGATTTTATTCTTTTATAAAACTCATTCTTTGATTAACGCAACATCAAACTGTGGTTCCATGTACACTGTGGAATATGTTTCTCTTCCCTGCTGTTGTGAACATGAAATGTCTAACAAGTTTCTCTATAAATGGCAGTTTGTTGTTTGAAATTAATACATTTTTAATATAGTAAAATGCTAGTTTGTTTAATGTAGGATGTAATTAGAAAACAAATCCTAATTTTATGCATGTGCGTATCTCCTTTTTTCAGTAATAGTGACAGAGAAGACTAATATTCTACTCAGATATCTCCATCAACAATGGGACAAAAAGGTAAGTTGCAATGTGGTAGAAACTTTAAAATGTTAATATTTTGTTTCTATAATTTGTTTTGTTGCTTACTGAAATGTTTGTAATGTATAACATGCGTGCAGTTTTGTTGCTGTAATTTGGGATATTAATTTTATGCGTTCCTTTCCATTTGATATGACTAGTTTCATGACGTAACCCTTCAAGCTGGTAGCCCAATAGTTTACTTGCAGCTAGAAGCCTCCGTTATTAGCGGTATCCTGAGTATGTACTCGCGGTTTGCAGGCAACAAGTCAAATTGTCATTGCTGCACTATCTGTTGGAATTTTTATCGTACTATTTGGACCATGCGACCTTGAAACATTATACTCTCTATTTCTTCCATCTGTTGCATGTATGGTGTATCCTAACCTTTTGTGAGGTCTGAATTTGGAAAGAAAGTGAAAGTTTTAACAGAAACATTAGAATTTGTGACAGTGGGTGTGAAGTACATACTGATGATGAAAGGGGCGCTGTAGTTGAAGAAGGAAAGTGAAGCAGATATTGCAAGTGGTGCACAAGACGAGTTGGTGAGCAAGTTGCTGTTGAAATGAGCACAATTTCAGTGACTGAAAGTGGGAAACACTTGACAGTTCTTATGTCACAAATTTCTTACTGACAGGCCATTTAAGTACTGTCACTTTGTTAACTTAGTGAATATTTTAATATCAGCTTGAATGGTTAATAGTCCGGTATTGGGAGGTGTTGGTCCTTTGTACTTGTCTGCACCCTCATCAACCTCTGTTCTGTGTTTGTTGTGTATGAATATAATACAGCGTGACACTGCCTTGGTTA
>NW_019060739.1:69848-85334 GCF_000696155.1 Zootermopsis nevadensis | reverse complement strand
GATTTAATTTAACAGTGGAAAGTGCTTGAAAGATTGAACCAGTGTGTCATTAAGTCCTGTTGGTGACGAGTTTGTGGTTGCAGCAGAAAATGTTTGGAGATGCTTAGCTCTGTTCGTAGAGTACTGTTGTACGTTTGCAATGCAGAAACCTTATTTTAAAAAGAAGGGGGACACTTGACGGGAAGAATGCAAATATTGCTCTCTCCAGAGATTAAATATGTAATTTATTTGTACTCTGTGTATTTTAATTGTTGTTGATGTGTCGTGTTATGAGATATGAACCCTGCATACATCAGTTGAGTAATTAATAAGAATGTGAGGTAATGTTTCAGAATTCCCAAAAGAAGAGAGATCACATGAATCTTGAGACGCCCGAGGAATCGGGCTCTAGGAAAAGGCCTCGTCTGGACACTACTGCTGCTGGCAGTTCTCCCTAATCGTTACTGGTGTACGTTGTGTGTTTCGTATCAACTGCCAGCACTTTACCATCTTCCTGTGCCACTAACTCTTTGTGTAAATACTGAAACAGAGGAATGGACGGCAGCGATAGTATTATTTTTACGACTATTTCCAAGATGTTTAAATTTTCCGTATTATTCAAATCCATTTTTAATCGTATGACACTGAAATCCACCAAGTTTTTGTGTTTATTTTCACATGAAACCATGTTAAATGAAACAGATGGTTCTATATGTCACTTTTTTTTTTTGCTGGAACAACTTGTTTTATTATATTGTATCAGATAATGGTATATATTTGCTACTATTGCTACTCGTCTTGAATGCCTATTTATCAGTTGCTGGTGAGCATTATGATACTTTGTACAGTCCTGAATTATTTTATAGAAGTATTTCTGTTATGCATTTTTAAGTTTTCCCAGTGCTACCATTTTGTATGAATATAAAGTGAATGTGGAACTTATTCATTAACAGAAATATTCCTGGAACAAGAATTGGTATACAAATTTTTTGCGAAATATATTCTCGTTTAGAATCAAAGAAAATCAAACCGTAGTGGTCCATGTCTGTTGTGATTTGTGTAAGGATCAGTGTCAAAATTTTGCCTAGACATTGGCTTTCTTCGGTTTTGTTTGAAAGCCGGTGTATAGACATTATTATCCCACACCATGTTTAGAAATATTTTGGATGTAACCATAGCCAATTACTGAAAGTTGTAACATTCAAATTTGAGCTGTACCGATACTAAAAATATGGAATCAGATGTTCCATGATGTATGTTACTTTATGAATATGAATGAAATATGTAAGAAAAGGAAGTAGTTGTTTATTTCTCTTATTTGCCTTCAAATTTAAAATTTGCCAGTTGTGGAAATTGTTATAAGAAACCCCATTCTGAAATCTAGGGTTTTGTGAGCTTCTAAATGATTGAAGTTTTGAAACTTATCCCATGCTAATAGAATGCTTTTTTTTTTTGCTTAAAATCACTTGATTAAATTGCATAAGCACAGTGAAACTTTAATTGCATCAAAATATCATCTGGCTAAACCGTTAACCACATTAACTGGAATGAAAGGCTGGTTGGCATCCGTGTTTTACAGGACATTCAATCGCCCTGTGTGACAAACATGTTTTACCATATTGTATAAAAGAATTAAAAAAATCCGTGAACAAGTGAACAGTCGGTATGTGTCGATGTATTTTTGTGAATGATCATAATATTTTGACGTAGGCACGTGAGGTGTAGTCGGGATTTATCATTGAACATCATTTAGTTTTTAAGATTTTAAAGATTTGTTTCTTTTCAAAACAGGCAATTTGAACCAAAAAGAAGTTAAGTAAAATTGTGTTTGTTACCAAGTGTATACTTTATATCAGCGTGGAATGTTCTCGTTAACCGCGTTACCTGTGTTAGCCAGGCTAACACTTTAAAAATGAAAAAAGTTTTCTGTCTTACTTTTGTGGTTAAGTGGTGCCCCATACACCGGAATGCAGTCGAACTGCTCGGATAAGAAACTTTAATCAGCTCCAGCCATCCAGATGCTCACCATGAGTGTAAGCATCAGCCAGTTGGCTAACAGTGCATTTTATTTGATCAGTTCTGCTGTGTTCTAGTGTACAGAGTGCCACTAAATGATGAAAGTAAGACAGAAGACTTTTTATTTGTATTTTTCAAAGTGTTAGTTGGCTAACTCGGTTAACACGAACACACTAATTACCCAGCAGCATATGCAAATGATTAAGTTGCTATGTAAGTTTCTCTGGGGTAGAAATTATGTAATTTCATAATATGAATGAGTCGTCATAATTATTACGACAACATAAAACATCAAAGAATTTTACTTTCAGTTGTATTTGCATATATTTCTGTAGGGAATTGCATTGTATGCAATTAGGCAGTTTATAACAAGTATGATTAGTGTGATAACTTTTCAGTTTCGTGTTGTATTTTTTATTGAAATTTTGAAATCTGCGAGAGCGAAAGCACGTACAAAACACCTTGTTTATGCATTGCATTAGAAGATATGAATATGGAGAATACATGCAAGTACTGTGTCGTGTATGAGCCGGCGTAGCTCAGTAAGTATAGTGACTAGCTACGAGCTAGGCGACCGGGGTTCGATCCCAGACGGGGGCAGAGGATTCTTCCTCTAGCCTCTGCGTCCAGACCGGCTCTGGGGCCCACCCAGCCTCCTGTCCAACGGGTACCGGGGTCCTTTCCCCAGGGAGTAAAGTGCGGCCGGTGCGTGATGCTGACCACTCACCCCGATCTAGTGCCGAAAGGTCAAGAAGGAGAGGAGTTCCCCCCAAGCGCCTGAATGGCACATAGTGGGATAACTTTACTTTACTTACTGTGTCGTGTATCAGGACAGAACAAAACCAAATGCGATCTGAATTTGAATGTATGAAAATAATATAATTCAGTGAGTCAAGAGTGATTCTGAAGCCCGAAATGTGGCTTCTAATACGGAGGATGGTTTACTTAACGTATAAACCACCAGTGAAATATGCAGGCAGAGATAGTTAAAATATAATACTCAATGACCTGTTCTTATTTTCTCATGAGATGAGCTTGACTTCAGTTCTACAGATTTTGTGTGTATGAATACATCAAAGAAATGTATCGTGAGTGACTGTCAAATATAATTCAGTTATCTGCGGATGCCAAAATGATAGTGGGCGATCTAAATGCACAGATTGGTAAGAAAGAAATATATCGAGCGACAATAGGGAAACAAAGTCTACATGACGCATCCAATGATAATGGCGAAAGACTCATTGATTTAGCCACTAGTAAAAACATGATAATCAGCTCTACTTTCTTTCCTAGGAAACAAATACATGGAGATCACCAGATGGAACAACCAGCAACCAAATCGATCATGTGTTAACAGACGACAGAAGAGGCACAAGTGTAATAAATGTCCAAACATACAGAGGAGCAAGTTGTGGGACGGACCACTGTTTAGTTAAAACAGTCTTCAGAGGAAGGATAATGAGACTTCCAAAGAATGGTACAGAGGCAGCGCAAAAGGTAAGCTAGAAGATAAGAAGACCTTCGTAACCAATTTAGAAGGAAAACTGGAAAGCGTGGGATTGCATCAACCACAAAATATATCAGATGACATGGGGAAGACTTAAAGAGAGTGTCAGAACGCCCAACCAGGAAAAAGAAATAATAATTAGAAGAACTGAATAAGAAAGCTCAAAACACTTGTCGCAGGAAGAAAAAGGAAACACATGACAGAGAAAATAAGAATAGGTAACACGTATATGGCGTACAAAGAAATGAGGAATATAAAAGAAGTGTTTAAACCAAGAACTAATATCTGCAAAGGCAGGAAAGGAGAGCTGTTGGGAAATGGAAAACAAATCCTATCGAGGCGGACAGAATATTTTGAACAACTACTCAATAGTTTGCAAACGGGGGGAATTGAAACGGAGACAGGTGAAGGATTAATAATCTATCAAGATATAGAAGAACAGCGAGCACCCACACCGACAGAAGTTAAGGAAACCATTCATAAATTAAAAAATAATAAGATTTGATACAATCTGAAATCTGGAAATATGGAGGAGGTATGTTAATAACAGCGCTGCAGCGTAATATGTCCTATATACAAGAAAGGAGATAAACAAAAATGTGAAAACTACAGAGGGATATCGCTGTTACGTGTGGCATACAAAATGTTTACAAACATACTGAAAGATAGGCTACGGCCACATGCCGAAGGGAATATCAGGCCTGATTTAGGAGAGGCAAATACTAGAAAAATGCTGGGAACGTAACACAAATATTTGTAGACTTCCAACAAGCACGTGATTCCATAGATAGAACTAGAATCAGCGTTATAATGCACCAGTTCAAGATACGTGGGAAATTAAAAAGACTTACAAATATGACGATGGAAGACTCGAAATCAACTGGGAGACAGCCTTACAATAAATCAAGGCGGTTTAGCACCACTTCTCTTTAATCTTGCCCTCGAGCATGTAATTAGAAAACTAGCAGTAGACACCAAACACACTTTGGGTATGCGGATGACAAATATTTTGGGAAGATCATTAAGATCAGTCAAAGAAGTAGTTGAAGCGCCAGGCGAGAAAGGGAAAGAAAACAAAAGCCTTGATACAAACAAGAAGGAGATCATTAGATCATCACATAAAGATCAAGGAACATGAAATAGATGTGGCGCAAAGATTCACGTACCTCAACCGATTCTGTAAGCCTTCTGAATAAATTTCTATACAGTTTCAAAGTTGTAAAGTCCTTTTAGAATCACCCTGTATAAAACTCTCATCCGTAGCATAATATCATACGGTGGTGAAACATGGGTACTCGACCAGAATGCAGCAGATGAAGTGGATCTGTTTGAGCGGAAAATCCTGAGGAAAATTTTCGGCCCAACACAAGAAGCAGGTGAATGGAGGATAAAGACTAATCGGGAAATTGATAAATTATATAAAGACATACCATTGTCACAATTTGTAAAAATCAAGAGACTACAATGGGCAGGTCACCTGATTCGGATGGACGACATCCGAATTCCAAAGATGGTATTCAAAGGAAGTGTCGGAGGAAGAAGACCAAGGAACAGATGGGAGGATGCAGTTCAAATGGATGCCACACTGCTCCTGAGGATTAGAAATTGGAAGAAGGCAGCGGAGGATAGGACCAAATGGAAGAGGAGAATTGAGGAGGCCATGGACCGAATAGGGACTGGAGAGCCATAGAAGAAGAAGATCTGCGGATGTAAACTACAAAATTTAGAAATGAGTTGTGTGTTGTGAATATTTTCGTTTGAGAAGTAATTTATCTGTGGATGTAGCGAGGCACATGGTCACTTGTAAAAGTAATGCTAAGAATGTGGTTATGATCTCCTTCAAGATACAAATTGCTCCTACATTTGTCTGAAAGTGACGAGGAATGGAAACTTCACTCAGGATATGAAGACACTAGGTTCCATCTATAGAGCATGGAATTACATAATTTGTCTCACAGGTTGAAAGTGAGTTGTTGGTTGTGGCATTCAGATATTACGTGTATTTTCATCAGATTTTTTTTACATTAACACGCTTAAAGATAAAATACTGTTACAAGTAAAGTATAAAAATAAAATAGACGTAGAGATTGTGTCGAAAATTAAACCTTGGGACCTCAAAAAGTCATACTTATAACACTATGTACACTGAGAGACACGGTCTGGTGGTTAGCAAAACTTTCATATTCGGGAGGCCCCGGGTTCTAATTTCGGCCAGAGGCAGGATATTTTGACAGTTTCTCTCATGGTTTTCATCACTCTACGCAATTGCCATAATGTAGGCAAAGACCATTATCTTCCGTGTGGGAGGTTTCCTTTTCTTTGAAGTGTGTATCTATCTGTGAGTAGTGAGTGACCAGCCCAATGCCTCTACACGATTTATACTAAAACCTGATTTGATTGCCAGAGCCATCTAGTATTGAATCAGTAGAGACTGAATTTTTGCTTATGAAACATCCCGTTCATGCTTTTACGTGTCGTAAATCTAAGACATGGGACCGCCGGTTTTACTTCCCCTCCGAAGGAAGTTGTGCTACGATCGGGTCCAGTGGCGAGCACGCTAACTAGTCCACCGAGGGCGACGGGGACATGTTAGGTTATGTTTGTTTTGTATCGGTTAAGGAAGTTTACGTTAGGACAGACGTTGAAATATGAATTTTAAATGTTGAAGTTTCGAATGTGGGAATTATAAGTCTTAATTCCTGATTTTGAAATTTAGAAAATTTTAAAATTGATATGTCCATAAATTTTGAAAAATTTAGAAACTTTTAAATTTTCCAAAATTTGTAAATTTATTTCGCGGGACAAGGCTTAAATGCACGTTGCAAAGAACGCGTGAGGCTGAGTTTATTCCAATACGGAATACACTTTACGAGTTTCTTAATTTTGTTCTTTAACCTGCGTGCTATCAGTACCAGTGATACAAAGCACGTGTGTTTACGAACTGACAAAAGATGTTCAATGGGAAGAACATAGAAACAACGGTTGTGGCATATTTGATGTTTTCCATACATTTTCCTGGAGGAACTGAGGAAAATCACTAAATTCTTTAGGATATTTGATCTTCTGGCAGAGAATCGAATATAGTAAATTGTATACCAAGATAACAGAGAGCAGCACTGGACACGATACGACGTTTATATGGGTTTACAGGCATTGGTAACTGTGTACCAATTCTAATAATTGGAAATCTTCGTTTTACGGACTGACAGCCTCGCCTTGAGGTTCCATGTAGTGAACAGGTGACTGCAATGCCTGTCATCAAACTGCACATTCTTCAGATTTCTTCATTTCCTGTTCGCAGAGGATGCATTCGTGAAAAATCCCTACTGTGCAAAATTCATACATTACGAAAAAATAGGGCTAGCTTTACCAAACACACACAAAACAACGTTAATATGTGTAATTAATTATTAACAAGCAAGAAAACCTTCATGTTGGTGTTTATTGCGACGAGATCGACGTTAATGACAGGAAGATTCCAAAAAATGCGGAAATACAAAAGCATCAGTGTGCTACGATATCTACGTAGCAACTGAGACAGGTGGGGCAGACGCGGCGGACTGCAGCGTGTTACTTTGCGCGCCTGCGCAACAGCGACCACGAAATACAACTTGAAATAATTTTTCCTGGAACAAGGAATTCCGCGAACGAGGAAGGTCTGCTGTAGTTTTATCTCTAGGGAGCGGATAGAATTTGGACCGCGACATCGTATTTGTAGGTTATCACGCATAATAACAACGGAACGGGTATAAAACCTCAAAACGAAACGAAAATTCAAAAGGAAGGATTCTCTAAAAGGAATTTGTACATTACCGACAAATGGGGCAAGGTCATTTATCACGCTGTAGGAGGACCAAGTGTCATAGGATATGACGCAATGAACCGGAAATTCGAAAATAGCTTCCTTCTATACGACGACAAACCTCCACGGTGGTCTAGCGGTTAGAACGCTGGCCTTGTAATCCTGGGGTCTCGGGTTCGATTCCCGGCGGTGCCCGAATTTATAACTTGTGTTGGGCAAGGCCGTGGTCTAGGCAACACGGAGTTTTCCTCCGTGGCATCCCAACAATTACTCCATTCACACACAGAAGAAGGCAATGGCAAACCACTTCTGGATCATCTGCCAAGAACGTATATGAACAGGTCCCAGTCCGAGAAAAGGATGGAAGGATCCTGTTCATATGGACCTGTCGTCAGACAGAACACTAAATAATAATAATAATGTTCCTTTGACCATGTGTATCTGCTGTGTTTGGTTTCAGGCTTTGTATACTTCTCTTGTATTTGTCCTAACATGTTTGGAATATGCATTCTTCTTATGTATGCTATCCTTTTGTGTTAATTAACTTGTTTGCGAGTGTCAACTGCAGTTTCTCTGTATTTATTTATCATTCCTTGTGTCTGCCTCTGTCTCCATCATCACCAATTCTCTTTGCTACTTATCATCGGTGCGACTATCGGCGCATTTGACTATTCCTTCAAACCATGATATCTCTGAAATGATTCTTCCTTAAAAATTCTTCCTTTTACATTTTCGTTCTATTTTGAGGTTTTCCACCCGTTCCCGTTGTTATTATGCTACATTTTACATAGTATCCGTGAACCATACAGTAGTATGGAGGAGTGAAATTATAGCTCGAACTTACATGGAGCGTTCCTGAACGTACAGCGTGCAAAGACTTCGTGGCGTCGGCGCAGTAGTTTTTGGCCGGTGGAGAAGCTGGCGGACGGGCCTAGTCTGTGTACCTAAGGTGGCACGGTCAGCGTATTTCTTTTGTTTGGGCGTTCAGTCCGATAAGCTCCTCGGTGCAGTCAGCATTATACGATCGCACAAGAGACTCGCTCCTAGCCTTCCCCTTGAAAATTCCACCGGCCAAGAACTACTGCGCCGACTATACCAGAACTCAGATTATCACAAGTTTGTTTCCGGACAACTGATGCACTTATCAATGATTCTGAGTTCTTTTTTGTTAATTAGAGACAATGCAATGACGGAACAAGTCACACAGTGAGTTTGTGACCGTGTTAGTGTTGGGTCAGAAAGAAATCTATTGGTACGACTGTACTGATAGTCATAAATTCTGTTGTTGACAAAGTTCAGATGCTTGAATTGTTTTATCCTGTGTTTCGTTGAATAAATACCGACTCTTAAAGTGCGTTAATAGATGTTAATATTCTTTATATTTTTATCATTTACGTGCCAGACTTTTTAACTCACTCAATGTACTTATCACGGGCCCGTCGACTATGGTTTGGTACCCGGCAGGGGTACGAATTTGTTTTTTTACCTATCTCGTCCAAATCGATTGTGAGGCCTCTCAAATGGGCGGATTCTCTGAGTTCAGAATGGAAGCGTAAGCTAACCACCCACATTCATCTAGAAGTGAGGTTAGGAATGCGTGTAGATACACTTCTAGTTAGTCCCCATTGTTACATGATTGTTGCGATCGGGTGAGACTGATACTAACAAGGGAAAACCGCCGAACTTTAAGAGAAACCTGCCCCATTGCCACTTTGGAAATGGCAATTCGAGATTTCGTGTTGTACTAAAGCGTTGTAAGACTTTTCCTGGGGAGAGACACCTGGTAGAAGTTTGCCAACGTATCAGAGATCCTTGCTACTTCCAAGACCGAGACAGCAAGGACCTCTGAAACGTTGGCAAACTTCTACAGACTACAAGACTCTATAAGCCAGAAGACAGCCGTCTTCATCTTAAAAGAATTTAATTTCCACCAAAATTGTACCAAATGATTTTGAGATATATTTTATGTACTTATCTTGGCTAGTAATTTAATGAGAACTTTTCTAGGAGTATGTCCTATACGTGATCACAGACGATTTTATATTACAAATGTTAATTAAATTATCGTGAGATACAAAGTCTTGTATGATGTTCAGTTCTGAGGATCAGAACTCTTTGAGATTTTATTTTATAATTTCTGAGCAACACACTACTTACTCCCCATGAGATTAAAACCCCGTCAATATATGAAGTGTCATTTATCGAAGGATGCTTTCCTTTACTGCTAGGTCTATCTATAGGTTTTCCCATTAAACATTCGTAACAATTTCTCATTACGCTCTTGCGTGCTGCATTCCCATGTAATCTTCCATGATATGATCATTATAATCACATCTTTAACCTAGGAGAATAGAAAATCAGATAAAACTAGGGTTCCACCCTCCAAATGTTTAACATTTACATTGAATACAATTTTGCGACCAGTCTTGATGTGTAAATAATTGTCCTAGCCAGTTAGTCGTGATGGGACACACGTCAAGTTGGTTTATGACAAGTGTCTGTGTTTCAAGAAATTGCAGAAATATAAAATTAGATTTATTTAAAATCTTCAAAGCGAAGCAATGATATATCGTAAACATGTCCCTAACACCACTCATGCATAAAAGTTTATTTTATAGGTAGTTTTTTATTAATGTAACTTTATCTATTATAAGTCTGAATTATTCTTGTGGATTATGCATAAATCTTATAACGTTTCATGAAGTAACCTTGTTTAAGACCTGAGAGTCAGTACATATACAAACGACCGTTCTTTGTCTCTCTGAAATTCAAAAATCCTGGAAGAACAACACGGGTCTGAATATAATTTTTTTTATCTTATTCTACAGTTGTAAATTTTAAACGACCAGTTGTTAAAAAATGACAAAAGGAATGAACTAAATATATTTGTTTTCACCAAGGTTATGTTTAAATACAAATTTATAAAATAAAAAAACACATTGTTAATTCCGTAGTCTACGAATAACCTTTATAATACTGATAAACAAACGAAAAACCATCTTTTTATTAATCGAATGGAATATTAAAAGTTGATGTTTTCCTGTACTGATATTATGGAGATTTTATTATACAGAATTCCCCGCTTAACTACGTGTTCTTGGGATAATTTTGAGTCGAGAATTTCAAATAAACATGAGTCCGATCTGCTACGGTTTGTCTAGAAAATTCCTCCGCAGTGACTATGCATTTGTTGTGTTTGAGAAATTAGTTTCCTAAGCTGCACACATGGCGCTCGTACGCCAGACACATGACAGTCGGTGCTTAAAGATCACGTGACGGGCAGGCGACTGCATTTCTGAATCAACATTTTCCAGTCCCAGAGGTGGTCTAGTTGCTTGGCCAACGAGATCACTTGTTCTATCATCTTTGGACTACTTTCTCTGGGGTCACGTGAAGTTCTTGATGTATGCCGTTAAGTCAAATAGGTCTGAGCTGCTGAATCGAGTAATGGACTCCGGTGTTAACCTCAAAAATGATCATGACTGTGACGAAGGCTGTTATTACAAATACACGAAGAGCTCAACTGTGTATCGATAATCAGGGTGGCCATTTCGAGCCATATAAATAACGTAAGTAACTCAAAATGCAATTTAGAGTGTACTTTAAACTTAATAATAATAATGACAACAACAACAACAACAATAACAATATAACCTAAAATTAAATGGAGATAATGTAAAAGGTAGAAATGTGATAAAATGCTGATTATCATTTTTTGAGAAACCGTTGGAGATTGGACTCATGTTTATTTGAACTTTTCGACTCAAAATTATTCCAAGAGCACGTGGTTAAGCTATGGACATCCTATTGCGGGACATTATATATAGTAGCTATTTCTTTATGAGATAGTTAAAATTTCTCGATCAGTTCATTTCTTATTCTGATACAATGGAATAATTTTGTTGTATTCCTTTACGCGATCTGAGTATAACGTAATTTAATTACTAATAGGGAACACTGTTTACATAACGAGGTCCCGATTTGCTGTAACGCGATCAAACAAGTTTCATCTGAGCCAAAAGAAATTCCAAGATCCGGTGTAGGGAGACGATGTTATTAATTAATAATTTGTTTTTATTATACCGGTTTAGAAAATCGCTTTTTACAATAATCATTTACGTTCCTTTATGATTTTTTACGTTGATGCTGACAAAAGTGATAATTTACATTCGTAGTTGAATTATCAGCATTCTTATTTCATGATCGGGAAGTCCTGGATTCCGCTTTCTGATAAAGTTCGTGACAGATACGTATAAAATCGAGAGCGTAGTCACTAAAAGTGGTTTTAAAGTGTACTTGTTATTCATTTGCATTGACGAACGTATGGTGGTGAGTGTCGCCATGTCGTAGGTCAGCCAGTTTCGCAAATCCTTGCACAAAATGCCCGTAGATTTCCTTCCTGATTCTTGTAGAACATGGACTCTGAACCATACAACTGTAAAATAGCCTTTGCCAGCGTGGGTTTAATTAATCCCCGATGGGGCGATGTGTTAGCCGAGAGAGGGGAGTTCATTAGTAGTGGGGGTCGCACAGACTCAGCTGCGGTGACTCACCGAACTAAACACAGCTAGAGTTACACACCAACTGAACCGGACACCCCTCTAGCGCGTGCTTTGGACGAGTCCATCTCATACGACCAAAATCAGCATTTCTCGCGCGACCTCTACCGACGTTAAGAATTCGGTGGATTAGAATACTCGGAGCTTCACTTTCATTACCCCATACGTCTTTATAGTGTGGTGCTTAATTAAATACAGGTATTCCAATGTTTAAAATGCTCTTGACGAATGGGGGAGGGGGGGGGGATAATATTGAAATGGTGGTAGGCACTTGTGGACAGATGTTACATAAACTCCGGGGAGTTTCTGGATCAGCTGAGCGACTATTAGTTTCTGAAGTAGGACAATATTCTGTGGAATTTGTTCGGTTGAGTCAACTTTGTTAATTAACATGAACCAGAATTTTACTTGGAAAACCTGAAAGCCTACATAAGCATACGTGGTGGAGGGGGGGGGGATAATATTGAAATGGTGGTAGGCACTTGTGGACAGATGTTACATAAACTCCGGGGAGTTTCTGGATCAGCTGAGCGACTATTAGTTTCTGAAGTAGGACAATATTCTGTGGAATTTGTTCGGTTGAGTCAACTTTGTTAATTAACAATTTTTATATATGAGATATTCTGTAAGAATCTTTCGATGGGAAATCGGTCCATCACAGTTTTTGTACCCACACACAGCAACACAGAAAAGTGTGGACATATATAGGCTGATTCAAAAGGTTAGGGCCAAACTGAAGGAGCGTATAGAGAGACTCAGAGAGAACAACTTTCGAATAGGAATCCATGTCCTCCGAAGTTATCCTGAGTCAGTCGTGGCCATTGAAGGTAAGGAAGTCTGATAACAAACTGATGAAATTATTTGGTGTGTAAGATTGATAATGTAATAAATTTTGTTTTTTATTAATTTACATGTATTACATTATCAATCTTACACACCAAATAATTTCATCAGTTTGTTATCAGACTTCCTTACCTTCAATGGCCACGACTGACTCAGGATAACTTCGGAGGACATGGATTCCTATTCAAAAGTTGTTCTCTCTAAGTCCCTCTACATGCTCCTTCAGTTTCGCCATAACCTTTCGAATCACCCTGTATGTGTTTACCGATCGAGATTTTTAAGCAACGATCCATCTGTTTACAGCAACCCGAGGTCTTACGAACTTCTGAATTTGTGGACAATGGTATCGTCTTATGTGCAGTTCCATCAGAATATACACACTAAATATACAACATTCTATCGAATGTACATGTTGCCTGAGAAGTGGATGTTTGCCAGCGTCTTTCTGTGTTATATGGTTAATGACGGCAAAAGACTTGGAAACATCTGATCCCCTACCGTGTGTCAAAAAAATTTCAGTAAGATTTTCTAAGTGTTAATTCTGAGGCCGATGATTAATAGGTGACATTTCACGGAGTCACAGACAGTACTCATGTAATAGTGTTGGAATTTAATCAGTACCTGGAGAAAAACCAAGATAAAAATGTACTTACTTAACAACACCATCTTCTACGTAGACATCATTATCTACCATTCCATCCTCATTCACAACCTTGCCGTTCTTAATTAGCAGTCTGTTCTGCGCACTCTGTAAACAAGAGAAATAAATTTAAATTATCATGTGCGCATGTTTACAAATACGCTTTATCACAATCCAAACAGTTCTTCCATCAATTTACGTAACGTTTCTCGGTAGATTAGACTATAACTTACATAGTAGCAGATAAGTTTCACTTATTTGAGGAAAAAAACCTTTAAATAATGTCATGATTATTTAAGATTGCAATGAACACTCATCACCCTGATGATGGAGGCAACAAGGACCTCTGAAACGCCGGTAAACTTCTACCAGACTATAAGACGCAACAAATCAGAACACAGCCATTTTCAAAATCACCGCCGTGATAACCTCAAATCCTACAAAGAGTAAAGTACTCTCTAACTCGTGGGTTGGCTTACCAGTTTTATGAGTAGACGAGCGGAGGTTTTTTCTACTCGAATTATTGTTTATTATTTATTAAAATGTTAAACATGTAAAAGTAGAATTTTATTGGTGTTTTCATCGCTGTATAAATAATCTGTGAGCTGTATGTGAAACTAACTATGGATTAGACTCCCGGGATTTGATTCTCGGTGTGGCTCCACATCGAGACCGGTTCTGGGGCCCACCCAGCCTCCTGTCCAATGGGTACCGGGGGTCTTAACCTCGAGGGTAAAGCGGCCATGGCGTGAAACTAACTTGACAATGTTAAGAAGAAGTTGGACTATCTGTACCACCTCATACGCCTTAATTGCATGCTGATTTGTTAGTATCAAATCAATAAAACAGTAACCAATTTACCGACCGTATTTCTAAATAAATTTCTCTTATATGCTTTTTCTGACATTTTTCTCGTACGAGTAGTGAACCCCCACCTCTCATTTTAGTACTTTCATTATAATGTGTAATGTATACTAGTGTTTACCTAGGTAGATTATTTTTTTTATCAAATTTTTATCTTTGTAATAGTGTTTGCCTGTCATAGGCTCTTTGCTGTTGGCAAACACTCAACAAAGGAATTTAACTATTATTATTATTATTATTATTTAGTATTATTTATTTTATTTAGAATTATTAAATTGAATTATATTACTTAGGTATCGTATTTAGCCCATTTATTTGTGAAATATGATTGAATAAATGAATCTAATTATTATTATTATTAATATGGTACATTTATATATTCAGTTTCATTTGTTTGTTTTACTTTTATTATTATTGAAATAAGTTAATTACTTATTATATTTTATCATGTACTCTGGTTTAGTGCGTTATATGTGAAATATGTAAAAGATTTGTAATCGTAGGATTTGAGGTTTTCACAGCGGTGAGTATGAATATTTCCGTCTTCTGGGTTATTGCGCTATATAGTCTGGTAGAAGTACACCGACGTTTCGAAGGTCCTTGCTACTTCCGTCATCAGTACTAAAGTCTTATAATTGATAACGTCTTCAAATAGAGGAAATACAGTAATATTCTTCGAGTTGTACTAAGATTATTGTGGTAATTATTTTTATTAACGTTTTAAAAATAGTTTATAAACAGGTAATCGGTCGATAACTCTTTAGTTCCTGCCCGCCTAAAATGATTACAGTCCCTTGAGATAGTAAATTCCGAGCCGAGGTCTGAATAAAACTCTGAAGTAGGCTGGAGGTGTGCCAGCTACATCAGTGGGTCAACATGAATGAAATGCGGATACGATCTGGGGAAACACGCTCCGTATTTTTTATTATGATAAATGCATATTGTGAAACATTTGCCTTCTTGAATCAGCTCACACAGATATGTTATCATTTTTGTAATCAGTTTGAGAGTATTGAACTTAGAACATGTATAATTTTTGTCCATATTTTGACTTCATTTCCCTCTAAGAATATTTCTTATAATATATTTACATAGCAAAGACCTTGTAAAGAAGCTGATAGTTGTTTATTTAATCAACAAATTCTTCATATTTTATTGAATTCTAATATTATGTTTTGCCCTGTCTGACAAAGTATACAGAATGGGAATCTACGGGAGTTTTCGAACCAGAATAAAAAGATTTGATCAAAATTCGTGTATTATTTCAAAAGTAGTT
>NW_019060737.1:736058-748729 GCF_000696155.1 Zootermopsis nevadensis | reverse complement strand
ATGTAAATAAATGGGCATGGGCTTCAAGTGACCATTAACTGATCTTTTGTGGTTCCTTTTCTTCTAACCTACCAGCAGCCCCCAGCCAAGATCTCATGACAATCGTCCGATTTCGCTAAATGACTGACAGATGTCAAAATCATGAAAAGCTCTTTATTAAAGAGCTTTCATTGGTGGCCATGATCATGGCCTCCCTGTAGACCCCTGGGTCGATCTAGAGGATTGACCTCTTTACTTGGGGTATTGCCCTTCGACCTGGGCCTTGTAAGCACCCTGGTCAGAGCCTCCTTAAACTTGGGTAGTGTCATGTACCCCAGTTTTCATATGCCCCTGGTACCATCTTGGCTCTCTCTGGCATTCCAGACACGCAGTCTGTGCCAAATGTTGCCTGTCGACCAGAAGGCCACAAGGCTATAAACTGTTTATCACATTCTGCCATGGGTCTGCTGCAAATGCCAGCTCTCTGTGGTGGTATGCCAGAAATACTGACTCCCTGCTGAGAATGACCAGCTTTAAAATGGAGACTCCATATCACAGAACTTTTCTGGTAGTTTTCTGACAACTGGTGGGCTTCTGCCTCCGGTTGTCTTTTAAACTTTCCCAGGCTGGCTGATACTGAGAGCAAACTAAGGCGGTATGCTGGATCCCAGTGCCCTGAAGGGATCCTTTGTGCCATGCAGCCCTCAGCACGATACCTCACACCTTGGCTTCGGTGGACCAGAGCCCTGTTAGCCGTCTGAGGACGTTACCCCCCTCCGCGACGTGGACGCCAAGGGTTGGATTTTGGAGGGGACTAAAGCATGTAGAAAACCAATATTAATCCTGGCTTCTTTGAAGTCTATAAAAAGCTTAATACTGTTACCGATTTTGTCCAATACTTCATGATTCCTTCCAAGTCCATGGCTCCATCATCACAATACATGCAGGTGGTAAATTGTAATTCTCTTCCATTATCTTCTTGAATTCATTTGTAGCAGTAATCAACTTGCACCACTCAGGAAACCACTTCCACCATGAACTAGAACAAATACAACATTTACAATCATGTCAATATTAATTTATAATTGCCTTCCAAAACCTCATCAAACTTACATCTACCTATATTTAACCTATGTAGAATATTTTTATACCTTCTCAAACTTCATATCACTGATGTACAATATTTCGGCTTTTGTGACCACATTTCTTCTATTCAGTATATTTCTCACATTCTAGTCATTTCACTTGAAATACTTCTCTCTTTAATAACGCATGTTTCTTGCATTTCAGACTGCATAGAAATCTTGCATTGATAAAAGTCATCAACAACAGCATTTCAGGTATTTCCTTATCCACATAAATACACTTTACTTCAAGCAGTCAAGGTGTCATCTTTCAAAGTTCATGTAGAAAATTTTACAAAATGCCTAAATGAATCTTATGGAGAGAGTGGTAGGGAATGGACTGGATTCTTCTGTCTCGGGAGAGGAATTGATGGTGGACTCTTGTGAACATGACAATGAACCTTGTGCCTTACATGAATATAAGGCACCATTTCTTGATTAGCTTCTCACAACAGCTCTACTGCATTTAGTCACTAACTTATCAACAGGTTCAGATACTGCTCAAACAATATTTCTTAACATATTAATTGTCCACCCAGAATTAAATATTTCAAGCATTAACCATTGTTAAATTATGCAGAGTGATGGACGGCTCATTCAGTACAGGAACTAGGCTATGGGCTGGACAAACGGGGTTCGATCCTGGGCAGAATTTCTCACCACATCATGACAGTCTCTTCCCTCAGTAAAGCCACTGTGTGAAGCTAACAACTGACCTCCTTCTACCGCCTATGCTAAGAATGAGTGGATCTATACCTCCATACCCCATGCGTCTGAGTCACAGCGTGGTGCTCAAGTCTTAGAGATAACTTCGCCTTGTCTTCAACACTATGCCGCCCGTGTGACTATCACTTCTACTATAACGCGACAGCAGTCCCCTTGAAACATCTCTATTTCCGGACTTTCCTAGTGGCCCTCTGCCACGTGTTGGGTCGGGTCACGAAAAATGTTCCCGAATATTTCCATCGCGTTGAATCCAAACAACACGAGTCATTATCAGAACTGACGGTATTTATATTCCTCTGCCTTTATTTCTCAACCAACATCCTTATTGCGTCTTGCACAGCTTTTGTGCTCGTCTCTTTTACTGGACCTGTCTTTTCGCTCTGCAATACAGGCCGGAACCCCGTTCAATTCCAGTTCCCTCTCGGATTTTGTTCGCATATATTCTAAAGCAAGATTTAAAAGCAGTGGCAATGAAACATGTTCTAGTCTCAGACTATTCTGAATAGGAAACTCATCACGCAACTTCTGATTTTTCGGGACATTTTAACAAGTTTAATCGGTACGGTATACCACATTTCACCCTCAGGGGCTCACATCTTGTGAGTACGGGAAGCGGCACTCCCGAGGTACCTGAGCTGCCCAATGCCTGGGGGTATAATTGGTCTACCCTGTCCCCAGGGGATATAAATTCGGGGACCTGGCCCTCCAGGTTGGGGGTTGGAGGTTGGGCGTGGGGCTGACAACACCACCCTGGAAAAAGTAATCCTGTTGAGAATCCCCCAAAAATGGGGCGGTCAAGGTCTGTAATAGGCTGTAGAACCCGTGATGATGATGATGGTACCACATTTCATGAAAATATTGTGCAACACGTTTCCTCAGAACTACAGCCTTTCCTTACGCCAGCTGCCCCATTGCAACACAATCTCTCGCCTAATTAGACGATTAACTTCGACTACGTCGAAATTCATGCTGACGACCACCGACAATCTTTTTGTATAGTTAAACGTCTTATTACTCGATAGTTACAAGTTTATTCGCGTCTTTTTAAAGAGATACAATTAAATTATGCTATTTACACTACACAGCAATTATTTCTTATTCGAATTATAATTTAGTTGATCGCACAATGCTTATTTCTACCTCACGTTTGTATTAGTTCTGCCGCAATTTGATCAATACCCTTTCATATTTCGGACAATCGCCAACTTAAAACAACTATATTCACTTACTAGTGGGTATTTGCAACGTCACCAACCACATGCAGATTTAATGAAGTGCATTTTATAATTATTCAAAATATTGCGGTAATCTACGTATAGACTGCATTATTTACTAAACTACTTCTAAATCAGCATGTTTCTACACACCTCTCTAATATGTCTGTTGCTCTAAGACCATTAATTGCATAATTAACTAAGCGTTATAAAAATCACAAACAGTATTAAAAAATAATGATAAAACAAGATTACACTGAAACGTCTTTAGAGTTGAAAATAATTTACTCGAAACTAAGAAACAGAGGTCATAGTAAAGTATAAGCTGCATTTAACAAGAAAACACTACGAAAAAGAGAAACATTTCCTTACTTACCAGAAACTGCGTTGCCTGCACCGGAGACAAGAGCAGAATGAAGAACCAGACCTCTAAAAAATGACGGTAAACCGGTCTAACAAGAACGGGGTTGAAAGTCGTTCTTGTTCATGACGGGGGCGGAAGGAAAATGGGGGTAGGGACCAAATGGTATCAAAACAGAACGAATGACAATGCACAAGGTGCATGTAAAGTCTCGCCACCCCAAATAAATGTTTCTGTATTATCAACAATGTTTAACTTCGCCCTCGAAGCCGAGAGACAATAATCCGCGTAGTATTTTCAAGGTTTCGACAAATAATGCAGTCGTCAGCTTCGGGATGGATGTATTTGGGGGGCTGTGTCTTTTTCTAGCGTTATAAGAATAGCAGTGCTGTTTTATAAACAAGAACACGATGCCTTCCTCACAGACGTTGATGGATGACCTCTTATCATCATAACCCAGAAGACCGCGTAAATGGAAGATCATGCCTGAAATTCTTAAAGACTTCCAAGAGCGGGCCCACACCGATAAAATGGCAAATTATTAAGATGGCTCTTTTGGGATGTTGCGCCGTGTAGTCTGGTGGACGTTCTGTTTTCTTTATACCAGCCGCCATGAGAACCTGAAAGCTCACCCATGACATTATGTTTTACCCTGGGATTGCGGGACTTTGTATGCAGCCTGTAGAACACGATCGAGCACAGCGGCTGGTAGGCAGAGGTCATACGGCATATACACGCTTCGACACACCTGGGGAAAATGGGGACTTGTTTTCTTTCTTTGTTTTTCGCGAACGACTTATGTGGCCGGAATCGAAAGGGGCTGCATTGTTTTACATAAATTTAACAAATGCTGTGACCACAGAAAACAAGCATCATCATCATCATCATCATCTGCAGACTAAGCTAAATAACATCATCTTGGGTAATCAGCAGCGTCAGATGCTTACACGAAGGGACCAACGTTTCTGGAACCATCTCTGCCCCCATCATGTCACATTAGAACGCTAATGATGGGGTAAGAGATAGTTCTAGAAACGTTGGACATTTTGTGACCACAAACTGGATTATTGTCACCACCATAAAAATCTGCCAAATTTTTACAAAAAAAACACCAAGTGGCTAAAGCTTTACACGAATTCAAATTACCATCGTCCACACAAACGCAAGCTGAGACTTAATAACAAAATGGCCGACTGAAGCCCCAATTTACGTAAAGACTGCATACATACGCGCTGTACCGGAGCAGGAGACATACAACCGGAAAAAAACTCGACTTGTCCAGAGGAAACCTCGGGTCCGGTGACCTGACAAGTTTCGCGGAGCACGCCAGGAAAGGCAAAGATGAATAACTCATCAAACGCGTGTCGGCAGAGATAACTAAGGGGCAGGAAAAAATATACGTCCAGTAATAAAACACTAAAAGCGAAAACTCAATAAATTAACCGAATGAAACCAAATCGCGGGGAGGAGGCTCCGCCACAGCCTGTAAATGGTCATAGAGAATTAAAACAAAGCTCAAAAAACATAAAATAAATGGTAGCGTCCTCTATGCGGGAATATATGAACCCACCTCATGCGCCATCCCGCAAAGAGGGCGCAAGAGGTTATTATCTGCTTGATGAACTTTTTCCGGCCCGGTAGATTAGTTCAAATTTTTGCCAGCAGATGGCGCTGCAAGTAAAATGTGTGTAACTTTCAGTTCCCGTGGATTGTATCTGGGGAATAGGATATGCGAGGAGGTATACGGGACAGAAAATTTTCGCGGGCCTATTAGTTCAAACCTTTGCCACCAGATGGCGCTGCAAGTAAAATGTGTGCAACTTTCAGTTCCTAGGATTTTATCCGGGGAATAGGATATGCGAGGAGGTATACGGGACAGGAAATTTTTCCGCGGGTCCATTAGTTCAAACTTTTGCCACCAGATGGCGCTGCAACTTAATGTGTGTAGCTTTCAATTTCCAGGCTTTGTATCCGGGAGGTAGGTTATGCGAGGATGTATACGGGCCAGAAAATTTTTCGCGGGCCCATTAGTTATAGCCTTTACTACCAAACGGCGCAGTAGCCCCCCCTCCAGGGGCAACAACATGACGCAATGCATTCGTATTGTGGAAAGGCATAAATTAAGGTTAACTAATCTCTTGCCGAAGTATGAACTACCTCTGAAATCAAAATAACATGGCTGCATTGCATTGCTAGCTATACGTAAAGATATGCGAGGAAGCATCAGGGTGCAAGTAACTGTAGGAAGTTTCTTATTAGCTATGTGCTATTGCCATTAATTTCCTGCACCCTCAACAAACTTTTAACTTTGCCTCTAGTGAGCAAAAGCATGCACCGATTTTATTTATATATTCGTAGACCAATTTGACTTAAATGTCTCTGCTTTTTGATGCTGTACAGCAAGTGTGATAATACCAACGTTCAAAAGGCATCTATTATAGGTGAGAATTTATATTTTTGGTATTGAAATTACATTCTTACATGTGCTTGTTTATAGTCATTACTTTAACACTGATAGAAAATATTCCTCTTTTTCCTTCTTCCCCAAGAAGTTTCTGCTTTATCTAGGTAGTCAGTCTGTTTCACTTAATAAAACTACAACCTGTGTGTAGGATTTGACATCTTCACATCGGTGAGTCTGAAGATTCCTGTCTTCTAGGTTGTGGCGCCAATCAGTCACAATGCTGTATTTGAGTTTCAAAACCTTACCTGGAATGATGTTTCTATGTATTTACCTGGTCAGTCTCACTAGGTTTGCATCATCAATTCTACTTTGATATGAGGTACCACACTCTTGCTAGGAATGCAGTACAAGCAATTTGGTAGGCTGAGAACGTAGTATCAATATTTTTCAGTAAACTGTGTAGGAATAGTGTCCATGCATATTCGTAACATGCAAAGTACAGCTTTGTATTTCTCAATGCTATCATACTAAAAAGAAGGGTAACTTTGTGGAGGCACTCTCACAATTTTATTACACCTACTTCCAGTGAGTCCCGAAAGCATTGAATGTGGAAGAAAAAGACGCCCGCCAACTGTCTCGATTTACAATCACTGTCTTTAAAAAAAAACGCCATGGTAAATTGTATTGGTACACAATTCTCTCATTGTAATCGAGCAGATATGTATTTCTGGGTGAAGTGTTATCCATGTTGTCGCGTAGGTACATTTTATCAGTAGCCTGACTATATCCCGGGATGTTGGTTACGCAGGAACACTTCTCGTCTATCAACGTAACCTCGCCGTAGAAGAATTGGATTCGTCGACACTTTTCGTTTCGAGACGTTATATAGCCTGATCATGCTGTAAACGTCGAAGGGAAACGGACAGGTATCTTTTATGCATGAGTCTTTGCGTGCTTGTAACAGACAACCGCGTTCTGTGACGTAATTGGATCTGATTGGAAATGCACGTTTTACCGGTGGGTTGGTGGGAACTAGCGTAGGGTCCTCCTTGGGAAGATTGGTAATCGCTCAGTTGGTCAACAAGGTTACGGAACTTGAAGCTTCAGTATCCTATATTCAGAAATCTGGTACATGATCCTATTCACACCTTCACACCCTGTTTTCTTTTAGATCAGTTTTAACATTATTCTCCCATCAATGTCATTGTCCGCTTGGTCACTTTCCGTGATGTCTTCGAATGAAATCGTGTGTTCTGTGTGCACCGTCAATCTCATCCGTCTTAATTTAGCTCACTAATATTAGGAAGAAACTAGTGAAGTGTTATGTATGGAGCAGAGACTCAGGAAGAGGGAACCGAAATACCTGGAGAGTTTTGAAATGTGGTGTTGGAGAAGAATAGAGAAGATCAGGTGGACGGATCGAGTGACCAACGAAGAAGTATTGAGGAGAGTCAACGAGCAAAGAAGCATTCTGCAGGCGATTACACGAAGGAAAGCTAACTGGCTGGGAGTCCAGCTCCAGAAGTCCTGGAGTCCTACACCACAAATTTTGCATGACCATTTCGTATGATGTGAAGTGCTGCATTGTACACATCAGCGAGATGTGCTCCTCACTGGCATGTGTTCGGCCTTATCGTACCATTTCTTGGGAACAATGTATGTTTTGAACCTATTTTGAGGTGCACGTACTTTCCTATACCTTGATGGACTTGATGAGGCTCCAATGAGTCCACTGGCAACAGACATGCTAAATTTCTTTAATGTCAGTGTTCAACATTTCTGACAAGGGATGGATCTTATACAGTTTGTCTTAATTCTGGTCATTTCTTGGTGGCTGAGCACCATTGTCATTCAAATGTAAATGGCCAAGGAACCATTCAAAACGATTTCTGCTCATTGCTGAAGCTATGAAAGTGTCTCTAATCATTTTGTCAGATGACCAATAGTCTTTATAGATTGGCAATTTTTTAATTCCCATAAAGATATTGATACCAATAATTTTTTTCATTTCTTTGTTATCCGCTGGTTGAAACTGTAGGCCACCACCATGCTTCTGTGTAGCATACAGGTTTGTTTGAAACACTAGATTATTTATAATGTCATCTGTAGACACACAATGGAACACATCAATAGGAGATTCACAAGTGTCTGATATATTTGCCCCAAACTCTTCACTAAAATCCCTCACTTCCAGTGGCATAACATGCTTCTGCCAGAAAATGACATTGGTTCCAAACCTGTTCGCTAGTGGCACATCATCTTTGCTGCTGGCACTAGTTTTGAATTCTGAGTGGTCCTTTTATTATACCTAATCTTATTATGCTCTTGCTATATCTGGGGGGGGGGGGCTATAGTTGGCACCTGGGGTTTTAGTGTGGGTGTGAGAGGGTCATTTGGATCCTGGATGAGCTCCTGAGGTGAGTTCTCTCTTTTCTACCCTTGCAAACCAACCTGGCAATGCACTGCACTTCAAGGGAGCAATATTTATCATTCATCACTGAAAACAGGACAGATATTTATTACAGGTTGCATTACTCTTACATTAAATTTCAACCTCAAAACATTGCTGTAATAGCACAATAATAAAAAATGAAAGTGACAGTAGAAGAATCAGGATTATATTGTATTTTCCAATGATGATTACAATCAGTCACCTCCAACTTATGATCTATGTCTCTCAAAGTACTCTTCACACCAGAAAAACAATGGACAAGTTTCTTTCTAAACAAAATACAGTTAAACATAAAAGTTAAATAAATGAAAACAGACAAGTTCCATCTGAGATCTCTCTGTCTGTTACTGATCAGGTGTTGTAGTGTATTAAAACAGTTCTGGAGCTCTCCAGATGGAACCCTACATGGTCATTTATCTTGGGAGAGAATACAAAGGTTTTTCAGCATGACATATTTCAAATATCAAAGATCCTTGTTCCTAATAGCATAATGCCAATTAAAATTTTGACATACTGTATTTACAATAATTTCACATAACTGTTTCAAACTTCTTTATGCAATGAAACCTCATTAATACAATTCTTGTCCCTTGAACCCGTCTCTAAGAGACAAAGTACCAGTCCTTGGAAGAGTATTTAAGGTCAAGGCCTGGCATATACAGTCAGACTCATAAGTTAACTTTTGGACCTTTAATTATAGGCACAAGTCAGGCTTATTATTTATAAAGAATTTTTCTCAGGCTACTAGTCATGTAAGGTGATTTAATGCAGAAAACACCAATATTTGGAGAACTGTCCTCAGGATGCTGATGACAGTGCCCAGAGGACAAAGATGGATCTCAAAACACTGGCGTTTTCTCTCTTAATCCACCTTACATGGCTGGTAGCCCAAGAAGAATTCAATATACTTAGTCGCCATGAAAGCTTCACATCATACAGGCTTATTATTAGTATACATATGACCCTGACTTAAAACGTGGAAAGGAATGTTTAAATGGCAATAGATATTGCTTACTGTGACTACTTATATTATTAATGCTACTAAATATTGATGGTAGCTGTAAACAGAATGAATGTATCCTCTAGTTTATAGGAGCAACTATCAACTTCTCTGTAAAAAAAACTAACATGTTGCAAAATACTACAGAGGACCTAGGACTTAGACACATTCTTGCACACGATATAGGAAAAGTAAAATGTTAGACATGAGAAATTTGGGAAGTTACATGGAAGACCTAGGTATAAATAGAACTTAAAGAAACAGTATGTGAGGATATGAACTGGATTCAGCTGATTCAGAATGAGGTTCACTTGTGAACATGGTAATAAAACTTCTATTAAAGATGGGGTGTTTCTTGAATAACTAAGCTGTTATTAGACCATCAAGTTGACTCCGCTTCAGAGTGTTAGATATTAGAAGGTATGAAGATGGCTGTCCTCTGGGTTGTTGCCCTGTATAAGTTTGAAAGTACTTTGTATGAAGCAGATTGTTTTTCTAGTAGATTAAGAAAGAGACATTTCTTATCATGTCCAAAGTAAGTCATGTGTACATGCTGATTTCATTTAAAAATTGCAGTTTTCTTGATTAGGGATGTTTCAGGAAACAATAATGGAAAGTAAGTTATATCGTCTGGTATGGTGCATAGTGGAACACCCATTTCATGTCCCTCAAATTGAGGTTCTATCTCAATTAATTTCTAATCCAAGATATTTTAGGTACTGAGTAAGGCATGTTGTCTGCAGTAAATAAGTTATAACTCTATTAGGAAATACAGTTTTCGCATAATTTGGAACAGCAGTAATGAAGTCTGAATGTACATTGTCACATTTTCTGCTATTTCATGTGGATGCAAATAAGGAAAGTATTTACTAAACCCACGGTCAAATATGCTAGCATACAGGTTTATGATATATAATATTTAAATTTACAAAATTGTTACTCCTCTAATTATTTTACTTTCTTACTGAATCTGACACCTTTTAAAAGAAATGAATGATTCTTTGAAGGACTGTACATTGCACTGCTTACACCTCATACAAAAAGGAATCAAAATTATTTAATTAATAACAAAATGCTGTGGGAAAGTTGTATTGTAATAATGAGATTTCATTATATGCTAGAAGGAAATTGCCACTGCATGTCTGTAAATACTGTTACACTGACCATATGTTGTCCAACAATGACTCTCTCCAGTCTAATTTAAAATTTGTAACATTATTCACTATCATACAGACAAAACTTTAGTAACATTCTTTTACACAGTAAGCAAACATAGAAATCACCTTAAGATTAGTATGACTTGAAAAGTTAAATGTTAAATATAAATAAATACATTATTTTAAGTAGCTTATATTATTATCACAAGAACCATTCACAATGCAGTCTTGAAAATTTGTGAGGAAATGTTTAACATTCTCACAGATTCACAGTGCAATTATAACAAAAAGTACCTAGAGATTTAATGGAAAGGCTTTGTATGAAGATGGCTGCCTTCTGGGATACTGTATAATCTGGTCTGGTAAATACTGACCAATATTTCAGGGGCCCTGAAATGCTGGTCCATTTACAACTTATAAATGTAGAGATGATATCAGAACAGGCTTTTGGCCTCGGAAAAAATGAATTTAGAAGAAAATCAGAAATTCATGACAGATAGTCTTGACACCAGACCTTATAATCCCCATAATATGAACCAAGAGTGACAACCACTATACTTACATTACCCACCTGGAGTAACACTGACACAACTTAGAAAAATTACTTGGGAGCAGTATATAGTTTTATTATGTGTATACAAGTAGCTAAAATCTTATAGGGACATGAATAGCCGGAAGTAAAGACACTTTAGACGTGACCTTATTACTCTCTGTTAAAGACAACTTTTACTTCTAAACAGTGCAGTACAGTATTTTAAGTTGTGGCCCTATTATTCTAGGCACAAGGCATCAGTATCAGTAATCACCACTTGATATTTTATAAATGAATGAGTATAACCTCCATTTTTGAAAACAAAATGCTCACAAAATGAATCATGAACTTGATTAACATTCTTTTCCTTGACTAAATCATTACACCACCACAGTATAACTCCAAATTAAATAACACTTTTCTCACTGCATATTAAAAGTTGACAATGGAACATAAGAGAATGTACACTGAAAGAGCACAATACTTTTATCAAAGACAATATCAACTTTTCACAAATCACTAGCTACATTAACAAATACTCTCATCAAATTCATTCCAAAATATTCTGAATATAACAATTTAATCAAATTTTAGTGAGAAGAGCATGTTACATAATTACTTCAATTTCATTACTAAATAATCAAAGTCTGGAATTTCTTTTCCCATATTACAATTGAACAAACTGTTCACCAACATTCAAGTTATAAATAAGGACTGCTTCTTTCCCACTTCATATATGTTTTTGTTCAAGTCACTATAAACGAAGTCTTTCCCTGTTGACTGCCATGTTGAACCAATGGCAGAATTGACGTACATGTTTAGTATGGATGGAATTTTAATCGGCCGGATATAAGTAGGGGCTTCCTTATGACTAGTGAAACACAAATACACAGGGAATGCAAGGTAAACAATCCTTATAGCTTTCCAAATTGTAACATCACTAAATGGCCAGGAAATACTCCACAGACTTCAGTTGTTAAAAATATAAACTGAACATGACATAACTACTTGCTATCTCTTCAGCTTTTGGTACATATTATCACTATTAATGTTTATCATATTGGAATGGGGGTTTTAAATCCCAGAACTATGAGGCTGTCAGCTACATTTAATTCTGATAGGAGTGTCATTGTAGCAGTATGCTAGTGACACAGGCATCTGGACCACATGTAAGCTATGATGCATGGCTCATAAAAGTTACGAAACACAACACTGGAGAACGTAGAAAGTTCAAAGTTTGAAGCAATAATGGGGGGAAATCCCTCGGGTTTCCCCAAGAGGGTGCAGGCCCCAGAGGTGGCCTAACCCCGTGTTTGGCCAAGCCTATGGTGGGTAGTCTGAGTAGTCCAAAATGTCATGGTGGAATCCCAGGGGTCTTAAGACCAATGAGGGCCAAGCATTTAATTTTAAAAGCACAGATGGGCTAGGCATAGGAAAGGAAGTGTGAGGACAGACCCTCTGAAGCAGCAAATATAGGGAGCACAGCAAGAATGCTGAGGACAGGCCTGGGTGTTAAAGCCATAACGGTTCCAAGCCATTCCGGCAGCTGTGGTACAACACCTGGAAGTGTCCCCAAGACCTAGATGATCTAACATGAGAAAGAAGGTATGATCCCAGGGGTTTCCAATACGCCAAGGTCAAGGATCAGGATATAGCAAACTCTGTGGGCAAAGCCTAGGGCAGAAGTGTAAGGGGGGGGGGGGGATATGGGGGGGGGGGCCC
>NW_019060737.1:714954-735850 GCF_000696155.1 Zootermopsis nevadensis | reverse complement strand
GGAGGGAGGGAGGGGGGGGGGGGGGGGTATATGGAGGGGAGAGCCCTAGGAGTACAACTATCTGGATTCACTTTGCTGTTTGGGGAAGCTCTCGGAATTGCTCTACCTCCAATGGGCAACTAAGAACTGAGGAACAAGGCTGTTACATTACTGCCATAAATTCTGCAGCAATGACATTCTTTTATTTAATTATTTTAAGTTGACAAGTGGATACCCATGGAAAATGATTCTGTGTGATACAAAACTCAATGACAGAGTTACAAACAGTTTTCTTTTTTTCTAGCTGCCATTTGGATTGTTTACCATTATTAAATACACAAAAGTTATGTATGCCATGAAACATGCTTCACTGATTACACAGATTATACCATAAACATATACGTTGAGCTCACACAACCTGTAACAGGTTAGCAAAATGGAATTACAAAGCAGATGGTTCCGTAAGACTCTTTCTCAATGTGTTTGTGGAACAAGTTTCTGCCACTTTCTGTAACAGTAACACATTTGCATTTAGTCACTCATTTCAGCATCACTAAACGACCAATCATAATCCCTTCACATTGAGAGCCTTAAAAAGAGAAACTAATTTAAGACATCATCCTACAGTTTTTATATTTGATATTTATGCTTTCATGTATATGAGAAGTTTATACTATTGCATTTAAACAGGAAACAAAAAGAATTAAAAAATCTTCCAACTTTAAACAGGATTAAATGATAATGTCTGGACTATGTAGAAATCGGGGTGCCAAGTTTCTGACAAAGAAAGGAACTGCCTCTGACTCACAAATTTTACTGTGTAATTTCAAATGAAAAATATCAGTATAAGTGGGAGAGCAGGCAGTCAGGTTTTTTTGAATGCATTCACCTGACATTACTGAAGACCCATGAAACATCCTGGCAAACCTTTATTATAGATAGTGTGGTGGAAAAACCTGCATTACTATGAAGTATGTAAGAGGGACGCCCAGAAGGAACTGTCACATTATTCCAAATAATGTATTCTTTACATTCAGTTTCCTAGTGCAAAGGATAACAAGTGCTTCTGGAAGTCACAACAGAGATTCAAAAGTGCAGACACCATGCATCTACAATTTTACTTTTCTTATGTAAGTCCAAAACAGACAAATAAAAGAAACATTACATCACAAGTTACACTTTAACCTTTATCACATCATAATTAGGAATTTCAATTCCAGTTCTATGGTGCTGCCAGCTGGATTTTAAACTTCTGCAACAGGCAGTTATTTGCCAGCTTCTCACAATGCAGGAGGACTGGGTTCACTTCCAGGACAGTTTATGTGGGATTTATGGTGGACAAAGTTCCTCAGTGTTTCATATCAATATAATTCCACCAAACCCCCATATCTGTTCGTGCGTCATCTGAGGAATGGAAAATTGGCCTGTTAGCATCCATATTTTTAGAGACATAGTCTCATGCCATCATAACTATAATAACAATTTTACTGTGACACACAGCAAGATAAACTGTACATCAGCCACAATGCATGGCCAATAGAAGTTAAAATCTTGCAAGAGCTCTAACACAGCTCACCAACATAATGTGGAATGTAATTATTTGTGTGGCCTTTTTATGTGTACCATTACAGATCATGAGATGTAAGAATGCCAAGATTTAAACAATTATTTTACCATAATTTAAGAATATAAACACTTTTCTTCCTCAACAAAGCTGCATAAAATCTGCATGCATCTTACATTTTGAAGAGATAGCATGATTCATTCACAGAATTTTCCCTCTAAAATCAGAATGTGTGAGTCTTACAGTCCAAAAAATATTGTAGACAGCTGCAGTAATAAACAATGTGGAATTTCTGAGAGCTATTTCCAAAAACCAGAATAATTTATAATAAAACACTGCCAAATATTTAGATAGAATGTTATAAACAATTTAAAAGCAGTCTTAAGAGAAATAAGAAAAAATTCACTTCATCCTTTCTTTAAGAGGATGAATTCAAAGACATATGACACAGAATTATGATTCTCCTTCACTTCACTTCTTTAGTCTCCTTGGTTGCTGAATGAAGTACGCAGTAAAGAGTAAAGAATAAGCATCAGATTTAAGAATTAATGCTTTCAACATTCTAAAGGGCACTGGTACAAATACTTTACTCAGAATATGTTAGCATTAGTTTCTATATTTTCATCTCAGAATAAAAAATTGTAAACACTCAAGTTCACCCCAACATGCAACATAATGGCCTGCCAGCCATACATGAATGGGTATATGCCTGTTTCCTTTTTTGACAATACACAAGTGTACAATATGCAGACATTTCCAATAATTTATTACTACATGCTATAGGCTCTTGAAAGTGAGTTGTTTCTTTTTCTCCTTTGACCTTAAGAATACATACTTATCACACAGCAAAAGTTAATTACACAACTTTATATTTACTTATAATATTAACAGACCACAACCCACATTGCATCAAATTTCTGCTTATCATAACTTCAGACTGCAGATTTCTTTTCAGTAACAGTTGTATGTATACTTTAGTTAATTTACTTTGCGTATTAAAGTCACCATAACTTGCCTTAATATTTGAGGGCCCCAAGCATGAAAGTATAATCCACAGCCAAGACAGATTGCTGACTAGAATCTAAATATATATTTTTGCATAATGACTATATAAACATTTAGCCACTGCCAAATAAAAAGTATAAATAATATAACATTCGTCATTACTCAAAATAAATAAATATTTTAATTGAAATACTGAACCTTCTTTCCTTAGGTTTAATCCCATTAAAATAAACCTTCGAGGTTAAGCAAATATAATAATTTTAAACACAGACAACATATATAAATATGAGTAATATTTTATCCTCTTTTATTGTTATACAAATCATTACGCAGTAGTGGCACCTTGCCTTCAAAATATAAAAGAGATCATGAAAACAAATTAACATTTTTAGCCATAAAGTCAAAGTACAGCCACTTTTTTCTCTACATAAAAATCATAGGTAGCTTTTAATACACACATTTTTTCCAGTAAAATTACACTAAGGAATATATGAAGGAATATCCATCACTCACACAAACTGATACAGAATGGCTTGAAACTTCAAATCAGATTACATATGAATGCAATACTTTGTTCAGTGATAAAGTATGCCAAATGCAATTAGCAGTGCAATACAATATGTCAACACTCCTAAATCCAGCAAAGCCTTACATCTAGAAGCCATTTTTTGGCACATTTGCAAATTTAAGTTGGAAAATAGTCCCTTTTGGCTTTGTCATGGCTGTTTGAATGTAACTCAAGAATGGCTAAATGGATTTAACAAAATTTCATATTGGAGAGATCTACTACAATTTTTCGAAGTATTAGAAATATGATTGAAATCACACACAATAATGGGCATCTACATGTAGCAGTGAGTACCATAATGAGTCTCCAGCTGAGGAATTCCCCAACAATTTACCTTTCACCAGTTTCAAAGGTTAAATTATTGCCAATGCACCAGAATTTTTATTTTTATGTTAAAACTTGTTACACATGACCTGCTATTATGACTTTATCTAAATGACTAGGACAAATTTGATTTGTATTATAAACCTTAAATAGGCAGTTTTATTAATAACTTGCTTAAAAATGAGCTAATTTTAGGCTTCATTTACATTTGATGCAGTATAATTTTGTATAAGTGAGTTTAAAATTTATTCTGAACTAGCCAAAGAAAGCAAACACCCTTAAGAATGAATATAAAAATTCAGAATATAATGGCAGAAATATTTAAGTGAAAACTTTCTATGTTAACTGAGCATTACTTGAGGCCCCTAAATTGCAGGGAAGCCCAGGTACATTCTTTTTGATTAGCACACACACTACAACTAATCCCCTATACCTAGATTAATTCTTATGCAGCAAATATTTCCTGACTTATCCATGGTGTGCTTTGTTGGAAAAATTCAATAATAAAAATGGACGACTATTGCACTTAAAACCTATTTTCTATTTTATTGAAAAATAGTTTCAATCTTCAACACCTAAAAGCAAGTCTGTGGAGATTCTATGCTGAACCAAATGCAGCAGACATAACCACAGTATCAAGACACCCTCTTCCTTCAGTGGATGAGGATCTCATCACGTCATAGCGCAGTTCAATCCTGATATTGATAAGTCTATGTATTGGCAGTGTGGCAGTATGCTGTTCCAATCATGTCAGGGCGTCAAAAAGCTTGACACAAATCTAAAGCCCTGCTCCTTGTAAATTGTATTACGTACAAGTACACGACTAAAACATTGTTGAATGAAAAGCCATTTTCATTACTTTTATCTTGTGACATATTTTCTAAGGCTATTTTGAGGTAAAATTGATGTCATCATGTTTAATTACTCATCAAGCACCAATATATGATAAGACTACACCATTTTCAGAGCTAATTTGAAAGAAATATTAAAAATCAGTCAGGTTCTCTGTGGTATTAAATGATAATAATTCACCACTTTATACATGTAAGAGTCACAATGGAATCATAAGAAACAAATAAAATACTATGAATTATACCACAGGTGAGCTTGGTATAATGACAAGTTTGCTGCTGAGTTACTACTATCTTCAATAAACAGCATTTAATCATCATTTCCAAAACTTTTCTAATGCTCACCATGTAGGTATAGCTTGATAAGCAGCCAGAGAACCAAGGAAACACTTGTATTCCATATTGCAGTAATTACTGGAAAGTTTCCATAAACACTTAGAATGTTGTATTATCTTGATAACAAAGACATTCAAGTTCAATTCTTCAGCATCATTTTAATGTGCATTTATAACTACTATATATATAAAAAATTGTAAATTGTCACTCTTCCTACGTGTTCAATAACGGGTTTCTTGGTATACAACACTGTATCATATTTAAGTGGAAACAAGCCAATTTTTGATGTTTAATGTTTCTCATGTACTACTTGATTAGTCACAGAAGTCAGCATGTAATGAACATAGAGCATAAGAATAAAATTAAAGAGGAACAGTTTTTAATATTTAATGTATGGAAATATGGGAGTTAAACTCTCGTACTGTGAGGCTGCTGGCCAGACTTGAACTTCAGAGTTTAATAGTTTAGTGGGGCATTGTCAGCTGAGATGTGCTCAAAAGCCACGGCACATAGCCAATAAAGATTACGATAGCGGATAGTGCGGTTTTTGATTTGTGTTATATAACGTGCATGGTTGCAGATATTTCAAACTTTATGTGATGTACTGATACACTGGCTTTTGATCAAATCTCATACAGACTAGATGTCACTGGACAGTTTCTATAAACTCTCAATATCATGACAGTCTCTGATTCCTGAAAAGGATAACTGGCTTAAAAGTGTTACAAAATTTATACTCGACAGACACCTTCAGAATGAAGTCGTAATACGGCAGATAACGCATATTTATAATTGTCTAATGGGGCTTTTGTGCCTTTCAACTTTCGTCACCCATAAGTTACAGTTTATACGTGATCAAACTGGCACACCACTAAACTGTTAACTCAACATTTAAAGCCTAGGTAGTGGTCCAATAGTGCAGGGGTTAAATACCCTATTACTACATGATAAAGACAAAATAACAGAATTTCAATGAAGAGGATTTTAGTGAATAAAGAAAAAACTGTTATTCTCCAGTCATCCTTAAATAAAACAATGTTCTTAATATGCTTTTATCTATAAACTCAAAGTTACCAAAATAAACTATTTCACCATATATACAAAGGTGACCCAGATGAAAAACTTTTTTTCTTCAAAAGCTCTTTTCTTCCATACCATAAAAATGTTGCTTCACACTTTGCAGAATGTTCGTGCATGAGCCAAGAAGTTATGGATCTGGAACTCTTCCTGCTGCTTCTTTGTAGATAAAATCAATTAATTTGAATAAACTTCAGTGTGAACTGAAGCACTTTCCAGCATTGAAAATTTGTAACAGTCTTGGTACCACCATTTTCAATAATATAAACACCATTAGCAAGTAGATGGTACATTCCTCATTCTGCTGATAAATTCTGTGTAATGTGGTAAATTCTCAAACAATAAAATTCTGCCTTCAGTCTTTCCTGATAGGATATCAATGATTATTTATGCCTGAAATTATTGCACATAAGACATGTGAGATGTTTTATATTGGTCATCTGTATTGTTATTAAAAATTAAAGCAATTTTAGTTATAATAATTCAGCACTTTTGACGTAAGTGTGTTCTTCTGGTGCCTGTATTTTGGCACATCTGCAAGGACAGAATATCCAAGCCAAGCAGATGCAGAGTGATGGATGTTTCTTTCAGAAAATGTTGGGTGCAAGCTGAAGTTTCCACACTGACACTGGTCTTTTGAACACAGTCACCTGACCCTGTTCCTTACCTCCTAGCACAAACATGTACAGAGGAACGGAAGGTTCTGTGCCAAAACAGCTGATGTCCTCCACATTCTCGTGTTCCTGGCCATGTCCAAACATCTGTTTTTCCGCCCGACTTGCACTGCTGGCTCGAGACTTCTTCCTCTTCTCGACACCCATTGAGTTTGTACTGTATGGTGAGCTGAGTGCAAGGAACTGAGGTGGTGCTCGTTCCATGCAGATACTTACATTTGGAGTCTGACCTCCTGGTGTTGTGGCCTGAGATGGGGACTGTGAACAAGAATAATCTAAGCTTTGAAGTTCCATGAGTTCTTCCTGGTAGAACTGTCTGCTTATGCTGCGTCCACTTGCATCCTCTAGCACACTGTCTGGTGGACTGTTCAGGAGTCGAGCATAAGTCTGAAAGTGGTGTTTGTTTGGTGGATCACTGCTGTCATTATCATTTGATGTAGGAGTTGTAACATGCCATGATTTCCTCTGACCTGCTGATGCAAGAATTGTCTGTATATCAGGACCAAGGTAGTTTGGATTACAAAATCCAAATGGACCATCTCTGTTAGGTGTCTTTGCTTTCCCATTACTTTTCCCACCAAATTTTCCCATCCCATGCTCTGCATTTTGCTGGTATGGCAGAAACTGGTTATCAACAGGACTTGCTTTATTGCACATGATGTAACTGCTGGCAGATGCAATACGGTTCACTGTTTCAATGCTGGCATAGTCTGAAGTTGAGACTGTTTCATCAGACATCTCTTCCAATTCGGTAACAAACTGCCCTTCACGGAACCTGACTGATGCTGATTTAGGTATTCCACTTGTCTTCCCAACATTCTGATAAAGAGGAGCAGATACAGTTGTATCTCTTGTAGCTAACAGGTGTGAACCATGACTGCTACTCTGCCTCTGTGAATTGTCTTCTAAATGTGGCTGGAACTGCTGATGGAGTACTGCAAAATCTCTCAAATTTACATTGGATGATGGCAAGGGTTGCACATGTATTATATGACCTTCACTAAAATGAGGAGAACCCTGAGATGCAAACACATCTTCAGTCTCATTTTCATCGTCTGTATCCACAAACACGAGCTGCGTCACTTCTATTGGAGTAAGGACAGGAGTGGGGAGAGATGAGATGGCTCCAAAGTTAGGTACTGAAATAGGATCTCTTGGCATAGGTCTACATTTTCTATCACCTGCCGGCATAGCAGATACTTTTCTTCTCACACTTGGAAGACCTTTAGAACATCCACTATGATGCTTAATGGGTGCAACCACTGCACTCTCAGATTCTTGGAATTCATCTGTGGGACCAGGAGAAGTTACAGAAGAAAGTTCTTGTTGTCTCCTCCTGGATATGATATTGGCACTTTGAGACTTGACCATTGTGCTTTTACTTGGGGTTCCTTGATCTCCACCCTCACTCCCAGAGCACTGATGGTGCAACAGACTCTCTGTACTGTCATCATAACTGCTACTACTCAAAACACTGTAACTACACTTGTGGTGTGTAAGCCTGGACAAGTTGATTTGAGACAGCTTGGATATCTCACGGAAAAAACTGTTAGCTGCTTGTGCTTGTCCTGATGGTGTGGAAGCTCCCACACTACTTTGCTGACCACTGTAACATCGTCTAGCTCCATAGTCCTGTTCCTGACTTATGCTGTTGCCATTTGTGGAGCTCCCATCCACATAATTGCCACAGGTCGGTCTGAACACATACTTCCTTTCACATGGTGAGACTCGGTTATTTGGGTGGTAAGACGAGTGTCGGGGGTTGAGATTTGTGCAGCGATCCACTGATCCCCCTCCTCTGGAACGGTGACTGCGGACACCATAGGAAGACGCTGAAGAGATTCCACTGGATGTGACCAATGCTGTGTCACCAAACTGATTCTGGAAGAAGAAGGAATCTTGTAGGAGCAGCTCTGACACAGCAAGTGCCACACTCTCTGCCCGTGGCTGAGGTCTTGGACCCTGAATCTGCAGCCGCTCCCATGTCTCGGTACCTGTGAATATTAATCCAATGTTGCATTAAGTTTTAAAACATACTTTAAAAATGTATCGTCTGATTTAATGTTCAGTAATGAAACATTACACTTCCACAGTATCTGCATTAATTTACTTTGGTTCTCAGAATAAATAATGATTATTTTCTAAACCTCAATAACTGACTGATCTTTATAATGGACAAGTGACTGTTTACACAGAAATGGAAATCAAATATTCAAATATGAAACAGAAGAGAGATAAAAAGATAAACCTTTATCATATGAGAATAAGGGACTTAAATCCCTATACTAAGAGGCTGCCAGACACACTTCAACTACGAGTTCCATGATTCTGTGGCATGCTAGTGCAATGCACAGCCAGCTAGATCACATGTAAGAGGTGACACAAGTTTGATAAAGGTAAAAGGAAACCGAGCATTTAAAAACCATATGATCTCTTTTTGACATACCTCCTACAGTTTTCACTTACCACCTGACAAGAACAAAATAAGTACGATTTGAGGTTTTCATGGCAGTGAGTCCAAAGATGGCTGTCTTCTGGGTTGTAGCACCATGTAGTCTCGTAGAAGTTTACCAACGTGAGGCTCATTGCCCTGATAATAAAGGCAGCAAGGACCTCTGAAACGTTCTTAAACTACAATCCAGAAGACAGCCATCTTAAGAAGAAAATACATTCCCACCAAAGATTGTTAAATTCTATACTATACCACACATTCATTAAATTCCAATGCATAAATGAGCCGTGTAATTTCTAAAAGATTGTCAATCTATAATTTTCTCTCAGGCTGAGGGGCCACATTACACACCCACATAAACAGTGTAGAACAGGAATACAGGAAGATTTTTTCTAGCTCTCACATACCAAAGTGAAATCTCCAGAGCTCATTGGTAGGATGTCCATCTCTCTCACCTCCAAACATCAGCATGGAACTTGGCAGTTTGCAGGCTGCATGACTGTGCAGAGCTCCTGGACCTGGTTTAGCTTTGATGCAGCTCCACAACTTAGCAACTACAGAAAATTCATAGCAGTTAAAGTTCTTCTTTTAACTAATCTAAGCTTCTCTCAAACTACTAGTGACAAAATTATGTTATAAACTACTTATTTGTTTATTATTATGTTATTTAATGATAGTTAATCATTTAATGGCATAACTTACATAGTGATGAATTACATGAGAAGGTAATTAGTAATGATTAATACATACAAATATGATTAGAGGAGGGTTTGATCTATTTTCAAGGTACTATCACGGAGACTGAGAAAAACCACCTCAGTCAGCATAGGAAGCAGCCTTATTGAAATTCAAGCTAGGTATCTCCTAAAAATTAACCCAGAATCTTCTTACCTTCATTCCAACCTGATTAGTAGTTTTATGTAATCAGAAGTTTATTAAATCTTTCCACAGTTCCAGATGTCAACTGAATGATAAGATACAGTCAAGGCAATAAGTGAAAGAAAATGGACAATACAGCAAGGATATAGGCCTATACATGTTCAAAATTGTTCTGGGATCCTCTGGTTTCCTACAAGACTAACAGGATACTTTTTTGGCAAAAGTATATTGAGGCATTAAACTGACCATTTCCCTATTAACTAGTGTGAAAGAAGTTAAGAATGCATAGAGTTTTAGAGTGTTAGTGTTCATCTCACCAGTGTCCCACCGCCAGAAGTCGGCCCTCTCTTGCAGGTCAGTCATTCCGCCATACACCCACATGGCATCGTCGTGTAATATGGCCGAGTGCTTGTGGCGGGCTGGTGGCAGATCGCCGTGGCTGCCGCCAGTGCCGGAAGGTCTTCCGCATGTAATGCCACTACTGGATGATGACAGCAGGTGCCATGACTCTGTATCTGTGAACATTCCCATAGCATTCCTTATAAATACTTATATTTTTATTATAGAGATAAAATTGCAAAATATTTGTTCACAACTGAAAATTAAATGTTAATACAATGAGTTATTTTTCTGTGAGTGGGCACTGAGGTGGAAGAACCAGATGCTCTTCGTGTGAGGTTTGGCTGACCCACGGTGCATTAGTTCGCTTCACAGATGCACTGTCTAGGAGACTCACTGCACTTACCAGAGGTTGAAATTAAGTTTGAGGCAGGTTTATAATGATTGCTTGCTCTTGTACTTCTGTATAAACAATTCAAGAATCATACTAAAGTTCACAGCACGTCACATGCATTCTGTACACATACATACATTTGTCAAATAATGTTCGAAGACCACTGTCCCAAAACCAGCATATTGTATAGATGAGTTTTGAAGCACTTCAACAACACGGTAATTCATGAATGTATGAAAATAATGCATAAATAAAAATTATGCATCTCATTACATCCATTCCACACAGTCAAATGAAACACAATACCAGCCTAAAATCTATTTCATTAAGATCTTTGTAAATGTTATGTTCCCACCTATGTCTACGTCTCCCATTCAGATTTTACTAATAAATTCTATATGCATTTCTCATATGATTTCTGACTGCAGTTAAAAAACGAAATTAACACAATTTCCCAGACGTCATTCGTTCACTTACCGAAGTGGAAGCCCCAGAGTTCATTGGAAGAGCCACGGAGGTCCTGATAACCACCATACATCAGCATAGCACCTTGGTGTACGAGGGCTGTGTGACCACGGCGCCCTCTAGGGACCGCGACACCCTTCTGAGCACGCACTTTCCGCCAGCAGTTTCCCTGAGATCAAAACAGCACTGTTATACAAAAACTAATCTTTTATAATCACTGGTTTGTGCAGAGTTTTTCAATCAGCTGATATTTTGTTTAATCAAAACGATTTACCTGAAACAAATTAGGTCCATTTATTGGGAACTACTACAGACGGGGATGCCTTGGATTAACAGGCCCTGGCGAATTCTGGTTTGTAAGTCAGGTCGTGCGGTACAATCACACCACAATACTGTCATTTTATATTTAATTCTCTATCTTAACATGCTGAATCAACAGCAACGTTTTTGATAACAACAAACATTTAGAGCATTTCTTTTATATTCCTCCAATATCAGAGGTGAGACGGCACACTACTAACCAGACCGGAGCATTTGACATGGCTCAGAAGCTTATAACATAAGCAATTTCTTTAATATGAAAGCGATTAATTAAATTCTGCTGTTGCAAGCAGGGTGAGAATCACTTGTAACTGGATCTTAATTATGCAACTTAAAGCATTTGCTCGTACACGTTCGTTCGTTCTTGTACTTTATAATATGCATTATATTTTTATTATTATGACTTTTTCCACATCCTATTGTCATCTGACTGTCTCATAAATCCATGGAATGTAAATAAATTATTATTATCATCATTATTCGTTCCAGCCTGATGTCATCAATTCTAAATTCTAGAGCGCATTCCTCACCCCACTTTTTTCAATCAACCTTCCCCATTAACTGTCTTTTTCATAGTCTCTTTCTTTACAATGGAAGATTATATAAAAACATATTTATGGATTCGTCTTTCACACACGCTCCACACCTCTAGAATTACGAATGTAGTTTGATAATTAAAAATAAACTGTATTGTTTACATCAAAATAAACAAAAGATGTGTGATTATAAGGAGTAATAGTCTGCAAACTGGAAAACAGCTTTAAGACGAAGGTGTAAGACAGATGCATAGCATTTACTTGACAAATGGATTACAAGAAAAAAGATAAGAACTGGAGGATAACACAATAGGCGAAGAGCTTAAATAATTAGAAGCTACAAATTACGCGTAACTTTCTCCTTGCCTTCATGAATTAATGGGCTGTTGTAAGACACCAACAATTTTCTGGAGTGACTAAGGAAACCACAAACATTTTACGTGTGGGGGTAGCCGAGCGCCAGGCAGAGAATGGAATTCGGGACCTGCTTAATATAAGTCGTTAGTGCAAACCGTGACGTTGGGCCACGTTTAATTGTCGCAGCGGTGTATCTGTGACACATATTTTTGCCAAAACCGAAAACAAAATAGAGTTTGCTGGCGTGAGCCCCTTGTTGACAAATGGGCATCACATCCCTGAATATGTATTATTATATCTAAAATCAGTGTAAAATTCCATCAAACTGTATTACCCGACAGTTCAATAAATACACTGGTAAAGTCAGTTATAGCAGTAACTTCTTCACTCGACTGTTACCATGATACTGAAACTTAAAAAATGCTAAGTAAATTGTAATTACAGAAGTAACTGCAAACCATACGTCTGGAGCCTGATGCTGCAAAATCTTTCTACCATACTGCAAATTCTAGTCTCGCTACACGAGAATTTAACTGACGACCACATGCATTCAGCACAGCTGGAAACTCATTGGGAATTTCATTATCATAATGTGATAACAAAATGTTTCTTGGGTCGTGGTTTCGCATGTATACGGACTTCAAGGCGTTTGATTACGAAATGAAGCTATTCAGAGGCACAAAGGTTGAGATATGAGACAATTATGTATGGTGGTTCAAACTCTTCTCAAAATAACACCTAACCATGTGCCTACAATGGTTAAACAATCGAAAACCTCGGGAAATAATCGGTAAGGATACAATCGTTACTTTGTATGGCACCGTCATGACAATGCCCAGGAGGGACTGAAGTAAATACATAAAAGCTCACATTTCATCTTTCGAATGTCAAAAGGTACTCGGTCAATCTGAATGAAAGTGACCACTTACAACAGATAATATAATACAGGATAATATTAAACTGAATCTCACAAAAGTAGACTGTGTAAGAATGTGAAATTGGATTCATTTGTTTCAAGATAGGAAGCGAACCTTCGGACTCTAAAAAAACGTGGAATTTGTTAACTAGCTAAGCGATTCTTAGCTTCTCAAGCAAAACTGCTCCATGGAATTCAGCTTCTGAATACACGTCAAAGTTTCAGCCAACTTACTCGGCCTCAAGACCGTGTGCTTTCGAATCATGTGTTTCAAGAAAAAAAGTTCCAACGCAAAAAAATTTCTTTGTACTATTCTCTGTTGCAGCTTTATGTCTGGTGTTCATACTAGCTGAAGATGCAGATTCATCCGCCCCTGCAGTGTAGGCTGCTCGGCTGAGCACTAGTGACAACAACAGTCATTATCCTAACTGCGCAGCGCAGCCAAGCAATTTCCCGTCTCATTCACCAGAACCTCTACCGGCCCTTTTTTATCCCCCATTTGAAACTTGTTCCTGTGTTAAAATGTGGGTTTCCCTCCGCCTCGAATTTACCATGACCTTATATACTGTATGGTTTCGAGAGGAATCTCTGATCTCACCCTCAGGGCTGCTGCGTAACAAATCTGGTCCTTTGTAGTTCCCATCGGCAGGCGCGCTACAAAGGACATAAGTCCTACAAATTTCTTTACTGTGAGTAGCTTACTTTTTTCAATACATATGTAAAAATGAAAGCATCACTCATAGTCACTCTGTATTACGACAATATCATCGTCCCGAAAAGTAACTTCGGCCTATGAGTGTGATGTACTTTCATCATCATGCATTCCCATATCATCACAGAGATGTCATATATTGCGACTCGTTGAAATGTGTGGATTAAGCAACATGACAGCTGTTGTAAAATATTAAGCCTGAAGACTACGTACAGGCAGACATGTCGTGCGTGAGCTAGGAAGTCTCACAAATAATTTAGTAACTTCGTCTTCTTACTCTGATTCTGCCAGTCTTCACAGTTGCTTTGTCATCGTACCTGTCTTGCAAATCGGACTCGTTGTAAAAATGTTTAGAACATAATGTGGCATAACTAATGCCAACTTAACCTTGCATAAAGAACGAGAAGCATAAAGATGCCTGTTTTCTGGGATGTAGCACCGAGTAGTGTCGTAGATACAGATCGATGTTCCAAATTGGAACACACCACTCCACTATCACGTAATACACGTGGGTATGCATGCATATTGTATGTATGTATTATTGTGTAGAGTCAGCCGATTAAGAGATTCCCCACTGGACTCTCTCTTGACGTCCAGTTTCCTGGAAGCCACAATAAAACAGGGATGTGCATCTCGTACTGAGAATCAAGTAGAGTAGGGTAAAACCTCATCTCTGCTTTAGTTTCCTAGTCACGTTACCCACTTTTCTTGAAGCTGTCCTCACTTCATTGACTCACAGCCGCGTGTGATGGCCGTACGATGTGGGGTGACAACAGTACAAGTAACTAGCCGATAAAGAGCCATTAACCTCTGCACGATAACAATTATGTCTTAAAAACATGTAACTTTGGGGGTAATGTTTTATAATAACAGAATACAACATTAGGAATTATGCACAACACAACTGAACCCACTCTAAAACCACAACTATAACTAACATAGCCTAACACAACCTCACCTAACCTAACCTAACCCAAAACAACGCAACCTAATCCAATGAAATATAAATTATTCCAACGTAACGGAAACTAACAGAACCGCATACGATCAAACTCATCGCCGCTTAAGGACTTCCAAAAAACCGTTCCAGAACTTCTCCAACTCTTCTCAAAGACGTCAACAGAATTTGCAAGATAATTTTCCAACACTTCTCTAGGATTTCTCCAGAAATTCTCCAGAATTTTTCCAGCAATCTCCAGAAATTATTCAGGACATCCCCACGTCCAACCCATGAATTCTGCAGAACACAGCAGAAGCCACTCTAAAACCACAACGTTAAATAACCTAACCTAACACAACATAATATCGAAGCCAAGTCCAAACACTGCAATGTCAGTGTGCTGGATAATGAATAACAGTGGCCCACACCATGTAGTCTCAGTAACTACCAGAAGCTTTACAAACAGAGCTGTTGCAGCCCACCAGTGGCGCTGCTTTAATGTTGCCATGGTGACTATGCGTCCCTGAGACCTGGGGCACTGATGGAACAGAGCGTGGCTCTGGGTGCTCAAGGGATATGGCACCCTTCCAACCTCTCTCGGGATGTCTGTCACTACGCCGGGTCCAGACTGTCAAGCAAGAGCATAGAGACGGGCGCATATAGGCATTGGCCTCGTGATGGGCCTATTCTTCATCCAAGGAGTCTACCAACTCCCTAACACATAAACGAAACGAAAACCCTAAATCGCCAACCAAAACTGAAGACAAAGTATCGCTCACAAAGAACAAAATTCCGTATAAATCTCAAAGCGAGAGTCTGTAAATTCATTACAAATTGTAACAAAACGTCAGTTGTTGGAAAGGGGCCGACAGTAGTCTTCTGGGCTGTAACGTCGCGTGGTCTTTTTGGCATTACAAATGCTGCATATTAAGCCGTATGTATACATAAGCATGGATAGACCATATACAACATGTTCACTGATAAACCGAAACGCGTCACTCTTCGAATCCTGGCAGAAACTGCTATAAAACACCTAAGTTGATTTTATTGTTTTATAACGCGATGCTTGACTGGTAGAAGGAAAAACTTGTAGCACTCGGTGGTGAGCGACGCGGTCCCAGCCAGAAGCCGGGAAGTGACAGTTGCATCCCGATTTATCAGCGAACGCGCTACAGAATGAATAACGTACCAAGGAATTAACGATAACAGTGTGTGTTTTAATACCATGTATCAACGTATAACTATCTTCACCTTCATATCTATCCTCCATACGTTTATAGACCTCTAATTTTACTGAAAATTTCGGCCTATATTTAACGAATACTGTATCCAAAAACATCTGTAGCGAATACAAACAAGAGTTAAAGTAAAGTATCCTATTTTGAGAAATCCGTATATGGAAAGGAGTATTTCATTCCGAAAATTTTTATCGGGGTCCTACAAACATACGCCAAGACAGTTTAATGTGTTTTGTCTGCGTCTGTTGCATTAAAACCGCGGTCTCACACGTACTTAATGCATGCTAACGTTTTATTACGTCCACACGAACACTGTATAGGAATATGCTATTGTCACAGGCGTCATTTTAGCTAGAAGCATGTAAGGGATACAAAATCTAAATACATAAAGAACGCTGAAAGCTAAGCCAAGTACCACATCCAACATGGCAGAAAGAGATTTCACCCCACTGCACACTGTTAGTTCCGCAAATGGCAGTCAACATATGGTGTCCGCCCTAACACATATAAATTATCACCGAATGCTTCACTCCGTGATACCATGCTATGGTATTCTGCTCACATTTACAACCTCCCCACTTGAATCCCCTCTCTCCCTACTTTTCTCTCTCACCCCATAACATCAACCACGCCTACCACGATTTGCAATTTTCTAACCGTGTACGAACATTTCAATGTTCTACCAAAAACGTATTTCTCTGCAGTATTATAGGGACACAGGGAGCCATATATAAAACATCAATGCGACACGCGTGGAAAGAGTTTCAATACACTACAATCTTACCCTACGTCATGTCGGCGAAAAAAATTACAGGTTTTACATGTAAAATCAGTATAAATTTCAAGTGTTCCTCTTTTAAAGCTATTTTTCAACGTGGTTGTAGGTCGTTCGTCAGCGCCAGTAAAGGAATCGTTGGATGGAAGTTTATTTCAACGAAAGACTCGCGATTTAATAATTCACGATTACTTACTGTAGTTTAGTTGCCCTTCTGATGGCCAAGAAGGTTCGGGACAATTTTCAGTCTGATTTTGGGAAACCTTCCAAATGTTTAAGTTTGTTGTCATCTAGTTGGGATCGAGCGTTTTGCAATTCAAAGAATTTGCTCTAAAACTGAAAATACACTCGGTTCGTTAGGTCTTCACGGGGAGATGCTCTTAATTCAAGTTCCAAAAAATAGTTTTAGCCAAACATGCAGCTCGTGCGAGTATATTATTTCTTCCATACACAAAGAAAGAAAACAAGGCCTGTGTGTACAAATTACTGTCTTTCAGTCAATTCAGAACGTCACTGAGAAGTCTTGAGGCATTCAAGAAGGTTGCAGCCAATCTCAGGCCAGTTTCTGGGCAATGGAATCAAATTGTGATCAGTTGCTTTCACTTCCTTCTTCAGCTGACCGGTGGGAGAATAAAACAGAACTCTTTCGGGCCCCAACTAGAGCTACTCTGAGCCTCAGACATCAAGTCCTAAAGAATATTTATACACCAACGTCAGAAAACTGCAAATTTCCATTACAATCTCTGTTTATTCCTAGAATATATGACTTGGGACTCCTGATCAATACACCGAGGCACAGGTTAGGCACAGAGGCAAACATGTTACATGAGGATTTAAATGCACCTTCAGAAGGAATCTGAACCCGATGCAAGTCCCAGCGGGCTATTGTCTGAAACAGCCCCTGCACAGGAATCTAAGCTAACATAGCTCCATAATCGATTTATCGGTTTCCCTAGAGAGCAATTCGAACTGAGAGAGGAAACCAGAGACCGTGGGGAGAAGTGTCCAGTTGCCTATCCTTTACGATGCTTGGTCTTCATATTGGTAAATGAAACAACGGTGGAGAGTGTACTTCAGACTGAAATTTACCAACATATTGTCCAAATTCGTTCTCAGGTATAACATACCTCACCAACATTGCTGTGAAGAACTGAAATACTCTTAATTAATAAGTTATTGAGTTATTCCTCTATCATCAGACGTGTAACCATACTGATCTGATTCCTTATAAGATGTGTCTCTGAAATAACACAAGTCCTCTACCTAAAATTTTCTTTTATTTACCCTTTGGTTTATATCAGCCTGCCCTCCGTCTCTTTTGCAGTTTTAAGACGACGTCGTGCGTGAGCAGTGAAGCAAGGTTATCCATCAGGCACATGTGAACTCGCACCTCCATCGTGATTTAAGGATATAAAGTGCTTCCAGTTAGAAACAAAGAACAATTTCATTTTGTTGCGTTCCTGGATTTGTTTTCATCAGTTTAATTCCAATGCGTACGTAAAAATGAGTCAGGGTATCTCAGCCATTATACTGACCAACTACGTACTAGACGACCCGGGTTAGATCCCCGACAGAGTTATTTCCTCTAGCCTCTGCGTCCAGACAGGCTCAACACAATGACAGAAAAACAAAGAAAAGAGAACTTTCCCTCCATCCTCAGAGCCTGGGGGTCTGTAATTAAACATGAGGGCAGAAAAGAAAATTTCAACGGACCCTATCCGCTAGTATCACATAGCATAAAAACAGGCGAGTGGCCGAACATATAGAAGGCATGAGAATCGCAAGTTAACGCATGCAGCAGGGCAGTGGTTGGAAACTCACAAAGGAGGAGAACATTTACGATGATAATATAAAAACGGATTATATTTAATATGAGATTTGAGAACCTGACGGCGGTTTCTGTGCTGTTAAATAGGCATTCTAAAGGAGGGTTTACTCTGTAGTGGTATCTACGTAATTTCTACTGCCTTGGTCCTCACACAGCAAAACTTAAGAGAAATTAAATATAATTTATTTGTATTCTCAAAGTATCCGGCGGTTGCGATCCGCTGGTTACAACTGCCAGACCCATTCTATGTTAAAATGAAAGTTTCTTACAAATGTAATAACGACATTTTGTAAGTTTAATATTATTTGTAACAATTTTGTTTCCGTTCATCAAGTGGAATGTTGGCCACTTCTCTGCTATAAGAATGGGCAAAACAGATTCCAATCCGTCTGCTATCATCTTTTCAGGACACCCTGAACGCAATTAGTTTGAAGTCGGTATTATGTTTCAGAGTTATAATCGGCAGTGTGAACTTTTCAAATTAATTACGAAGAAGACTTTGTTCTCTAACGAAGCGAGAATTCGTGAAGACTAATTAGTTCCTCGTTTCTATTGTATTTTTGTCTCAGCGCCTCTTCGTACCTTTGTCAGGACAACGCACATTTCACTCAGTAGCTTCTACATTGTCTTTGTGTTAGAAATACAGGGAACAAACAACGGAAACTAAGAAATTCGGAAATTAACTTAACACGCTTAAAAAGTAAAGATTTTAGCCAGAGTACAGAAGACATGTTAGCCATCTGTAAAAGGTCTGTCTATTTCTTGAATTCTGTTCATTATAGGTTATTAAAATTTTGAATGGTATATTTTGGATTAATGTGATAATCTGCATTCATAATTTTCTTTCCGTTCTACAATATTTGTAATTGCATCTCATAAGATTTCTTTATACAAAGAAGCTACAAAATATTTCTTCCGTAGAAAAAATAAATAAATAAATAAAATAAATATATCCACTGGGATAAGATGTTTTCCGATAGCAAAAGTTATATGTGAAAAATTTTCTTTCTGGGGAAATGGGAACGGACAAACGTGATCTATACAGAGTTGTGAAACGAGCAGTCCTGTTGGCGGATGTAGACACGTGGAACTCATTCCTAGCCGTTCAACATAAACGACTAGGATGTAAGAAAAACTAGTTTTACGACGGAAATATATGAATTATGAATCTGAAGGTGTGCCACAGCATTTAGAAATCCAAATATAGAACTAGAGCAACATACGTTAAGATAAGCGAAACATATCCAGTGAATATGTCTATATAAATTATTCACTGTAACCAACACAAAAGAAAAGAAAGATTTTGTAACCAATTGGTCTGCACTGTTACGTAACCAATCTGAAATTAGCATCGGAGAAAGACGTAAACATTAAATAAGGAAAGAAGAAAAGGTTATATTTTTGGCAACAGTTTGAAACATCTGGACGGACGAGGAGAAAAGTACCTCGTTTTCTGTGTACTTGCAATGTTTTCCAACTTTAACGCGAATGAATAATGCATTAATCGACCCCAGAAAGCGTACTCCTCTCACGGCATTGAGAAGACGGGATGTGGCCCGACCCGACTTGGCGGTCTGATTATCCAGAGAAGGAAGGCGGGTTTTTGAAAAAGACTGGACGGAAAGAATATCGGCAGATTCTGCGAGAACGAACGGCAAAGGGTCTCGCAACAAACAGGAAATCGTTTCAAGAATGGACCCACGCCGTGAGAAAAGAATTAACACTTTGTTTCTAAGCTGGAAATATTTTATGTAATGTCGTTCTTTCGGTTGGTAGAATGTTCTATCTTTTTAGGTGGCATCAATGTGTATAACCCCTATTTTACATAAAATTCAAATTAACATTTGAAGAAATGTACCAAAAATTATAAATATATAATAAAGGAGTAGATTATATATAAGAAACATAATTCTTTCTATAACATTGTTTTAACGCTTTTGGCGATATAACTCACATTTAAAGGAAGTAACTGCAACCGCCCTTCCGCTGACTGTTTTTCTTCTCACTCTGGTTGCCCCGGGATCAAACCCAGTAGCGTGCCCGGTTTGCTTGCGGTTACAGCTTCATATAACTTCGGATAATGCGGAGGGATATAAGGACTAATAATTGGTGTAGGGTTTGTCGGCGAGCAAGATTGTCCGACTCTCGGGGATTATACGGGGACTGTGATAGTTGGAGCGGCCGTGCGCCAAGGACGTGAAATCTGAGGGGATGATTAACTGCAGACCACACCGAAGTCACCTTGGAAATATTTCACCTTTTAATTCCTTTTAACAAGTTATTCTTATTTTTGGGCAGCGCGATGATTCGGCTGTTGTATTTTTGATCTTGAAGTTTAATGAATCGAGGAGAAACTGTCTGCTTGC